>JASJOG010000555.1:0-115827 GCA_030142905.1 Heliopora coerulea
AACATGCAAAATCATGCTGGTTGTATAGTGTGATTATATTTCTTTACTTCAATATACCAAGTGTATAGTTTAGCATTTCTGAGTTTGCAAAAACAATTTTCTCAGACAGCTGTGGTTTATTCTGCATATGTCTTATGTGCATTAATGGAGTTGATTGATATTATAGAATACCTACCAACCTGGTTCACTGAGAGCAAAGCATCCAACTCTTTCTCCAGTCACAAATGGCTTTACCCATTTGTCTTTTTGTTCATCTGTTCCCCACTTCATTATTGGATTTAAGTAGAGAGACTATAAAGAAACATTACAAATCATATGCTTGGTTAATGATGATCTATTTGATATTATTTGTAAAAAAGTATGATGCACTTCATTGATTGGCTCAGGACATGAGGCAACTTTGTTAATCTTGTATTTTGGTAAACCTGACCCTTTGAAATTAGCAATTTATAAGAGGATATTGAGATAGAATGAAGAACAAGAAGAAACAGGAAGTATAAGTGGGTGAGAAGGGTAAACAGAAAAGGAAAAAGTAAAAAAGACTAAGAAGGGAAAAGGAAAGAAGGATGGAAATAGAAAAAAATGGGAAGTGAAAGTAAACAAGAAGAAGAAAAAGGAAGAGATAAGAAGCAGAGAGATAGGAACTAGGAAAAAATTGAGAAGGGTAAAAGGAGAAGGGAATGATACAGAAGGGGAGGTCATGACCTACATGACTCTTCCTTCAGTATGCCAGTGGGGAAGGGAATGCAAGAGTGTGGTGCATAATTCCTTTGACATAGCAAATCTAGTGGCCCTCAAAACATAACCTACATTGTTAACACTCATGATAACACCTGTTGAAGCACACCCACGACTTATCTCTTCCATTGCGATAGCATAGGCCAAGTTGTCAAGACCTGCACCACCCAGGGATTCTGGGACAGTCATAGCCATCATACCAAGTTCTCCAAGTTTCTTTATCTAGAAGACAACAATATTTGTCAGCTGGAAGCTGCTTGGTGAATCTTTGAACATGTTACAACACATTTATTCGTCCATTCCCTCACCTGTTCAACAGGGTATTCCTTGCTGGCATCCAATTTTCCAGCTATTGGTGCTAGTTCGTTGTCCGCAAAATCACGGCAGGTTTTACGGAGCATTTCATGGGTGTCAGGCAAATCACTTAAGTAGGAAATCGTACGAATGTTCTTTGGCCCTGCTAAGTGACTTCTTCGGCTCTTACGGGCTAACAAAGAACAGTATTTTCCAATTTTCTGTAAAGACGACATGGACGTCGCCATCTTGAATACTAAGCGTTTAAAAAGTTCAAAGTTCAAAAACTGTTGTGGTTGTCCGATACTTTGTCACTCTGCTAATCCAGAATATTTAATTATTTAATTTTGAGGTTTTGGTGGAAAAAAGGAAGGACAGCTATTTCTGTAAGCGTCAAAACTACATGTTTTTTATTAAAAAGAAGTAGTGATTTGAAAATTAGAACAGATAAAAGACATACTTCAACAATTTTGCCGAAAAGGTGGAAAACTTCTGCAGTTAGTGTGATGAATTAGTAGTAATTATTCCGGATTAAAGTGATGGTAAAAAGGCTCTGAGTACGAACTTTGCCCCCTATTGACGCCGGCCTATGATATACCAATCTGTGCTCTCACATTCAGGGAAATTTTCTTTAAACTGAAGATTTTTGGGGTATTTTAGGGAGTAATCTTTATCACTAGAATAAGGAGCTAAGGCTCATGTGCCATCAGTGATCCTAATACACATCAATGTGCATTGTTTAGCTTAACGTAGAACTTTAGCGTATAGACAGTATGGATTCATGATTCATGGAATACCGAATTGACTAGACATGAAGTAACGTTTGCAAACTTGCTATAAAATTTGAGCTTGGCGTTACCTCCATTTGTTAATTTAAATGTAGAATTGCTTTATTGTTTTATTCATTTCTGAAGTTCATACAGCGAGGTATGAGTGCACTACGAAGAATTCATTGGGCAAATTAAACGTCTCGAGAAAAATTCCGAAAATAGTTAGTTAGGTTAGTCAAATTAATTTCTGACCGGAGGGGGTCTACCAACTTCTCTGTCTTTCCCCCGGGGCCCACAGCAGCTCTCGGTGGCATACCCGTCTGGGAAATTTAGGAAAGGGATCGAGATTTTGAATGCTGCACGAGAATTTCCTGAAGATGAATGCTATTTTGCTAGCACGATTTTCAATTTCCGGAAGGTTTTTGCGTCGGATGGCTCTTTCTTACGGAAAGTGGTCAAAACTACCACGGTTTTTACATGAACGGCGGCCAGAATGCCCGAAAGCAAGGGTAAAGGGAGTAGTTTTCGATATGGGTGGTGTGATCTTACCTTCGCCACTGCCAGTTATTCACAAAGTTGAGCAAGATCACGGTCTTCCTGCTGGAGTTATCAGAGATATGATAATAAAGAACTACAACAGTCATGATGGTAATAATTAATGCAAATTAATTACAATACATGAGGCAAAAAAATCTGTGGAAAAATGGGTGCCAAACATATGTGGTGCCAAGCATCTGTGGTACCAAGTTAGTATTCTTTATGTAATGGTTAAAACAAGTTTGACTGTTCCATTAGACATAGGTATAGGAAGTGGGGGCTAGGGGGACTTCAGCTCCCTCAAACAATTAAATTGGGGGGGGAGCTGAGCCCCCCCCCCCAAATGGGTTAAATGTTATGAAAGTAGCTTCTTATCTTCACTGGTTTGAACACCGCCCATGTAACATTGAACCATGTTTATGGACTGACACTCAAACTATATTTATGAGATTATGAAGATTTCAATAACAGATGGGTAGTCAGTATAGGTAGACTGCTACGGGCGGTGTAGATTTGACCAAGAAAGTTTGAAGCTGCTGTTGGAAATTAAAAAACATACAACTAGTGGATGCAATGGAAATATGATGCAACCATCTCAGAGGCTAGAAGAACTGTGTCAGTCAGACATCAAGTTTCAGTGTTGATGCCTTTCAAAAAAAAAGCAAAAACAAATAAAATTTTTGTTGTATATGAAGAAAATAATATTTTTCAATGGAAAGAGGACTTGTCAATTGTGAACAAATAACAGTAATTAAAGTGCACAGGTGATTTTCGCAGCATACCAAGAGCCTTTAAAAATCTACTATTCTTCCAGGGGTGTATATGTATATGTATATGCTGAATTCAGCCCCCTCCCCAAAAATCAAATTTTCCCCTACACCACTGTCATCAGGGGCACCAAACATGGGAAAGTAATGAAAGCCAATCATGAGATATGATTACTCTATGCAAGTACTTACAGTTCCTGTAATTACGATAATTGAAAATGGAGATTTTCCTATTTTTAAATAATATAAGTGATGAATTTGTGATGATATAGTTATGTAAAAAGCATGTTTCAGAGTAGTAGTGACATTGTAATTGACTTTTAATTTGCATATTGATATGCATGTCAGAAATTATGCTAATGGTTAGGTATGTCTTAAAACTACTAACCAATTCTAGTGACTTTTTAGGTCCATGGGCTGCCTTAGAAATGGGTAGAATTACAGTGCAAGAATTTCAAGATGGAATTAGTGAAGTTTCCTCCTTAGCTCCAGAGATAATTTGTGATTTGTTTGGTCATTTCCACAATTCCCTTATTGATCCATTACCAGAAATGATTGATGCAATTAAATGCATCAAATCTGAAGGAATGCTTGTAGGTTTATTGACAAACAATTGGTATAAGGACGAAAAAGAAACCTTTCTGCCAATTGACCAATCACTTTTTGATGGGGTATGTATTTTGTAGATGTTGCAATGAAATTTTGAGAATTTTTACAAATAGTAATAAAATGTGACTTAGTATAAAAATTTAACCAAGATATCTCCTTCCACTATCCCTCCTTTATCCTCTATTCACACCTTAAAAAAATTCCTTGTTTTGAAGTAAACATTCTTTCTTTCCACTGAACCCCTCCCCCTCCCCAATCAGAATCCCTCAACTAATAGTGATAAGCCTCATCTTTATGTGGTAATAGGCCAATTGTGCTAAAACGTTATGTGACATGCCTCCAATTCTTTGATTTCTTGCATTTCTTGCATTGCTTTGAGCAAGCATGCTATGATTTTGTATACACTTCTTGTCAAGATTGTAGAGTCTGCAAGAGTGAATTGCCGCAAGCCTGAAGGGAAGATTTATAAAATAATGCTGGAGACTCTTGGAATAAAACCTGAAGAAGCTGTATTTCTAGATGACTTTCGTGGAAATGTGGAGGCAGCTAGAGCCATAGGACTGCAAGCAATCAAGGTAAATATTATACTTGAATTATTCTTGAATTGGGAGGTAAATAGGGAAATTATACATGTATTTTGGAAGTCAAGAGATAGAAAGATTAAAGCAATAACAAGAAGATGGTAGATACTGGTACAGTGGCATAGGAAGCAGGGGGGATCCAGGGGCTAGCAACCCCCCATAGTTTTTCAGAGGTAGGAGTGATTGTTGTTTGGGAAGGCCGAGGATAAACAATTCCAGAACAATGGGTTGACAGAAGAATATGGGTATATGGGACAGACCATCCCCACCAATCATCTTTTGTTGGCTCATAGCCACTCCAAGCCATTACTGGTTCCATTTTGCTCACTGCTTTTGTCTGACATTTTCCAAATTTTGAATTTGAATTTTCTTCACACTTAGTGTGATACTGTTTAGGTTAAATAAAGGATAAAGTTACTTGTACTGTTTTGTGCCACTGTGTATTCATGTGTTTGCCTTTCATATCAAAGTCAAATCCCAGCATCTGAATCATTGTCTGTTCACGTCGTTGCTGTCATCCCCATAAATTCTTTTACTGAATTTTTAGCATTGACCAATTTCCTTGTGCAAATTTTAAGAATTTTTGCATCTTTTCTGGGTGTCATACACAACAAATTTTGACTCGACAGCTGGTGATTTTTCACTAACTTGAATCCTAACTTGAATCCTGACTGAAATCATGACTTGAATCCCAACTCAAATCCTGACCCAAATCCTCACTCAGGTGACCAACTAACTCATGACAAGGTAGCATAAGACAGCTCTTGCATTTTTTACAATGAATACTGAGTAAGCTTTTAATTTTTTTGAGGTTGACAATTCCAAGCAAGCTATTAATGAGCTGGAATCTATTCTAAATTTTCCTGTTCAAGGTAAGAGCTGCAGTATAAAATTTATTAGTGATCTTCATGCACCAGAAAAGGTAAGAAGGTGGGGGGGGGGGGCTGCTGAAACTCAAAGGATACTGACATTTCAAGCGAAGGCAGGGGTGGTGCCAGGGTGGAGCAGAGTGGGCTGCAGTCCCCCCATCGGAGAAGTTTATCCCCCTGTCAGAGAAAAATTGATAATTTGTCAGGAATTTTCACTGATGATAACACGTATTTTACGAACTATGAGTACTTGTTATCGATTTAGCCAAGAAAGATAATAGACTCTTTTCTTAATGTCAAAACTAAAAGTAAACTGTTTCTAATCAGTTGTTATGATTATTATTGCTAAAAATAACATGTCTCAGACTTTTAAATAAGTAAATTATAAGGCGTGGTCCTGACCCCTCTCGTTTAGCCTCCAGTCAGGGGCGTTAGCGCCTCTGTCGGGGAATTCCTGGCGCCACTCCTGAGTGAAGTCCCTTTGTCGGAGTGAAACGTTGAGCCTTCGCATGAAATATCACTATCTTCTCAAGTTTTAGTGGTTCCCGCAGCCTTTTGGTTTTTTATGTGTCGTTCAACACTGCTGACACAGCAGTCCACTTTTTGTGTCGACTTGACGTTTCAAGGTCAAACACTTCAGTAAACTTAGGAGCTGATTACGTGAGACTGGTACGAAGTCAGACCAACATGACTTGAGATTGCTGCCCATACAAAACCTTGTTCTTGTTTGCATGAGAGCGGTTCGAAAAATCAAGTCCAACCGGTCTCACTCATTTCGGGTGCTCGACCGACACGAATGATTCCGACTGGTTTGAACAGGGACAGGTACGAAATTTTCTTCATAAAAAGGCGAAATCTCTCCAGATTAACTATTCATGTGGCCAAGAATAAGAAAAACATTGTAGCTGGGAACAAAAACTCGGAATGTGGACTGAAATGTTTCCAAGAACATGGCTTTAGTTTCATTCCAGTCTCATGTAAACACTTCAGAAAATTTTCACTTTGGTAGCGGTCTGAATTTGTACCGGTCTCATGTAATCAGTCCCTTGGTCTCACTTCTCCATATGCCAAGCTTCAGTCAACTCGTGTATGTTATGCTGATCTCTTTTTATCATTTTCTTGTAGAGCCAGAAATGTTTTGCCATGTCCTGTCGTCAGCTGTTGCATGACATTTCTGTTGTATTCTTCCTGATGAAATACAGTTATTTCTGTTTGTAATGCTGATATATTGCTACGTATTGCTAAGGGTAGTTAGTTGTTTTCAGAGTCAATGCTCTTATTAAATTAATCATTATAGGTTTTGTTCCTGGGTCAGTTGCTGTCAAAGAGAAGTTACGACTAAATATGGACTCTCTTTCAACGTATTTGGAGAAAACATTACATTTTAAAACTGATGGTAACTTCTAGCAGCGCAGTTTTTTGTTGTTGCAAAATACAATTGCGTGCTACGCAACACAGCATAGCCTGTCTTCTGGTAAAATGTTTTGTGGTTGAACTTGAACAAAATAACGGACATAAACTTCTTTCAATGTTAAAACACACCCCCAATTATTCTTTTATATTGAGTCGTTTTCTTTACTGTAAATTTTTGGAGAAATACGAGTGACAAAATACTTCGGTTTTAGTACGAAAAGCTCTCTTTCTGCCATTTATTCTGTTGACTGTTATACTACGTAATTGCCATAATCTTCTTTTAAATATTTTAATACTTTGACAGAATCTTGGCATCTTCTTACACTTTAGGCAACTTGGTAGTTCGCCAGTTTGAACGGGGTCTTTCCAATCCAACATACTACATCAAATGTGAAGGTGCTGAATTTGTTCTTAGGAAAAAACCGGTACATGGCTATTGTTTATTTAAGAACTGGCTTGTTCAGTCCGATTTAGCTATCTTTTGAGAACCTCTGTGTATTCATTTGGGTCGAAAAGTCTTCAGACACAGTTATGCAGTGAGCACTGCCTTGCATTAATCTTCGTGGGTTTCGACAAGCTCTTGTCATTTGTAATCTGACAATTCAACCAGTTAAGCTTCGCTGTTTGATTTTGTTGTCACATTTCAAGTCAAGAGAGAACTCTCGGTAGAATGTTTATCTCCTTATAGTGAAGAGAAGATCTGGAATGGGACAAGAAACGGAGAAGCTAAATAGGCTGATCTAGTGGATTAGCGATGAAATTCTCAGGCAGCAGTCTCATCTCTAAGGTAGATGAACCATCTTCAAGCTCGATACTCAGAAAACGATTTCTGAGCCCCAGACTGAGTATCGAGCTTGAAGATCGTTCATCTACCTTAATATATCCAAGCTCTCGTGTTTCTCAAACATCAAACAGTCTCATCTCTAACGCCCAATTCCTGTCTGTCTTTCTTTAAAAAAAGCTTGGTTTACACGAATTAGTTACGATAACTGACTAGATAAATTGCTTTGTGGTAACCACTTAGTCTCTAACTCCGTCTGCCACAACTTTCTGGTATCGTATATGCCAGCATTTTGTCGGCAACATTATAATCCTGTGTATGTCATTTTTAGCCCGGCAAGTTGCTGCCGTCAGCTCATGCTGTGGAGCGTGAATACAGGTAGTAAAATAAACCTTTAATTTCGTATATTCGCAAGATTCCCCTGTAATGTTTGAGAGATGTTTCAAATGTATGTCCCAGGAGGTCTATCCCATTTCGGGAAACGTGATAAATTACGTGAACAACCGTATCCTGGTAAATCAAAGAGTAATTTCTTGGCCACAAGATATTTACATACAAACCTTCAACCATCCTTCAGCTGATGAAAAATAAATGAAAACGTATTGGTGAATTTTATGTTTCTGCTCATCTGAGTCTTTTTGCTTAGGTTTAGCGTGGAAAAACGTCAGTTAAAAAGCTAAATGATTTTTGTTAAGGGTAATGAAAGCAATGCTTGAAAACGGCGTTCCTGTTCCAAAACCTTTGGTTTTATGTGAAGATGAAAGGTAACGTTACTAGTTGAGTAAACAGACCGCACAGTATTGAGAAGAAAGGAATGAAAATGAAAAACACACCCAGTTCTCGAACTGCATGATTGCAGTGCAGCATTATTAGAGTGTTGCGTCGGAATAACTTTCTCTGCGATATTCGCAAAGTTGAATTTGAACTGACAGATCTTTTTTGTCGTTTCACTAAACACGTGTTCGGGTCTTCAAATTTGATAGCGTTATTGGTACTCCATTTTATATCATGGAGTATGTACATGGAAGGATTTTCAAGGATCCGTCTTTACCTGAAATGACCAGCCATGACAGAAAGGTGATGAAACTTCCAGGCTCTTTTTATTTATCATTGCTTTGGTAACCATTGCCTTTGTTCATGTTGTCTATTGGTTTTAATGTTGTTGTTGTTAACGCCCATGCTGATGCTATTTTTGTCTTTGTCATTTTTACCATTGTTGATGCTGCTGCTGCTGTTGTTGTCGTCGTTGTTGTTGTCGTTGTTGTTGTTGTCGTTGTTGTTGTTGTCGTTGTTGTTGTTGTCGTTGTTGTTGTTGTCGTTGTTGTTGTTGTCGTTGTTGTTGTCGTTGTTGTTGTCGTTGTTGTTGTCGTTGTTGTTGTTGTCGTCGTTGTTATTGTCGCTTTTGTTGTTGTTGTTGCTTTTGTTGTTATTGTTGTTCCTGTTGTTGTCGTTGCTTTTGTTGTTGTTGTTATTGTTGATGATGTTGTTGCTTTTGTTGTTGTTGCTTTTGTTGTTGTTATTGTTGTTATTGTTGTTATTGTTGTTGTTGTTGTTGATGTTGCTGTTTCTGCTGCTATTGTTGCTGTTGTTGTTGTTCCTGTTGTAGTTGTCGTAGTTGTAGTTGTTGTCGACGTCGCTGGTATTTTCATTTGATGTTGTTTTCAGGAAATCTACCAGGAAATGAACAGAGTACTTTCCAAAATACATCAAGTCGATATTAAAAGTGCAGGGCTGGAAGACTTTGGGAAACATGGTAATGCGTCGACCAAGTAGTTCCCTTCATTCTACCGCTATATTTTCTTTATTATTCTACTTGTTAAGTGATGTCTCCGAGTAACTGCTGAACTGGGTCAAGTTGTATGAAGCTTCTTAATCACGATTTAATCAATCGGCCGAGTTGCTGCTTAAATTTAACGCTTTGACTGCTAAAGTGCAGTTTCATCAATTTCAGTGACTTTTGCGTGGATAACGCCAGAGAATTTGTCAGCAGAAAGAAAAACTCAAGTATCAGTGAAAGGGTTAACTCTTTCTCGGCGGCATAAGACTTCCATTAATTTACTCTGGCTAACGCCGGACGATTTTGCTCGTCAAGAGGAGAGCTTCAGCCGTGAAAGAGTTATAACCATCTCAATTATCTAATCATCCAACAGAATTCAGCAAAATCTCTGAAAAGGTTTGAAATAATCGAGTGTGTCTCAATTACATTGTTTATTATTAATGCTTATCCAGGGAACTACGTTAAGAGACAAACGGAGACGTGGACAAAGCAATATCAAGCGAGCAAGACACACGAAATCAAAGCAATGGACAATTTGATATCGTGGTTACGTCAACACGTTACTGGATCCGATAAAACAACAGTCGTTCACGGAGATTTTAGGTCAGTCTTGCTCTGTTAATTTAATTGAACTTATTTTATATTAATCGTTGGTTACTATTTACAACAGCCTGTCTGCTTATTTTTCCTATTTTTTTTTCGGTTCCACTTCTTTCTATATATCCTTTGATCAGTTAGTCTGCCTGTCCATGGGTTTGTCCGTCAATCCGTCTGTCATTCTTTCTGGACAATGAGAAGAAAGTTGAGTGATGCGTCAGCAGTGGTGAACGACGTGTTTGAAAGCCAAAATAGTGAGGGAACTGCCAAAAATTAAAAGAGGAATAAACTAACGTTTCAAGTTCTTTTGATGATTTTCGAGCACTTCGACGTTTCACTCGAAACGTCAGTTTACTTCTGTCAAGTTTTGGCAGTTCCCTCACGCTTTTGGCTTTTCAAACATGTCTTTCTTTCAGTTTTCTTTTTGTCTCTCTTTCTGTCTGTCGGCTAATCCTTTTGTGAGTCTACCTGTCTCTTTGTTGGTCTTTCTGACGAACAGGTCTCAGTTTTTCTGTAATATACTTTTCTGTATATTTTTCTGTATTCGGAAAACGTGGATTTTTTGTGCCCTTTCATTACCTTGAACTATTTGATTTCTAGAATAGATAATCTGGTATTCGACACCAATCAGTCCAAGGTGGTAGCCGTTCTTGATTGGGAATTGTCGACTTTAGGAGATCCTGTCTCAGACTTGGCTTACAATTGCCTTCCATATTATTTACCTCGAAAATTTTCAATTTTAAAAGGTAAACCCGACTAGGCTAGTACATCAATGGGCAATAACAGTCCTCTTAATCATGGATTGGTGTATATTTAGATGCACTTCATTTTGGTTGGCTTTCTTGACAGGTTTGTCCGACGTCGACATTCAACTCCTTGGTATCCCGTCTTACCAAGACTATGTTCGAGAATATTGTGACAGAATGAATTCACCGTTAATTGACAACTGGAACATCTATATGGCTTTCGCTTTCTTCCGGGTCGCGGCGATTTTGCAAGGTGTTTACAAGCGTTCGTTGAAAGGTGGGGTATGAAAGTTTTGTTATATGGAGAGGTAAAAAGTGGTGGTATAGAACCTGTAAAGGTGGGTTTAAGGGTGTGGCGTAACGATTCCTTTAGATAAGGAGTATAAGAGATCACCATAATGTTAGTTTAATGTATAAAAGTATATATTGGTATATGTTGTTTGGAATCGTGAAAGGTTTTGTTATATTTGGGAAGTAAAAAGTGGTGCATGGTGTATTGGTGGCTTATGACAATGGAGTGTTTCAACTCCATTGAACAAAGACGCATGGTAAAAATTAAATGCACATTGATAGGCGAGTATATATATCTTACGTTTAGCAAAGAACTTGACTTTCGTTGCTATACTTATTTCATTTAACGCATACTTTCATGACAGTCACCAAAATTTGTTCAAACAAAAGTCCATGTCACGTTACATGTGTTATTGTGTATAACAAAGTCGACAATGTCCCTGAAAAATAAGACCATTTGCCCACGATATTTTGCCTCGTTTTAAGCCTTAAAAAACGTCTTACCCAATTCTCTTTAGGGCAGGAAAGCTCCAGTGATGCTCAAAAGGTCGGCTCGCTGGTGGAAGACATGGCGAAAACTGGTTGGTCTTTTGCAAAGCCATTTGTCGATGGAAGACGGGAGGTCAACTCACCTCTTTCGGGCAATAAGAGAAAGTACAGCACAGACGCTCCTCGCCATTTGTCAGGTAGTGTAAGAGGTGAACCGTGGGAGAAAGTGTTTTCTGGAAGAATGTAACTGTGGCAACGAATAAAACCGGTGTGGTGAAAGCAGAGCCGTACTTAGGGGGTAATTTGCTTGGGGCAAATTCTGCCGAACCCGTCGGCCCTCTCTAACGCATCCCGAGCTCCTCATATTATAGTAATTGTATAACGGTACTAACGCTATACAACTGAACGAAATTCCTTCACAGAAGCAAGTGTTTTTTACCTTTTATGTTTTGTATTACTCAAAATGTTCATGATTTTTAAAACAGGCGTTTCCAAACATTGACAGGTGCAAAGTCGTCAATTAACAATCAGAAGTCGAGACATTGATTTTACTTTTTGTAGAGCTTTAGAAAATAGTTTTGAATCTAGAGGAAAAGACCAAAGAAGTTGAATTTTTTATTTCCGATTATGACGTCCCATAAAATTTTGCGCCCAGGGTACGCGCCCTAGTGGCACCCCACTTGGCATGGCACTCGGTGAAAGACTAAAAACTTCAAATTAAATGGTGACTTATTGCTAAGCTTCATAGTCAACTGAACTCATTGCACTTCACCAATACAAAGGGATTAACCAACCATGAAGTACTAACTACGCTTGCGTATGTCGTTATGCCTATGCTCATGTCGCAAGTAAAAACTAGGCCTAAGTAAGCTAGTTCGGCGATGGCATGCGACAAGTGCATTAATTTTAACTGTTGGAACTGAATAACATTCCATTGACGTGTGTAAATGAATCGTGAATGTTATGTTTGCACCTCTGGAATTCTTCTCAGCAGCTCTCGTCAGTTTGTTAACATTTAAACGACTAAAAACATTCTACGTGCTCTGTGCCAACGTAGCCGTGAAACCGTGAAAATGTTATCGACGACGTACTGCACGGAATAAGAACAGAATACTGCGTACACAGTGATAAATAAGGTAAAAAGTTAAAATGTTGATAACTGCCCTAGTGAAAACCAGGCCTTACTCTCCCTATTAACAAAGTAACTGAAGGCAACTGACATCCATTTTGCAGAAGATATAGACGTGCCTCTTTCATTTCAGGTTTAATGCCGATTTCGCCGAAGCAATTGTCGGATCGTGTTCAAGGAATGCACCAGAAACTGAGAGATTTTATGGAAAACTATGTTTATCCAAATGAGACGTTATTTGGAGAGCACCAAAGTTCGCCAAATTGCTGGAATCCTCATCCATTTATGGAAGAACTAAAGGTAATGAGAACATTGTTGACCATCAGTAACCCCATATCTACTATAAGTTTGTGTTGTACTCATTTGTTTCCACGGTTATCGTCGGAGTGCTTCTCGCGCAATGATGGTTAAACTGTGTCACTGGCCATCAAGTTGCTAATTGTGCACATACGTCAACCAACCTGACCATTTGAATGCATTGAGGTAAGTAGTTGGAACGTCTCATCTGTCATCAGAAGGTTACGGTTGTATTTCGGCTGTACGCCTACATAAGACTTAAAAACGTAAATTTAGGTACCATTCATAAATTAGTCTTACCTGAAACTGATTTTGCATTGTGTAGACTAAAGCCAAGTCAGAGGGGCTTTGGAATATGTTTATTCCGTTAGAATGTGATCCCGAGGTGAAATTTGGTGCTGGTCTCACCAACGTGGAATATGCATTCTTGTGTGAAGATATGGGAAGATCCCTGTTTGCTCCTGAGGTCGGTTGAATCGAGGAAAAGCATATATATATATTCATTAAGAAAACTGATAGTTTTTATAGCATGACGTTGCAGTATTTTGCTGAATAACGTTCATCGACGCAAAATGAAGATGAGAGCCCAGCTTAAAATACGAAAATGTAATGTCATCATACTCACGAATTAATAGTGAAGAGACGGTGTGTGTAAAAACTAGCCTTGCAAGTAAAAGGTTAATTTAGTTTACGTCCACGTGAATGTTACGTGCGTATGAAACTAACTTTGCAAGTAGAAAGTTAATTTTGTTATATGTTTATCCAGATCATTGTTCAATATTATGTCAATAAATTGAACAGAGACCTGGATGAACATTTAACAAGATTATCTACGAAGCTTGAATTCAAACCATGCACAGAAGTAGAAAGTTCTTTTGTACTTATCTAGATCTTTAATTGCTCTGCACCGGACACGGGAAACATGGAGGTTCTCATAAAGTATGGATCGGAAGAGCAAAAGGTGAGGTTATTCTACAAATATCAGTTTATAAAAGGGCTGTCGTCCCTAAGTATACATTTTAGTATCTTCCTGCCTGTTGAAGGTTATAGAATTATCCTCAGAGATATACATGAACAGAAATTTTTCATGATAATTTGACACTGCTGAAGTCACTAGTATCCCGAAGGTGCGACATCAAATCCCACTCGAGTCAACATTTTTCAGCTGATTTAAGCAGTGCCAGATTATCATGAAAAATTTCTGAAGGTTACTGTACTGGTAGGAAATTTTTGAGTGTCAGAATCTTACATCTTAAAGACCCAGCTGGGACCAATTGCGGAAAATGAATCTCTAGAGCCTCTAGAAAATGCACAGCCTTCCCAGTCGGTGGCCCTAGATTTACAATTTTCGCAATTGGTCCTAATTTGGTTTTCAAATATCAGATTCTGACCCTTGACAATTTCCTTCATTATATGTAACCTTCATTTTATGCAAGGGTGTGGTAAATGCAGTTGATTGGTGGGGGGTATCCAGCTTAATTTGGCCGAATATCGTATCCTTTCAAAAATTGCCCGAATTTAATTAGACGCGCAATCAGGCCATGTATGGAGTACCCTCGCTTCCTCAGCTCTAAAACGTAAATTAAATATAAACTAGTAACCAAAAAGGATTTTGATCTACCTTACGAAACCAAATTTCCCCTTTTTACGCGAACCCTCTGTTTTTTTGACAAACTTGGGGGGGGGGGGGTATCACACCACTCACGTACCCCCATAAACTACTTCCCTGATTTCAGGTGATCTAGTTGAATGCCAAATATTCATTGAATATCCTTGGCGAGTACAACTTGGTCAGAGAACGTATTTTGAAGTTTTAATAACGTAGTCACCAGAGCGCGATCCTTCCATATTTTCTCCTCAGTATATATTCAAACAATAACTTCTAATGTACTCTAGCTTTTCCTTTACTGATACTGGGTGCAACAGGCCGAATATTACTGGAAAGTATTTAAACATTATTTCATTTATTTCTCTGTTTAAATTTCCTGTAGGATACCTGGCTTCGACCTTTATTGGAGGGTCGTATTCGCTCATGTTTTGCAATGACGGAGCCTGATGTGAGTAAATCTTTGAAGTAAGATCTAAAACTAAACGGGAAAACCAAAGGTATAGAGGCAAAGGCATCGGTGTAGAGATCTTCCGTGCAGTAAACATAAACGAAGATAAAGACGAGAACCCAGTTTAAAATTTTGAAGTCGCATGGCCGTTAAGACGCAATTTGAAGTAGGTCAAAATAAGTCAACTGACTTTTCGTTGCGAACGTATATATATATATGTTCAATCTGCAGACGTACGTTTCGCTGTACCACAGCTCATCAGTGCAGCTCGGAACGAACATAGATTGATATTTATATGTATAAAATCGATAAGACGTTAAGGCAAAAACTGTTAAAAACTGTTTTTGCCTTATCGTCCTACCGATTTTATCTTTTTGTTCTACATCCTTTTATGTATTGAGCTCATCGTCAACCAAGTGTCTATCCCATTTCACTTATGTATATGTATATGTATCTTTACTTGCATGGTCGAATAGTTGATTAGCCGCATAACCAATCAAACCAAGGTTAGAGGAGAGTATGTTAGATGGTTTGAGAGTATGTTAGAGGTTAGATGGTTTCATTGAGGAAAGGTTTAAGTTTGGAAATGAGTTAACTCGGTTGGATGAAGTGTTCAAGGTTAGTAGAAGAACGACAGGAGAATGCGATGGAGAATTCGTCTGGAGAGACAGCGTTATGAGTTTGACAAAAGTGCGCTTGGGTGCTCGAGAGTGAAGTTGTTGCCAAGGGATGCCAGGGTTGTCACCAAAACGGCGTAGTGTGGTAAGATCATGAGAGTATGGCATACACACATACCGTGCCCTGGGACCAAGTGAGGTGTCAGTAGGGCGCTTGCCACGGGCGCAAAATTTTATGGGGCGACATAATCGGAAATAAAAATTTACTTTCTTTGGTCTTTTCTTCTAGATTCAAAACTATTTTGCAAAGCTCTACAAAAAGTCAAATCAATGTCTCGACTTCTCGTCGTTTACTGAAGACTCTGCACCTGTCAAAGCTCAGAAGCGCCTGTTTTAAAACTCGTGAACATTTTGAGTTATACAAAACAAAAAGTGTAAAAAACACTTGTTTCTGTGGAGGAACTTCGTTCAGTTGTTTAGCGTTAGTACCGTTATACAATTACTAAAATATATTGAGGCGCCTTCGACAGAATTTACCCCGGGGCGAATTAACCACCTAGGTATGGCTCCGCACCCAACGCACAGAGGTTTTTCTAGGGGTGGTCATCAGGTCGGTACATTTGCATGTATTGCTCCCTTTCCCCGCCAGCTCGGTCCTGGCACAGCGTTCTGTGATACGGAGATTTTTGCAGCAGTTTTCCTGGTTGATTCTTGGTGTCTCTCTCTCCTTAAGGTTGCCTCGTCAGACGCGACTAACATTCAGTCAAAAATTGATCTCGATGGTGATTCTTATGTGATTAACGGGAGAAAATGGTGGACGTCAGGTATGCATGGTTACACCTTAAAATTTAACTCTCCCCGGTCCGTACACGACTTTTTGATTTTACCTTGGCTAGCGTCAGACGATGTTACTCGTCAGGGGGAGATGTCTCGCTAGTAAAGCCTCACTAGTAAAAGGGTGTAACAAAAGTTTTACTCATAAACCGAATAAAAAATGTTTCCTTTCATTGTGTATCAAGGAGCTCTTGATCCCCGTTGTAAGCTCGCAATTTTTATGGGTAAAACTGATCACAACGCTCCTCGTCACCAGCAGCAAGTAAGTGGAGTTTTAAAGTTCTCATTTTACGCTTACTGTTTAACGTCGTTGCATCTATAAATATTTCTTTTATTTATATTCACTTTTTAACTTTTCATTTTGTCAGTCGTTTTTCTGTTTTTAATAGTTTAATCATGATTTAGTTCAAGGATAAAATACATCATCAATTGTGAATTGCAACAGTATAATTTCGTAGTTCTGCAACTGCGTAATCTCTCCGTAGATGTGTGTGACAGTTAGAGTTATTTATTTTCTTTTAGTCTATGGTCTTGGTTCCTTTCGATGCACCTGGTTTGAAAGTTCTTCGACCTCTTCAAACGTTTGGATACCTTGATCCGCCTTGTAAGCATGATTTTTACGGGACCTTTCCATGTGTTCTCTCCGTAGAAATGTTAACTAGAGATGAGCTGATGATCCTGAAGTTAATTGGTTACGGTCGATCTTCGGCTACTTTTCTGCTGATCGGCTATGAGCCCGACCAATATTGGAATTATGTGTTACTAAATAACAGCATGCTGGCTTCTCTACTTCTTTTTAATTTTTGTTTGTATTTCGACTATTGGTAAGGAAGTTGTTTCTACGAACCAATTTAGTCATAACAGTGCCCAATTTTAGTGTACTACTTCAAACACTAGTTTGAGTGCTTCGTCATGGGGTTGCAAACACGAGAAAAAATGAAACCTGAGGGGCATAACCCCGAGGATTTTGTTGTTTTCTAGTGTTTGGAGTCCCCTGATGAAACGCGATAGACGAGTGTTTGAAATAGCTTCTCAAACGAGTATTCCCATTGATTTATTGCATGTTCGTTTCATTGATTTGTATGTGTAAATTAAGAAATGTGATCCAGATCAGTAGTGGTTTTCCTACAGGTTTTCATTGGGTATCAAAATGAATGCATGTGATGTGGTATATGTTCATGGATTGGCTACGATAATTCATAAATTATTAATAATTTTGAGAAATACTAGTTTCTACATTTGTGTCAAGGCATATGCATCGGCCAGACAAGCCGTATGTCGGATCAGGATTTATGAAATTTACCAAAATTTGGATTTTTGTGAAGCGGCTCATCCTTAATGTTAACCAACCGAATGATATTTACAGGTGGTCATGGAGAGGTAGAGTTCACTGATGTCCGTGTGCCAAAGTCCAACATGATTCTTGGTCCAGGGCGCGGATTCGAGATTGCCCAGGTTGGTAAAGACTCGATGTGCAGCCGTTTAATTCTTTAAAAATTTTGAAACTACAGCGAGTGCCAATGTTCGGTGCCCTGTTATTAAACTTAACGTGTTGTTAAGGGACGTCTAGGACCTGGAAGGATCCATCACTGTATGCGACTGATTGGACAAGCTGAGCGTTCTTTGGAGCTGATGATTAAACGAGTGAGTTTTACACTTTAAATTTGTTGAGGTTCTGTGCATTCGTTAGAGCTCACGATGAAGTTGTAAAACTCCGGAAGTAAAAAGACGTAAAACAACTTTATTACCATAGATTTATAAACTTAACTAAATACGTGTTTATGACACTAATATTTAGTAAGGCATTCCCAGAATAACTATAAAGCTGATCGAGCTGGGAAGTGTTTCATTTTCAGTGGCACTTCTGAAAACATCTTGCTCGGCATTGATTTTTTGTCCCAACTAGGGTCTCCGATCGCAACAAAATGTATTTCGTTACTTAAAGTTATTGTTGTCAACTTTTTAAGCTAGTTTTTAAAGACCTAAACAAACAAATTCTGTTAATGATTCCCTGGTTAATTTTCGTTTATTCAATTCACCTCCTCAGGTTGCTTCATAAGTTATGTTTGTATTCTAATTTTTACAGGTGAAATCGAGAATAGCTTTTGGGAAAGCTTTAGTTGAGCAGGGGAAGATCATTGAAGATATAGCAAAGTCTCGTATTGAGATTGAACAATCAAGGTATGACCAAAAAATAAAATCATCGCCTTAGTGCCTGCGAAACGAAAAGCTGACGATTACTTGTTAAATATTTAGACTTCTGACTCTTAAAGCAGCACATCTTATGGACACTGTTGGGAACAAGGTTGGTATGTTTTACTTGTTGTTGAACCTGGAGACCCTCCAAGTATCTCGTTTTTTTACAGAATTCTTCACTTCATTATTTTATTGCTGCTAACTCTATTTCTCTTCCATACTCTCGAGGTTGCTGCGCCCGAAATTGCAATGATTAAAGTTGTCGCACCAACCATGGCTCAGAACGTCATTGATAGAGCTATGCAGGTAACCATGACTTCTTGGTTTATTTCGATTCAGTCATATTTCTAGTTCTCCCTATTTTTTTTTTACTTGTTTTTCCCTCCTATTCTCCTCTTTTCCACCGGTGAGCCGTCCTTTGTCAATAAGCAAGTGAAAAAAAACACTGATTAAACTCAACTTCCAAAATTGATATCACGAATTTTGACACGGCATATTTTCTACGAAAAGGGACAGAAAAAGCTCGTAATCCTTATACAAAACGAACCAAACTAAACAACACTCGAAGAAAAGCAAGCGCCTAATTGTATTTTATATTTTTTTTTCACGAATATGTCGTAGAGTTACGACTTTCTGTCCTCGGCTGTATGGACCGTCCTGGTTTCTTATACGATCGACGGATATTACAGAAAACTGGATTCAGATCACACACATTCCCCTCCCCCATCATCGAAATCTATTCTTCTAGTGCACGTATTTGTACGCATTTATTTGAACATGACGTAGCAGGCTCTGAACCACTAGAAATAGCAAAAAAAAAAAGGCAAAAGGTTTTGTTTTGTTCAGAATAAGATTTATCAACAAAATTGATCCTATAAAAAGGAGCAGGCCGCGTGAAGACAATGCGTTGACACCAACAAACTTAATTGTAGCTTGTCCAGTATTTTAAAGTGCATATAAACCATTCACGGTTTTTAGTTCTTTGTAAAGAAGATGGAAAACTGGCTAGTAAGTTTTTTTTATAGTTTTTGATTTAGTCCATTCGTTTTCGAGATCTCTGTCTCTGTCTCTGTCTCTGTCTCTGTCTCTGTCTCTGTCTCTCTCTGTCTCTCTCTGTCTCTGTCTCTGTCTCTCTCTGTCTCCCTCTCTCCCTCTCTCCCTCTCTGTCTCTCTGTCTCTCTATCTCTCTGTCTCTGTCTCTGTCTCTCTGTCTCTCTGTCTCTGTCTCTCTGTCTCTGTCTCTGTCTCTCTGTCTCTCTGTCTCTGTCTCTGTCTCTGTCTCTGTCTGTCTGTCTGTCTGTCTGTCTGTCTGTCTCTCTCTCTCTCTCTCTCTCTCTCTCTCTCTCTCTCTCTCTCAATATTGTCAAAAAGTCCAATTTGAACTTCAAGCCAGAAATTTTCACGTGTGTCCTCAATGCTATAAGACCTGGGTGCTACACAAATTAAAAGAACCAAAACCAAAAGATATGCTTTCATGCGTGTCAGAGTCCGAGTTTGAGCTTGAAATGGCGACTATTTTACGAAATATACGCAATTTTTATAGCTTTTTGATCAAACTACTGTTGTTTTCTTGTCTGAAATCTATCCGTTCCTGAGTCCCAGGCTTCCATAATGCACGAGTTTTTCATGCAAATAGGCGTATTTAAAATATATCTCCTAAACAAATGTACTAAATCAAAAATTGTAAAAGAACTTATCAGCACTTTTTGCTTCCTCTATACTAAAAATTAAAAAGTGCAGAGGGTTTAAATGCACTCTACATTCAGAGTGGTGTAAAATGCCTTAGGTCTTACTTGAGTTCTCTTTCCTACGTATCTTCGGGATTTTTTGTTTGTTTTTAAGGCATTTGGTGGAGCTGGAGTTTCGTCTGACTTTCCTTTAGCCCAGTTTTGGGCCTGGGCTCGAAATCTACGACTGGCAGATGGCCCGGATGAAGTACATCGACACACTATTACTAAAATGGAACTAAAAAGGCAAGAGATGAGCAAATAGTTAGCATGCAATGTACAGAATATGGATCATATATTGTAATCAGTGATTATAATTATCAATAATAGGCACCGATTGTAGGAAACAAAAGACTCCAACTATTTCGATAGATCTATCAGAAAAAAAAGGAATAATGGAAATTCGTCTCTATCGCCTTTTTTGATATGGTATCCATGTAACACTGAATGAAAAATTTGTAAAATGTTCGTTGTAAAATTGTATGTAACGCTGATATCGACGGACAATTCCGGACAAACGTGAAAGATTTAGTTTTATCAAAAACGTGGCATTGGGCTAGTGCCAGGCTGTGCCAGCGAATTCACTAAGGTGAATTCACTTGGCACAAGACCAATATGTCTCAGTTAACAACACAAATTATTTTTCCTGCTTGAAATTATCCGTAAGTGCAAATTTTCCTTGCGGTAAGGGAATGGCTTTCTTTACGTTTTATGTAACTGCATTTCGAGAAGTCGCAAGAATAGTTTGCTTGTCTCTTTCTCACGTGGTTGTCATTCAGGGCGATTCACATTACGATTCATTAGCTCTTCTACGTAATTTTGATATCACAAGCGCACACCGTTGCCAAATGTTACAAGCATCTCAAGCTTGTATCAATGTTACAAACATTCCAGCTCAAGATTAGGAGCTGAGAAATGAGCGGGAAACTCTGAATTTTACGAAGACCCGAAGCTGAACATATTTTTACCAAGTACAACAAAACCACGGAAAGTTTAAGGTCGGTGATCCTTGCATAACTTTATTGACATCATGCTAAATTTCTCTGAACTTAATAATTCCTAAATGTTATACCCACTTGTTAAACCCCCCAGTTGTTTTTGCCGGTTTAGATTCAATCTTTGACAGTGTATTACAAAAACAATACCATGTGATTCAAAGTGTACAGCGACATTGTGACGTTTCATTCTGGTTAAAATTTATATTTAATTTCAGTGCTTCACTTTACAATACACACACGTCACAAGCCAATTGAAGCCAGAAAAAGACACCAGAGTAATTGGGTATTGGCGTTCATGCGTTAGTCGGAAAGATGTAAATCTCAGTCACATAACTTTTCTCGGAAGGACTAATAGAAGAGATGTCTGCTGCCAAATTCGTTTCGAAAACTTCAGAAACAAGTGACAATAGTAGGTAGGGTATCACGCTCATCTCCCAATCCTGAGAGGTCTAAAAGAGGCCAGTACAGAAGGAAGTTAGTGTAAACCGAAAATGCCGTTTAAAAATTACCTTGAATTTCAAACACAAATAGTTAAAGGTAACGTAAAAATATTTTAAATTGATCGAAAGATGACATAACAGAGGTCAATAGTCCCGTTGAAAGGTGGACAAAGCAGATATGAATAATTTCTACTTCCGTTACTCTACAGTATTTAGCATGTCCATTGGAGTGAATAACTGTACTTAGCCATACAACCTGAATACCCTAGAGCCTATTGTCATTCTCTGTTTCCTGCCTCCGAGCTACCGTTCGCCTGTGCGCTGTGCTGTCACAGAACAAAAGAACAGCTCACAGTTGGAACGCCTTCAGCCGGTGGAACCAACGTAGTCCAAGTAAGAGTGGCATGCACGACAAGAAAGCTGACAATCAGGAAAGTCCAGCTGAATTAATCCGCTAGAATCATACTGGGTTTTCTTTGTGAAATCCCTCTTTGAAATGCAACGCAGGGGAGAACGTCAGCCCAAGCAAAAGCTCTCCATGGCGTAGCTTCGGGTGGATTTTCTAAGTTTGGAATTCCTCCTAAGTTTCTCATAATGAAAATAGCTGATTTTTCGTAAAACGTGGAAAGTTTTCATATCTCTTAGAACGACTAGTTCTTCATCGACAAAGTTACCCTTGAGTGATCTAACAGGTTATGGTTTGTAGGCCAAAGGTATGCAAAGTCTCTGTTTGTTTTGACGACAAAAAGTGCGTGTGAAATGAAGGCTCGGTATTAGAAAAATCCTAAAAAATCAAGCAATTGAAGGAATGAAGAGGGCCTGTCAAAAGAAGCCTATGTTATCAACGTATTAAGTCCACTTTATTTAACAGGACAGTAGCCAAATATGCTTTCAATTCCCGCTGTCTTTACGCCAAAGGAGTTCCAGCCAAAGCCGTAAACCCAGTCTTGAAATGTTTACCTTCACCCGGGGGTTCTTTGAAGAACACTTCCATATTGATTGAGTATTTAAAGTGTACAAGAACTGCAATCACGCGGACTGTGATTTTTACCGAGTTTATCACATTCGTTCTGTGGTCGTTATACATCACTTCGAGCTGGGACTCGCGTCATCGCTTGCCTTTTGTATGACAGCCCAGCACGCACAGCGGTTCCTAGTTCCGCCGTTACCCCGGTACAAAATGTCAATTCTGGCATAGCACAGTTTGAAATCCGTAGGATCATTTCCTTTTATTGGGAGCTAAAGATATTTTAACCCCTGCGAAACTAGCCAATTCGCACGTAGTTCACATCAGCAGACAGCAAAGCCTGAGTTTTGCTTTACCTATTCTCTTAACTTAAGCTCATGCAAATGAAGATATACAATGGTTTGTTTTTGTTACCAGTTTACCGCGCTCTTTACAAATAGGCAAAAAAGCAACAGACATCAATAAAGATCGGCTTAAGTTACTTTTAATTTGTAGTACACGACATATGTAATGGTGAATTCATAAATAATAAACCAATCTCTTTGACTGATAATGCAATGATGTGATCTTGACCGCGTCATCTTGTCTCATCCGTCCCTGATGCTGTTGTTCTTTTCAGCTCAAACGATCTGGTGAAAGAATTCCTTGTATGCTTTCTATGTTTATCCGTTAGTTTCAGATTTTTATATACACCCAGAGACTGAAACTATTTACACATGAAATGTCTTGGTCTGACGCGTCGACCTCACGATCTGTTCCTTCTCTTCACCTTTGATGATCACCTACTCACAACTCTCCAAAGCGAAAACTCTTCGTTATTTCTTTAACGTCGCTATTTTAATGACTCTAGACATTATAATTACAGTTTACTTCGATTTAACTTTTCTATATACACTTAAGTGGGGCAGTCGATATATGAGCTAAGTCATTGGTCGTGACATAATTTCTGTGACTGCCATATTCACGCCATTACCACATGGTAGACACTGTGTTCATATGTAAATTATTTAACGGGGGATAAGAATAGGCGCTTCCGCCGAAGACGTGGGCCTCCTGTGTTGTGTTTTGCATTGGGATATGATGAAGAGCAGTATGTTGGGCCATTTTCATGTAATTAGGGTTACTTTGGTCTCGTAGAAGCCCCGTTCCGTACCCATTATCGGGCGAGGTAGTGTTTCCACTTGAATGCAAACCATCGATTCTGGAATGACCGTCGAACTGTGCTTCACCTGGTGAAAAAACTGCACGATTTCCATAGTATTCTCCGTTGTTGAGAAGATCTAAAATGTATTGAAGTAATATGTAAAATGAAATTTACGGGTTTCATTCACATGCTGAAAAATATTCGTCGAAAATCCAAAGTCAATAGACCTCAAATGTGCCAGTTTGCGGTACGTTTAAAAAAATAAAAAAAAAAGGAAGTCCGTTGGCTTCGAGAAATCCCACAGGTATAGACATACATGATTATTTCTCCTTATAAACAGATAAGGATAACTAGAAACACTTCTGATATGATCTCGGGGTGCTTACTACGCCACTCGTTCTCAATTGAGCCCAAAATAAAAGTGAAAATTCTTGCAAGCGGTTCTCAACTTACCATTGATTTCAAATTTCACTCGTACACTGCAAATTCATTCTTAAGTTTTACTTATGCCAATGTGAACTTCTATGTGATTTTTTTTTTTTGTTTTTTGGGGTTTTTTTTTATAAATTTTAGAATAAAACAATCTGAAATCTCTTTGCTTTAGCAATTGGCAACAAATAAACAGCTGTCACATCCAGATGGCATGACTGTATGTGATTGCCTAGTCCCCTTGTCTCGAGCCGAGCCAACATCTGCCATGACCGTTTAACACGCTGGACTTTCATTGCCTTCCATCTCTGCTTCTTTCTGGCAAAATATCCGATCCATTAAGGGCATAAAAGATAAGAGTTTAAAACACATTTCGAGTCGCCGCTACGCGTGTCTTTTAATTTTAAAAACAAATTTTAATTATGACTTTCTGAATAAGCTAGTCATACAGAAAAGATACTTATCTACTTAACACTCTAATGGCCCAAATATTTTGTATTAGGGATTTTTGTGTTTACTCTGGCGATTATCACTGCTTCATCTTTAGAACTTACAATAAACTTATAGTTATATTCAGCTTTAATTCTACTTGAAACTTCACAGTCATAAGGTGTACGCCAATTTAATTCGTTTGCTTCGTTGGCGAAAATGTTTGCGAGATTTTGGTTGGTAGTTCACCCGTGAGGACAAGACCATTTTTCCTTTGCCAAAAACACATCGAAATTTCGGAAGTGCGTATGCGGCTTTTTGTGGTTTTTGTATTTATCGAGCGATAAATGAAAAAATGCTTCGATTGACAGTGTTAAACGACTAAAGTAAAGATGAAAGGTTTGTTAAGTGAAGTTTACATGAGTGGTGCTTAACTAATGAGGACGGAAAGTTCGGAAAAAATACCGTCTGTGGCTTACCGCAGATGAGTTGAAGATTGTAAGATTTATTATCGACAAGAAACTGTGTATACGCTTTAGACCTGACTGCAAAGAAAATATTTCGAAAGCGTGCTGTTGTCTTAGGAGGCTCAAGTATTTGATATCTAAGAGCTCATGAGAGCGAGTAGGGATCGCATTTCTGTCGTAAAATGTTATACTTCTGATGGAAAAACGTGTTTTAATGTAACCAGCTGCATTTGCGTTAGCTGAGAATAATTTTTGGCCTCAACTTTCTCAGCTAGTCCTATGTAATCATCGGTGACAGACCGTGGGAGCTGTTGCAGGTGTTCACAGTTTCTCGGCTCTACATAATTCAAACTTCTCCTTTGGTTTTAAAAAAAAAAGTAAAAATAAATTTATAAAAGGATGAAAAAGAATCACTTTTACTCGTTTGGGGTTTCAGCAATCGGTAAAATATAGGTGCAATCCAATTTTGTCGTTGTATAGCTGGCGTGGTTAATCTTTGGACTGTTTTTCCTTTTTGGAACAATTGATTCCGATGTTGTTTGTTGGGGAAAAAAAATAAAAATGTTTTACTTTGTGGACGTTTTAGAAGCCCTTTGTGTCTAAATGAAGGAAGATGTCAAAATATGAAGAAACAAAAAGGGACGTAAGCCATCGATGAGTTTGCTTTGATCCGAAACAATGTCGTTATAGAATCACAACAATCTCTATCGTTTCTCATAGGATCGGACAGAGTCGACACATAATGTTTTCAAATTATAATGTGAGTTGTTTTGAATTATTAAAGAAACCTTGAAGCCAGTGAAACAAACTTGTGTATGGCGCACGCTTTTTTTTATGTACCTTCCTAAACTCCCGCAGTATTGTCCAAAAACCCGTCGCCGTTCCAAAGGTGATCAGTTGCGTGTGATTTAGGGATTTTG
Source organism: Heliopora coerulea (assembly GCA_030142905.1). Taxonomy (NCBI): domain Eukaryota; kingdom Metazoa; phylum Cnidaria; class Anthozoa; order Scleralcyonacea; family Helioporidae; genus Heliopora; species Heliopora coerulea. The sequence continues at coordinate 25,911 of JASJOG010000555.1, forward strand.
TTTCAACATTCAAAATTACATCGATGTCTAATTAATCATTATATGAAAAAAAGGAAGATGGGGAGGGACAGTAAACAAGGCTGTTAACGAACCTTTTGATTTAAAACAAACATTACCGTAGTATGTGTTGTGGGAATGAAGTAACACTGAACAGGCAGTTTTCAGTAGGCAAAAAATTTACCCGTTTGAATATAGCGAGATGTATGTACTATCTTATAGCTGGTACAAACCTTGTGTTTGGAATGTGCACTGAGGGTCTAACAAGGCTCCTACCATTCCTTCAAGTATATCTTGACTTTCTGCTCCTTTTCGTGGAGATCTTCGTGTTTTTCCCCTACTCTGAGAGCCATTTAACCCACTGTTATTCAACCGTCTTTCCTTTGACCTTCGGTTTTGAAACCACACTTGGATCACTCTCATTGACAAGCCAGTCTCTTGCGCCAGCTTCTCCCTCATGTGTCTTGTCGGCTTCGGTGTGGCAGCGAATGCGGCCTTGAGAATTTCGAGTTGTTTGGCCTTTATGGTCGTCCTCGGACCTCTTCTCTTCCCATTGGCTCCGTTTTCACCGTCTTCCTCCAAGACACCCTCGTCCTCTTCTTTCACGGCTTCCTCGCATTCCATCTCCGTCCTGTTCGGCGACTCAGTATCTAAGAACGCAAGTTGTCCCTTTTGTGAAAAAGCCAATAATGATTGGGGTGGATCAAGATACCTCCTCTATCAGATCCAATTTTCATAATACGCAAGCGTATGTACATATATAGCTACATTTGAAAACTTACTTTCAATATCATGTAAATGCATATCATAGTCTTCCTTGCACACGAATTTCGTACCTCCAACGTGGTACAGCTCGTCTCCAGTCGACATTTCTTTCATACACATTGAACAGCAAAAACACTCAATATGAAATACCATATCCTTAGCACGACGCACCAAATTCGTTGGCAAAATACCTTCGTCGCATCCAGAGCATTTTGTCCCGTAGCGCCTGAAAAATAAAAACCGAAAGAAACTTCTTCACTGAGCGTATCTCCGGTACAAATCAATGACACACACGAGCAACTTCGGTAAGGGAACTGAGAAAGATTAGATTGAACCAAGACGTTCCGTCTTTGTATAAGAAACCAATCTCAGCAAACGGGTCAACAAGTTATTAGGATTAACAAACCTATAAAAGTCTTTGGCACAGTAAAGTTTCCCCTCTCTCGAGTAGCATTTCTCGGTCAAGAGGTGCTTGCATTCATAGCATTGTAGACAATTCGTGTGCCACATACAATCCAGAACTTTCAATAAGTATTTGTCCACAATTGGAAGGTTACATCCGGAACACTGAACCATATTTTACAATCATTCGCTTTCTAAGCTTCGTTTGTCTCAGCCGCTCAAGAACTCCGTATCTCGAGGCACATTGATGCTGGAGCAGTTTGTTTTTACAAATTTATGCCTGGAGAACGCTTAACTCCTTTATTTCGCACTATAGGCGGTATCTCCGCCTCTTTCCAGCTGTCGGGGTCATAAAAATTCTGAATAAATCAAGCAGCATGACCAACAATATTTGAATAACCTGTAATTTTTAAAAGTATTTCGCAATTCGACGGCTGTGCTGCACTGATTCTACGCGGCGATCTTTTCCCCGATCACGTTCGTGATGGCAAGTCTTTTTGCAGGTCATTCTTCATTTTCTACCTTCGAAAGGTTATTTTTTTCTTAAATAAAGTCATACTAGTCAATGGAGGTCTTCGCTTGATTGCGGCGGACGTGGGAAATTTTTGCCCCTCAATTTTTACCCCTTGGTCGGGGAAGCGCCTAAACTGAGAAAAATACTTTTCGATAGCTTTGCCCGAAACTTGTGGGGTTAGAAGGATATTCAGGTTTGCAACAAGACGAAAATTATCACAGTCTCAAGGAGCGTCTGTCACTCACCTGCGATTATCACTGACAACAAAGATCATAAAAGTACCGCCAACAATAAAATGTAGCTTTCGTGTTAACAAACATATTGTGTAAATTCTGTCTTTTATATATAGTAAACTTCCACCCATATCAAAAGTTCTTTTACAAAACAATCTTTCAGTATATTTCTAATCGGCATAGATTGCGTCGGCTCCTCCGTGTTAATGCTCCGGGCGACAACGCACCTTTGCCAAAGCGCGTGGATTTGTTACAAACGTATATGTTACGGAATTGACGGGAGTTTCTTGATGAATTGTTTGTTTTTTTGTTTTTGCACATTGTATCAGTTATTTCCTGTGAAAAACGCACTCTTTGTCTGATAATTGAAAGGTAAAAACCTACATGAAAGTGTCTTCGCATGGACTGGAAACTTCCAAAGTTACATCTCTTCATTTCCCTCAGTATGAGACGAAGACGGCCTATGGAGGCTGTTACGGGTGCACCGTTCGCCTTTCGCTACTTCGTGCGGTTCAGGATCAGATCAGTTCTGCATGTTCGTACGTCTTACATGAGCTTTGTGCTGACTGAGTTAACGTATCACCTGCATATTGTTTGTTGGTTTTTTTTGTTTTTGTTCTTTTATTTTTGGTCGCGACCTTCGCTGAAACTTTAATGCTACAGTATTCTTGGCGATCATAGTTAACAAAATGCATAAAAACCTCCAATAATATTATTTATTTTTCTTGTGTACCCCCACTTGAATTTAACAGTGATCTACCAGGGAAATTCAGCTTAAACAATATTCTAGTATAATCCTAATTTAGTGTTATCAAGTTTTCGTTGGTAGTAAAGGACGCACAGTGTGAAAAGTGATACCAAAGTGCAAACACTAGAACACAAGCGCAGTCTGTTGGTCCAGACGTGATTCGATATTGCCGGAAAAATGGCCGATATTAGTTACAATATCGTGGGAGAAGTCGACATTGTTTATGGACTTTTGTCTGCGTCGTTAAAGCCTGAAAACGTGAAGAGTAACTTAGCGTAACAAGTGAGTTAGTTGCAGCTGTTGCGATTTACGTGTAAGTGCTCTTGAAAGGCGTGTTACTGAAGACAATGCATGATGAACAATATGTATATAAAACTAAACCTGTTAAGTTATTGCAAGATTACAAGAAAAGAGGACAAAATCTCTGGCAAGCTTTTAAATCTGAAATGTTCGATGTCATTATATACAAGGGAAAAAGAGGCATTGGTGGACAAGTGCTTTGATTTCGGCTTATCTAATTTGTAATCGTGTGAAACCCTGAACGTAAGAGTTTCATTCTTGTTTTGTAATCAATACTCTACTGCATGAACATACCTGAAATCTAATCTTCTACAAAAAAATAACTGTTCACAATTTTCAAAATATTTCCATCTTTGATTATCCCAAAAAGTTCACTAGAAGGTATTTGGCCTGTTGGGTCTTCCATCGTTTTGTGTTGGCAAAGTCGTTATTCAACTCTAAATAGTACAAAGTTTAGTACTTTCCAATTTCGCAAAGAAGTAATCAGTTAGGACAACAAGCTGTCGACGAGTCAGAACCAAAATATTCGGGAAAAGCCAGTAGACAAAGCCAAATTGCAGTTTGATGAAAATTCTCTATAATAGATTCATGGAAATTAATTATTTTTACCGCAATACTAAAAGTGCGATTTGAATTTCCTTGTCTAACGAACCAGCAATATCTTGATTGGCATAATGTAGATAAACTAGAGGTCAATGGCTGAGTAAGACTCGTTCATAATATTTTCAACTTTTATATGGCCGTGTTATTTGTTTACATTAGCTTAATCTGGTTTTCAAAATGATAATAAACAGCATTGAGGTTACAGGAGTACATCAGAGCTAATGAGTTAAAGCGGGAACCGTAAAGCTGTTTCAAAGCTTTTCCTGCATTTAGTAACTTGTACGGGATCAAAACACAATTCAATTGTCGTCTTTGGTGTTTTTGCGAAAGAAAATGGAACGTGTAGGTTAGAGAGGGCACCATGTAATTTTACAGAACAGAGGATAAGATGATGGCAAAACGGACGCGCTTGGGATTTTCTCTGACAAGCGATCGCGAGTTTACGTGTGTTAATCCACGATTTCACTTGTAGCAGGTGCTATATAATGACTGTGTAGTAGATATTGCGCAAATTGTGATTAAATATATTGAAACATGCACGAGCAAAATATCGAACACAGCAACTTCAAATTAATATCGCGTCGAGGCCACCACTTACGTACACAAGTCAGCAACCCAACCAGGATTTTTTCCTAACCGCTCTCCATCTCAGTCTCGTTAACTCAGTCATTTAAAACGTCTCTCTGGCCACGAGAAGATTTGAGGTTGGGTCTCCATCTCGGCTTTAGAAATGTTTTCTGAAGATTTGGGCTTCACGCCCGTCGCTGGATCTTCTGTTTTAGTTCCAAGCTTCACCTACGCTCTATACATGCCATGTAAATCCACCTAATAGATACGTATTTGAAGGAAAATGAAGTTACGTCGAAAAGCAGAGTTACAACGTCGGGCAAGCACTCACACCAACTTATAATACTCGCACACCTGTATATAATACACTCGCGTAGGTTGGTGTGTGAGTGTATGCATGTTTCTTGCCTCAAACGTGTTTGAAACAAATAGCTCATCGTATGATGGACTGATTAACTAACCTTTACTATTAAGCCCAAAAGCTAATATCCGTCGTTGGCTGAGTCTCACACGAGAAAGAAAACGACGCAGATCTTGAGACGAACTACATGCAGACATGTTGGTTTACCTGGTAAAAATAAATATAATTTACAACACGTATGCCTTAGAAAGGAAATTTCTCAAATTACTAATAACTGGCCTTACAGACATGCAGAGGGTTGATGGAGGAAGCCGAGACTAAACGATTGGTAAATTCCATCTTTTATGAGTGTTAGGAAAATGATTTAGAAAGGCTTTGTTGGGCTTAAATTTTGTACACGGTATGAAACAAGTTTTTTTAAAGAGTATTTGGTATTTTTTTCGAGGTGTATTGGAATCTGTTTTCGAAGTGTTTGTTTCTTGCTGTGTCAGTGAATCGTCATGTTGCGAAAAGATGGCGTTTTCTGGTCTGGAGATTGCTGTGAATCGACGGAAATTAATGAAATATTTGCTTGTTGGAAAGGCAAGCGACAAATTAGGGAAGTCGGCTGATTTGTTTCTCTCAGTAGGGAAATCCACTTGCATGATGTGAAAGGGACCTCATGACAGTTGAAATTGCTGTGACGGTTGCCGAATTGGTTGGATGGAGTTCAGAAACCAGGCATGGCTTGCTGGTTATCCATCTTGCACGCTGCAACTGTGTTTACAAGAAACGGACAGAAGCAAATAAACAAAAAGCACTACAGACTCCACTATTTAACATGCCTAATTATCACTCCTTGTTCTCTTTTCAATTGAAAATTAACAACTTCTAATTCGAGTTTTTGGCAATAGTGATCTCGGTCCCAGAGGGCGCCGATGATCATGATAATAAGAAGGATGTTATACAATACTTATGTTACAATGCTCGTTTAACTGATGATATATTTAAACTTTCGTTTAAACCACTGAACGTTGAAAGTTCAAACGTCGAGTCCAACCGTGGGGGACTTATCCATGTCATCCATACCGGGGCATTTTGCCGGGATATTCTCAGAGATGTGTGCTGCTGGGTTGGCATGTCAAAAGTCAGATGGGTGTTAAGTGTAGAGTAATTTTCAAACAAAAACAAGACCGTCCGTCACTCACAGTTCATCCAGCCTGATCATTGATTGATTGAGAACGTTGTCATTTAGGTCACCTTTAGAATTCGTATCTTGGTCAAAATGAGATCAAGGAATTACTCGTTTCAAATGATCCCCTTGAACAAATTGGTTTATTACATGCCTTTTTAACTGTGATCCTTTTAACAGCTGGAGGTTAATGGACCAAGTATTAAATAATCCGTTATTGTTTCCTTTCAAGATCGTCCAGTTATAGTTTTGTTTCAGTTCCATTTTGTCGGAAGTGAAGGAACAGTTACTCTGCCAGCAAGAGGCATGGAGCGATTCTCTAAGAAACGATTAACCAGTTTACCTTTCACAAAGGATTTGAGGTAAATGGGAATCTTTGAACACTCCTGTTATGGCGGTATTTTTGAAGTTTATAGACTGAGTATTAAAGAGATTAGTATGTTGCAATTTGCTTTCTAGAATGTTCACTAAATTGTAAGGGATCAAGAGTACTGGAGCGGAGTAACACAACAGCCTAGTTTTGTCACTTTTGTCTTGTTGGTTAAGTTCAACACGATGTAGATGGCAACCGGACTTTTCGAGTTGACGATGCTTGGAACCTGGTGAGGAGAAGGACGCTCTAACTACTGAGGGGTGAAGTACTGAGATTTGATCTGCGACGATGAAGAATGTCTGTTCATTTTAAAGTATGTTTGCCATAAATGATAAACCTTGTTTAGTTGAGCTTGTCGTGCGTGGTTATCATAAAATTACCGAGTATAAAATCAAATGTAACTTGGATGATGGGGCTGATAGATTTGAATTTCGGTTCACCTTATTAAAAAGACCTCGCGGAGACCGACTTGAGATGAGTTATCTGGTTAACAGAAATGCTACATTTCAATTTAAAGGAGCTTCTTACATACCAATAACAAATGTTTTTCTGCAGTATTTCTGTAAGATTGTAAGTTCAGAAAAATGGAAAATTCATACTTGTATTATAGAACAATGGTATGAACTGTTATAGGATGCTATTACCTGACATACCAAGCACTTTTTATTACATTTGAAATAGATTTGGTGAAGCATATCTTCTTGAAGGTGTGGTTTTGGGACATTTTCATGTGACAGAAATTTGCAACTCAACCCATCTCTATCCTTGCCTATTCTTCTCCGCCCCACATTAAAGTTCTTGTCATCAGAGCTGCAGTTAGGGTTATGGTTGGGGTAAGTCTTATGTTTAGATAAGGATGAATTTGATGCGCGAAGCCACACCGACAATGACATAACCACCTAAATTTCTGACGGGCTCAACGTTCTACTGATGTCAGCGGTTTGGGCCATTGCTCCACGTTGGTTTGAGAAGAAATTCGTTGTATTTTATTTACACCAATATTTAGCAGCATTTTGGAATAAACAAGAACCCAGCAAGGGAAAATATGTCTCGTATTATTGTGAAGAACCTTCCAAAGAACATAAAAGAAGATAGAATGAACCAAATCTTTGCCGACATGGGACAGATCACGGACTTGAAATTGAAGTATACCAAACATGGAGTGTTCCGACGCTTCGCGTTCGTAGGTTATAAAACCAAGACAGAAGCCCAGAGGGCACTCAAACATTTTAATAACACATTTATAGATACGTCGAAGATACAGGTTGATGTCTGTAAGGATTTTGGTGACGAAACAGCTCCGAGACCGTGGAGTAAGTACTCCGAAAAGAGTTCAGCTTTTAAAAAGAGAGCTGAGAGACTGCAGAAGAGGAAGAGGGAATTGGAAGGCACAGCAGAGGAAGAAAAACGGCAAGATAGTTCGAAAAAGAAGTTTAAGAAAAACAACAATGCTGTGTTAGGTGAACTGGAGAACGACAGTGCGTTTCAGGAGTTTCTGGAAGTGCATAAAAGTCGAAGCAATAAACATACATGGAGTAATGACGAACAACTGGGACAGTTGAAAATGGAGGAAGATACTGAGGTTAAAAAGGTGCAGTATTTCTTGTAGTATTTTGTCAACAATGAGTGGAATTTTAGGCCTGGTTCTCATATGATTCTAGCTCTGGTGCTTTAGCTCAGTAACCCATTCCTGTCCAAGACATCTCCCCTTGATAAGTAAAATCATCTGGCATTAGCCAGACTAAAATTAAAAAGTTGGGTATGGACCAGAAAGGGTTAACCCCATTCAGGGACAAGGACACACTTTAGTATTTCACTCTGGCTGAGGTGGAAATTCAGGCACAACAGATCAATAAAGATGTTTTTTATTGGATGACAACTCAGCAGTGACTCGACCAACACTTTATATGGTATTTGTACATAGTGATATGTCGACTACAAAATCACATCTACAATACACAGAGACTGCCAACTGAAAACAAAAACCTGTAGCCAAACACTACATCTGTATAAAGTTATTATCTGTTGTTTAGAAGAGGAGTACACAAATAACAGAGGTAGATGAATGATCTTCAAGCTCAATACTCAGAAAATGATTATCGAACTTGAAGATCGTTCATCTACCTCAATATATCCAAGCTCTCAGTTCTTCTTAAACAACAAATAACAGAGTGTGGACCTTGACAAATATTTATGCAGACTCTCAAAATCTGGTGATTTTGAAATTTTTAACTATTTTCTTTATACTGTTGGAAAACAATGATTTACAACTCTTACAATACAAGAATAAAAGAACAAAGCAACAAATAAAAGAGAACTATGAACAAAATGGGGAAAAATCATGTATGAAACAATTAATAATATAAAGTACAATTCATGAGAGTAGAATTACTTGTCCAGAATATGAAGAATTTTAATGATTAATCCACCATGTCTGGTGGAGAAGGAATTGGCTTTCCATTGTCAAAACAAAAATAATTTCTTGTTTTTTTTTTATATGGAAAAGGTTTCTTTTAAAGATTCCAGTGAGAAGATCTGCAAAGATGCCATGCAGAGGGAGGAGGATAAAGGTAAAATGATTGAATAATACATAATAGTTTTTTATATTATTTATAATTTTTCTCTACATAATTAAGAGCCTGCACATCATCAGAAGCAAAATCCATCTCATGGTTTTCAATGGAAAGCTGTTTATACTGCGTGTTGTTATTTTGAATGTAAGATCATTGAGGAACTCCTCATTCAGTTAAAGAGCTCTGATTTAAACTGACAAACATTACATATTCACACATTTAGGTAAAAAGTTCAAAGGTTGGTAACTGCTATGACTGATCTCAGATACCATTTCTTTCTCTGACAAAGAACCTTTGCTCGAAACGTTGGAATTCTTTGATATCAGTCACGGCAGTTATCAAGCTTTGAACTTTTTACCTTAATTAGCACTGTCCACGTAGTAGTCTATTTTTATAACATTCATACATTGCTAACCTAGTCCCTTTGGGACTAACCTAAGTATTTTTAAACTCCTGTTTACCGCGGCAAATTGTTGTTTTTACCTGAAGATGACTGTATAGTTGAAAACGTTTGTAATTTTATTTAGTTTTTAGCCTTTATTGTAAAAATATCTTTCAGTGAGCGTTATGTTGAATTAGTACTATCATATTACAACTATCCAAGAATGTGGCTTGAGTAGCCGACTGGTTTTGTTAACAGATTGGTTTTACTGTTTCTCAAACATACTCAATTGCTGTTTTTTCACGAGAACATTTACGAAATATGCATAAGGTTGAAACTGTGTCAACTTTCTAACGAAAGAAAATTAAGAAAATAAAAGAAAATAAAAAGACTAAACTGTGGAACCACTAAAGTCATTTTGAAAGTTTTCGCATCTAAGCGGAGAAAGGCCTTTCGTTCCGTCGAGTTAGCTTCTCGAAATTGGGTGTTCGTTCCATGAAATTTTCACAGTACGCCGTATATTGTAAGAAAAGTATGAGTAATATTGTTTTGCGTTTACTTTTGTGGCTATTCTTTGTTGAAGAGCCAGAAACAGATACAGATGAATACGTGACCGGCTCAAATGAAGCGTCAAATATATCACTATCAGACATGGATTACCTTAAGAAGAAGGTGACATCAAGAGAAGAATCAGGGAAGAATGAAGTAGTAGAAGAAGTTGAAAAGACAAATACAAGAAAGAACGTAACTACAAGAACTGAATGTAAAACGACACAAGTTGCTGACGGAGATGATCCAAGACTAGAAGACTTTGAGAGAAAATCAGAATTTACCGTAAAGTTACGAGGGCTACCATTCCACGTCAAGAAGAAAGACATCATGGAATTCTTATCACCACTAAAAATTGTCGACATTAGGATGACAAAAGACAAGAAGAATCGTCCTAGCGGAAGAGCTTATGTTGACTTGGAAAGCAAAGAGGATTTAAAGGATGCTTTATCGAGGCATAAGGACTACATCAAGGGAAGATATATCGAAGTGTTTGAGGATAAGAAGAAAAGGGAGAGTGAAAAAGATGAGACTGATAGCGAGCCACCTTGGATGAAAAATGCTATGGAGTTGGCTGAAAACAAGGATTTGTCTGTTGCTGAGGTGTGGTTGAGTTTATTGTAATTTGCATAGGATATTGTTCTTAGGGTTTAAAAAACATGTGTTGGATTGTTTTTGCACACTTTTACGCATTAAACTATAACCCCTTTGTCGATGAACAAATGAGCCAGTTGCGTTCCTTGAGACGTCTCATTCGCCAGCGCTCTTTCCTCAGGTGTGCATCTTAAGTTGTGTATTGTAACCGTAGTACTTATTATTTTGGCACCTGGAAAAGTATGGGTTGCCAAGCTGTTCAATTTGTGGTGCAGCTGGGGCCAGCTACGATGATCGTCATAGCGAAATTACCATACTGAGGACGAGAGCGTAGACTAACTCCTTTCGTTGGGGATGGAGGTTAACAGGGTGCGCTACTCTTGAAAAGCTGAAAAATTAAAAGTTATAATCAAATGTTTCGTATGCTTATCGGCGCGGACCGAATACAATAGTTGGCGAGTTTCGTCGCATGCCGACCTAAACTCGAAGCCTGGGTACAGGGGAGGTTCAACGAGCATTTTGCTGGCGCTAACCTACTATGAAAGTTGGCGAGAAAATTGCGGCGTACGCAGGAAGCTTTAGGTTTGCAGTTCTCAATATTGTAATTGTAGCCAGGCATATTAATGTAGCTAACAGAACAAGAGGTACAACCTTTGTTTTACATACAATTATTTTGCGCATAAATTACTACCGGTATCATTTATATGTTAATTCCACCACGTTGAACTCCATTAGCTGAAGAAGGCTATGGTATTTTAGCCGAAACGTCCTTATTAAAAGTTTTTAAGCCAGTATCGGAAGCCTCTTGTTCTTTTTACTACATTTACAGCTTTCAGTTTCGGCAGTTTCTCAGTCTCATGGCTTTTTCCATGCTGCACTCTTTTAGACTGGACGGCTGTATGTGCGGAACCTCTCCTACTCATGTACTGAAGAGGAACTTTCAGAACTTTTCTGCAAATTCGGTCCAACAACTGAAGTGTTTGTACCAGTTGATAAACACACCAGTCAATCAATGGGATTTGCGTTCATAACCTTTATGATGCCTGAGCATGCCGTACAAGCATTGAATGACCTTGATGGCCATGTATTTCAAGGACGACTACTGCATATCTTACCTGCAAAACCCAAAAGGAACCCAGAAACTGGAGAGGTTATTGAAGAAGGTACGATGACATTAATAGATTTTTTTTTATTTACTTTAATTTTTCTAAACATAAATCTAATTGATCTGTTGAAATCTTTGTGTATCATATTATTTTACGTAAGTCTATTTGGGAGACGGACTATGAATCGTGGAGGTCCTTTAAATGGTAGTTATTTTCTGTTACACCGATTTCGTTTGTACTACACGTTAAAACGAGTAACATACATGCAGAATTCCAACAGTTCGCATTAAGTTTATTAATCGAGAACTGTCCATAAACTGACAAGTGGACTTTTTTTCCTGTTGAAATTCATGTCACTCTTAAGGGCTGTTGACATGGGCGATTTTTCGCATCCTGACAAATGCGATCGACTGGATTGACTTGCGGATTATTTGTCCAAAGCTATGCTGTACAATACTTTGGTTAACTTGGGTGAGTTGTTTACTCCATCGCGTGCTTCAGGATGAGAGAGATCGCAAGAAGAATTACCCTTGTAAACAGCTCTTAAAGCGGGGCCACCGAGAGCCAAGGTGGGCCGAGGGGAAGGTTGGATCGCGGGGTCCCTAAATGTTTCTGACGTTAGAAGCGGCGGGGATGTGGGAGAAATTTTTACATGCATTCATATTGTGTAAGTGCTATTTACTGAATGTCCTAAATTATTTGATTATGTCTAAAATTGATTTATCCCATATCATGAAAGAAAATGTTTCTGATTAACTTTAACCACCAAAATCCTTTTAATTTGATTGGATTGAAAGAAGTGGACAGGGTTGCCTTGTAGCTTTCATTTCCGTCCAGCCTTCGAATTAACGTGGCACGGCCGGCAGCGAGCCCCTTGCATAGCGCGGCCCCCGGGACGTTGCCCCGGCCACTCTCCTTTCCGGCGCTTCTGCTCTAAAGGCATTCTTTCTGTCAACTACTAGTAGAAAACGAGACATCGTACAAGAAGAAACAAAAGGCCAGAATTGCTTCTTTAAAAAGCAAAGACCATAATTGGAACACGTTGTTTCTGGGAGTTAATGCAGTGGCTGAAATCATGGCGGACAAATATAGCTCCAGCAAGAGCGATGTGTTGGACGTACAATCTAAAGGTGGTTTGGCTTTGCGAATGGCTCTTGGCGAGACGCAAGTGGTGGCCGAGACCAAGGAGTTTCTCACAAGCCATGGGGTGAAGTTGGATGCATTTGGTCACGTAAGTTCCACGAACCTAGGGGCTATTTATATGGACTCGGGTGATAAGATTACCCTATCCCCCGAAACAACTTTATCGACTGTTTCATAGTACATGGAAAAAGCACCATAATCATGATGTTGGGATTTACCCCGAGGGGCAAAGATGGCGAATCACATGCTTAAATCCGTGACAATGTTGTTATCTATCCGAAAGTTATGGCCGTTATTTCGTAACGAATAAAATAATAATCTTGGCTATTGATTTTCCGGGCGGAAAGCGTAATCGTAATATAAAGATCAGAGCCCAGCTCAGAATTCTTAAGTGTATCGCCATAGTGAAAGAGGCAAGTCGAAAAGTTTTAAAACATGTTTACTGACGTTTCGTTGCGGCGTGCAACATCTTCAGAGTGTAGGTTTACAGGGATGAGAAAAAACTATATATATGAATCTATAATATACATAGTTTTTTCTCATCCCTGTAAACCTACACTCTGAAGATGTTGCACGCCGCAACGAAACGTCAGTAAACATGTTTTAAAACTTTTCGACTTGCCTCTTTCACTATGGCGATACACTTAAGAATTCTGAGCTGGGCTCTGATCTTTATATTACGAATAAGATAATAGTTGCCATAACCACGCAGAGGCAAACTCAACAGGATGTTCTTGCTAGACATGGTTGTCATAAAGCAAAATTCATTCGTGACACTAACCTAATTGCGTATGCTTGACTTCATACATAACTCGGGTGGCCGCGTCAAGTCGTTCATATGGTTGAAACTTGTCTCGACCTCAAGGGTTACCTTGTCTCGCAAAGACGCTGATCCTACTACAAGGGTAGCCCAACTAACCGAGGCAAGCGAAGACTTTTGCACATAAACACTTACGAAAGAGATTCAAATAATGTTGTCATGAATGTATCTCGGCCAGGGTAGCGCGAGAGGGAGGGTAACCTTTTTACTCGAGTCCATATGAACGACCCCTGAGAAGTATTTACCATTTGTTCGTCGGCGCAATCACAGACGACAAATTTAGTTTTCCGTGTACTTTAAAGAATATTGAAGACTTTTTTGATTTGGATCCGCTCAACTTTCCCAAGGCACAGATCTCGAAGCTCACAACGTTGTTATCTTTCCAGCCCGACGCAAAGAGAAGCAAAACGGTGATCATTGTCAAGAATCTCCAACATGGTACAAAAGCTGAAGAGATTCAAAACTTGTTTTCTTTGTTTGGTGATCTTGGCAGGGTTATACTACCACCTTCCGGAGTTACTGCGCTTGTGGAGTTCTTAAAGTTGAGCAGTGCCTCACAGGCGTTCGAAAAGATCGCTTACACAAAGGTATGCTGTGTGAATTTTAGTCTACGTTTGTCGGACGCAGACGACGTGACAAAATGAAATTTGTTGAGACATTAATAAATATCAAATACTTCTCTTTTTCTATATAGTTTAAAAATCTTCCTCTTTACTTGGAATGGGCACCTGCTGACGTCTTTGACCCGTCGCCAAGCCAGTCAACCAAAGAAGACCAGGCAGAAATAGAAAATCAGGTTATTAACGTTCATGAAATTTCATCGTAAAAATAGAAATGCCACCGAAATAACACAAAACGTAAGGTTAATTTTTGCGGTTTGACTGCTCAAAAGTTTCTGGCTTCCCATGACTGTATCGTCTGTATGTCACATTGCCCTCGTGAACTTTTGCCAAAAATAAAAAGTTGAATTTACATCTCGACATAATTAGGCGTAAAGAATCATATTCTGGCATCTCGTGATAGACTTTAGATTTCTAAAAATGTCTGCGTCGTTCCACAATGCGATGTTTGATTGTTTTCTGCCTAAATAATTCATGCTTGATTGATAGATTGATTGACTGGTTGATTTATCGATTGATTGATTAGTTGATTAATTGATTGGTTGATTGATGAATGGATGGATTGATTGATTGACTGATCGACCGATCAATCGATCGTTCGATCGATCAATCGATTGATTGATTGGCTTGATCGACTGATTGATTGGTTGGCTGATTGATTGACTGATTAATTGATTGATTGACTGATTGATTTTTAATCATTTTCTAGCCAGAAGAGACAGTTCAAGACAATAAAATTGAAAACAATACAGGTTTGTTTAAATGTATGAAACAACTGACCCCCAATGGTAATTTTCACTCTGGGATTAATTACAGTCACTATATGGTTTTGCTTTGTCTTTTTGTTTTTCATAGAATCAGATAGCGAAGCAGAGGGTCATGTCATCTTTGTAAAAAATCTCAATTTTGATACAAACGAAGACTCCTTGAAACAGGTTTGCCACATCAACAATTTTATTTTATTAACTACAGAGGGTTTTTACTGATGTTAACGTTTTTTCAAGTGAATTTTAGAACAGTTTATTATGTTGTACGTAGAGCAGACATAGTTTAATCAAACCGAGGGTGTTGATCTGGATGAAAGATGTAACTTTTCACGACTTATGAAAAACACGTTGACCTCAGCTGTAGTAAAATTCAAAACCCAGCAACTCAAATAAGAATTATTGTCATTACTAGCCGACAATTATAGGAAACAAAGTAAGAAGCATACTCAGGAAAACAAAATCTTGCAAACCCTTGCTTTATGAACTGTCATGTTGACCTTAAATCTTGGAAGAAGACTTACTACATCAGTCTATAAAACATGTTAAAGAACTAGATTTAAACAGTTTATCTACCCGGTAAAAATGAAATGAGCTGTTTTCTCAGCTTTTCAGTGATTTTGGTGAAGTGAGTAACGCTACCATTGCAAAGAAGAAGGATTCCAGAAATGTGGGTACGGTTTTAGTAAATTAACTTCTGTGCCTTTTACTCTGTACGTCGCTTTTTGAATTCTATTTACTATTTTCTGCGTTTTTAATTGTTTTATGGTTTTAGGTACCCTTCTCTCGATGGGGTATGGTTTTGTAGAGTTTAAAAATAAAAAGGATGCTTTGAATGCGATTAAAGAGCTGCAGGTATTGTTTGAGAAATCAGCAGGAAAACAACTGCAAAAGACCTGCACAACTGTTGCAACGTTCAGGCAGAACGTGCAGTTAATGTCATTTGAAAGTGTAATTTTTTTTTCTTTTCTCAATGTAGAATTACGAGTTGGATGGCCATACTTTGGAACTTAAAATGTCCAACAAAAAGCGGACGTAAGTTAATAAGCTTTCTTCGGGATGAGTTGATCTGGTGTAGACGACTAAGTATTCGTTAGTTAAAGCAGCTGCAATCTTCCGCACCGTTGACGTCAGGGCGGTGAAAACTTTCAGTTGTTAATTTGTTTGTTTGCGTCCTAGGCAGGAGGTGTTAAAAAAAAAAGTCTCTTCACGAGTAAAGCAGAAGTCTTCCAAGATTCTCGTTCGAAATGTTCCATTCGAAGCAACTCGAAAAGAATTAAGGGAACTGTTCGGGTAATGTTTGTGTCTTTAGTTTAAGTGGTTTTTTGATGAAACACCCCAATCGTTTCTTTGAGTAACCTTAAGCTTGTCATTGCAACAGGCAATCATGCAAGGTTTTATTTTATTTGCGAAGTTTGAATTTTGGACACTGACAATGAAGTGACAAACTCCGAAACTGCAACCAAAACGCGGTTTTTTCACATTGTTGTCTCAGCAATAACAACGAATTAGAGGCGATCTTATCTAGGCTTTGTCGTCAAAAACCACCCTTGATTTATTCTTTACAAGCTCAACCTCTGTAATGCTGTGTAAGATTAGGTGAGATGTGATGAAGTAGAGTGTCGTGAAATGTGGTGAAGTTGCCTGAAGGGAGGTCGAGTGTGGTTCAATAAGGTGGGATTAGGTAAAGGAGGGTGTGATGTAGTAATCTGTTGTGAGGTAATTTGTACGGGGGTTAACTGAGGTAGCGTAACTTGAGGTAAGGTAAACTATGATGGGACGGGGTAGGATGAGTTGTGATCACGTGACATGATTTAAAGATAATGGAACGTGATGTAATCTATGGAAAACTCGATTAAAATTTTAGTTTTTTATTCCGTTCTGCCTTAATTTGATAATTTCATGATAGAGTCTACATAATATTTAGAACATTTGGAGAATTGAAGACTGTCCGTTTGCCGAAAAAGATGTCGGGAACTGGGCCTCACAGGGGTTTTGCCTTTATTGATTTTCTTACCAAGCAAGATGCCAAGGTAATTTTTCGAAATTAAATAATTAAACAGAAAATCATGAGTATACAGAAGACCATTTCTTTTTGCCAACTATCACATCAAAACTGCGAGTGTTTTGACGGGCTTTGTCGGAAAAAAAAAATGATTTCACGTCCTTTGATTTAGAGAGCTTTCAAGTCATTGTGTACCAGTACTCACTTGTATGGCCGTCGTCTCGTCCTGGAGTGGGCTGAAGATAGCGAGAGCATTGAAGAACTAAGGAAAAAGACAGCAGAATATTACCACGGACGTATCCTTTCTTCTCGTATTTATGTATGGAAAATTAGAAACACACTTTCCTGGTCTTAGGAGCGTATTTGCATCCTTGAGCAAGATTTGCTCTCGAGATGTGCGATGCAAGTTTAAAGAGAGAAACAAACTCCCCCTCACCGCCAAGAAACTTGAAAAACCCAAGCAGGACTTGTAACTTAGGCTACGTGCACACGTATACATTTTCAAGTTTATGCGTTTTCATTCAACTGAAAATGCGTCAAAATTATTACGTCCACGCGACCGTTTTTGTGTCATTTTCGCCTGTCCACACAACAACGCTAAAAGCGATGCGGGTGTTAATTTAATCATGTTTGTCAATCAAAATCACTGATCTCGATAGTGGTCTTCATGTTAGAGAACTGGTTCAACATCGTTTTCAAAAGTCTCCGTTTTCGTTAGTCGACACGAAAACAAAGCCTTTTCAAAAGTCTCCACTTTAAAAGGCGTTTTCGAATATCTCCGTTTTCGGTGAAAACGACTCGACCCACTCATGGCTTACGTGTGCCGTGCGAACGGAAGGTTAAAACGGATTAAAAAGTGTGTGTTTTCCTACGAAAACGCATACGTGTGAACGGAGCCTTAATCGTGGTACTACGACACACGAGCAGTTAAAGGTATCTACTAATGCTCTTATCGCGTGTCTATAAGTTTTTTGCATAACCAGCTTAGGGTGTGTTACTCCCGCAGTACGAACAGACAGCCGAGCAAACTTGTAAGCTTGTTTGTTGAGGATTGGTTGACAGGTCGTGTGTCAGTTAACGATTGTTGTTCTCTCATCCTATTACATCATTAATCACGACGTCTTTCTGAGTTTTGTTTGATATTTCTCTTAACCTACGTGTTTAGCTAAAAAGATGACAAAAACGAAGGACTTTGAAAACTCTAATGACTGACCCATAACAATCCGTGCAACGTCTTACCAATAAATCGCTGTAAGAAATTTCATTTTAATGGTACTGTGTAAAAATGACGAAAGCTCGCGCGAATCAAATTTGTAACGAAATGTTCACACTAGAAATTCGCATGTGAGCGTTGTTCACGCTACGAATGTGCACGTGAGTAATGAGCACGTGAGTAATGAGCACGTGAATAATGTCGACGTAATATGCACACGAGTAATGTGTACGTGATTAATGTGCACGTGAGTAATGTGCACGCTAGGAAAGTTCGTGTGGATTGTACTGGTGCTAGGGATGCGTGTGTGAGTAATGTTCACTGTAGGAATTTGCACGTGATTAATGTTGGCGTTGGGAATTACACCTTTTGCTGTTCATTACCAGAAAATATACTATCATTAACGCCAACCTCAAACTCATTAATGCCAAAATACATTCATTTTATTAAATTGACATTCACTAGCATAGATATGCAACCATTTGCATGAAAGGGCATTCTATAGTGCCAACCGATGACCATTAACAACATTTTATTATACATTAGGCATAATAAAATTTTAATTATGCAAAAGAAATATCTTGCTTAAATAAAATTTTATTAACCCCTAATGTACACTAGAATGGTGTTAATGGTCGTCTGTTGGTGCTATAGAGTGCCCTTTGATGCAAATGGTTGCATATCTATCCTAGTGAATGTTGATTAAATAAAATGAATGTATTTTTGCATTAACGAGTTTGAGGTTGGTGTTAATGATAGTATATTTTTTGGTAATGAACAGCAAAAGGTGTGATATGAACACTTTTTATTTTTTTGACAACAAATATGTGCACGCTCCTGATACTACACTAGGAATGTGCATCTGTTGTATTCACACTAATGATGTGTAAGCATGTATTAATGTTTGTGCTAAGCATGTGCATTGTGTGGTATTCAGGCTAGGAATGTATACTCTTGTTCCATGTACCATCATGTTCATGTAAGCAGTATAGGAAGAATATGTCCATAAGGTGTGGTAAGAAATAATTGATCAGTAGATCAAACTACACACATGAAGTTGATGTAACATTCCTGTTTTGCTGCCTCCTTGTATGTTAATGGTTTTTTCCCCATTAGCTTATCTGGCCAGTTAGTTCGTAGCAAAGGTCGTAAACAAAATAACTTAAGTCAACAGTAAAGCATCAGAGTAAATGTTATAGGAAAGGACAATGTAATGGTACATCTTGACCTATTTTAGCACTTGAACATTTTATGTTTCAAGTATACTTGCTTGAAAAAAAATTGGATTTGGTGACCTTGTCAGAACTTGTAGATTCCTAAAAAATATGGTATAGTCGTGTTTTTTCTTTGCTGTGACAATGTCTCCATCTTGAATACACAGCTTAAATTGTACAGGCTGTAACAAGCCTACAGCGGCATTGTTACAATTTTCATCAAAAGCTGATCTTGGAATGTGTTATTATTGCTGGCACCAGTTTGTTATGGCTGAATCCATAGCAGGTTGCAACATGTAAAATTGCTATTCCCACCAGGTTCTTCTCTTGCAACAGTCATGAGAAAAACATGGTTTTTGGGTTACATGTAATGTTTCCTGCTGATATAATATCTCGGATACTAAATTATCCTTTTCACAAGTTTGATAATCAGATTAATTAACAATTACTGAAGGTTCCAAGTCAATTATCCAAATTAGAAGGATGTTTACTGAGTTACTATTTTTAATTTCAAAAAATTGTGTGGATGTCAAAAATGTTTAAAATAAAACATATTCCGAAGAATAAAGTCATCTTGAGAACTCAAGATATGAGTCAATACAAGATAAAACTATTGTTGAAACTGATATTTCGACTTTATTTGCACACCTTGCATGCACTTTTATCATGTAGACAGAACCAAGCCTAGTTGAACTCAGCACAATGTTACACTATTATACTCTGAATTTTGAGAAAATGTTATCAAATAATAATACATTGTATATTAAATATCTATAAATAAGATCTTATTCTGAATCATGAACAGTCATTGCTTCTTTGATTCTTTCCAATCTCTTCTTGTTAAACTTGTCATCATAAAATGGGATGAAAAAGAGCACCTTAAAAGTCAGAAAGGGAAAAGAGTTGGAAAAAATCAAAGTGTAAGAACTGGAGCACAGCTGAATCCTACCATATTAAAAAAGAAAGACAGAGGAACCCAGACAGGAAGGAATCCACTTGAAAAAGATTTTGCCTGCAAAATTTTAAAAAAGGCACGAAAATCAAATTTAATATTTTCGAATCCATGTGCAATCTGTGATATATAGTTTAAATGTTAACTCCCTGAGCTAGCCTAGACTTCTCACCACTGAGTAACACTGCTAAAGGATCAACAAGAAATTAGTGCATTACCACAATATTCATGACACTATTAAGGGAGCAAACCACATGAAACTTACAAAGCCTTCTGTTCCCGAGGTTTGACCCGGTCGAAATTCTATTTCTACAACATCAAGCCATTCAGCCTTTGTATAACTAAATATCTCAAGAAAATTTTTTTCTCGATCGACCTGAAAAAGATTGAAAACAAAAATTTTTAAATGAATAATCTTCAGGCTGGAGGTAGAGAAAAATTTATTCTCACTCTTTCAGTTTGGAGAGGTATGAGGCACAATCATGGTATAAACTAACTCCAAGGTTGTGAATTCAATATAATATTAGGCATTGAGTTGTTGACTGTACTACAACCATACCGTGGTTTAAAATTTAATTTCAGTTGTATAGGCTAATTGTTACACTAATGAACAGTGACAAGTGGTTTTTAATAAAGACCACTTGTCACTGTTCATTACTGTAACAATTATCTAGCGTGCCATATTATTAAGCTCTTAAAAAATTACCTTACGAAGATAGATTTTCTCTTTCTCAGCCAGCAGTGCAATGGCATCCACAACCTTTTGCACACACACGTTTGGAGTTAGGTCTTCAATTTCCCATCTAAAAGGCATTAATCGTACGCTCTAAACAAATGGAAAATTTCCTCCAATAATTATTACCAAACGCACAAGCAACAATATCATATGATCAGAGAGGTAATTCACTGCTTCCGATCACTGATCTTCCGAACTCAAGGTGATAAAAAGTAGGAAGTGTTGGCCACATCCAGTCCACTTCAGCTTGTAGTTGGCAAATAACATGTTGAATCAACAGAGCGATACCTTTCTTGGTATGAATGTAGATTTCGTATGAAAGGAAGCCACATGGCTGGTCTCAACTTGGCTTGAATTGGTGCCTGTATTACGCTTAAACAACAAGGCATGATGCGAACAACCATGCACTACATACAATGTTTCACTGGAATGTGAGATCGTTGAAAGCGGAAAAGCGCAATTATGGAAAATTTTAAAAAAACTTCCGGGATTGTTTGACCGTAACCTTAGAAACAATCCAATGAAAAATGGTAGTTCCCTGTTAAAAGTTCGAGTGAAATATTTTTATTTTTGAATTGCTCCATGTGCAGCACCTGCAGTACGGATTACCCTTGGAAGTATTAAAACATTTATGATACTGTAAAAACCAAAGCCATTAGAACTACTGTGACGAAATGGCGAATGCAAGAGAACATCAATCAATTACTGACGTGGTGAATGGCTGTGGTTTCGTTGCAGAGAAAAACATTTCAACGCCTCTTGTACAACAGTTTGTGGGTAATAGTGTTCGCCGGTGGAAGGCGAAACATGAAGCTGCGATGAATAAAAAAATTGGAAAAGTAAAGTTCACAAGAAAGAAACGATTGAAAGACATGGCTATCACTTTCTCGGAGAATAGAGAAATTCCCTTGGATATATTAGCGAGGGAGTGGATCGACAACAATCCTGTTACTTTGGATGTCAGAGTTTACCTTATTGAGAGACTATTTCCTTCTTTGATAATGGGTTTGGAGAAACTGCTCACTGAAGTTGAGAAACGTGACTTGGTGGGCAGTGAAAGTCAATCACCATGTTTTAATCCTGTGAACTACTTAGCTCAGTATTTGATGAGAAACAATCCAAAGTACAGTAACTTCCCTGAGGCTTCACCGTATGCAAAGGGCTTGCGGAAAGCTGCCGAAGACTTGAAAAGCGACATTTTTGAAATGGATACCAATAGGTTAGCAAAATTGAAAGCTGATGCTCATAAGAAACGACTGGAGAGGGAAAAGATGGAACAAATGAAAGGAGATGAACAACAGAAAAGGGGAGTTGCACTGGAAGATCTCTTTATTAAGTGGGCACAAAGTGAAGGAACAATACCATTGACTGTGGTAAGTAATCAATTGTAAAGTAACTTTATCTTTCATAACCTTTACTTCTTGCATGATAAACAACAGAAAAGGGGAGTTGCACTGGAAGATCTCTTTATTAAGTGGGCACACTTAGAACATGAGGCCCCACAACACAAGGCCCCACTTAGAACATGAGTCCAAGAGAATTTTTTCTGGAGTTCCATATTCAGTTGTTTAGCACAACCAATTTACAGAACATGAGACCATGAGTTTACAAAGCCTGGCAGATATACTTATCAACTTGCTTGCTCCCTCCCTCCATCCTTCGCTCACTCCCTCCCTCACTCCCTCCCTCACTTCCTCCCTCTCTTGTTCCCTCCCTCTCTTGCTCCCTCCCTCTCTTGCTCCCTTGCTCACTCTCTCCCTCCCTTGCTCTCTCTCTCCCTTGCTCCCTCCCTCCCTCCCTTGCTCCCTCCCTTCCTTGCTCCCTCCCTTCCTTGTTCCCTCCCTTGTTTGCTTGCTTGCTTGCTTGCTTGCTTGCTTGCTTGCTAACGTACTTACTTAAATTAACTTGCTTACATACTTATCAGAAACTTATAAAGGGGCAGGGTTCATCCCTTTGACAAGTAACATTGTTTGGCATTAGCCTGAGTGAAACACTAAAATGCATCCTTGCCCTTTAGTGGGTTAAATGATTATCAACTCAAGGGCTGTCTTATCAGCCAACTTCTGTCAAATAACTAATCACTAAAGCATACTTTCTGCTGCATTTGTCTTGTCTTTTTATAATTTTATCACTGACACCAGCCATGCAAACAAAACAGAATCAATTTCAATATCCACAGAGTTTACTTTTACCTGATTAGGACCCTTCCTTGTAAGTCAAATTGAGTGATTGTATATTCTGGTCTGACAGTTGTCCAATGTCTGATTGGTATTTTGTGCCCTGATGTGCAAATATTGTAGATTTGAAGACAGCCATATATTATAGGCTTACTGACCAGTATAGTTGTTCATACACTATTTTGAAAAACAGAAACAAGCTGTCATTATGATTGTATGGGGATCTATATTTTTTTTTTCTTTTCTTTCTCTCATTCTCTGTCCAGACAAGACCATTTATTTAGTAGGAATCAAAATTCCAAAGCTAATTTCTGTGCTCATGGTATGAATGTCACACCTACATTTCAATTTGGCAATCCTTCCCTTTTCCCTTTCCTTTTTCCAGCCATGCCTCAGGTTCAAAATGAGTTAGTCTCTTAATGGTGATCAGTTTTCTTTATATGTCAGGTCCAAAATGCACTGTGCTCATTTTTGGAGTATGTAGAATCACTACCAGAAGATATAAAAGGTAAAGTTGGAATATAAATGTTCATGTTAAAATGATTTACCATGTGAGTGTATATGTCACAGTTTCACCAAGAATGCTCCTCAGGTTGAGAAACACATTTCCCAGACAAGTGGAGTAGGATTTTTTGAATTTCAGCTGGATATCTGAGTATTATATAAAGCCGAAGGTTTACATACTATGACTCTTTTTGGATAACAGAGAGGGATTTTTGGTGTATTTTACAATATGATTCTACAGCTGGCATCAGTATATGAGTCAGATAAGCTCCATCTTCTATCTGCTTTAATATTGAGCAATTTATCATCCATTATTGAAATTAATTTAATTTGACATTTCTTTTGCAGGTGATCAGTTTGATAATATTAAGGTCCCTAAAGTTGATAATACTGGTATACCACTTACTGTTCATGAATTTAAGAAGGTAATTTCATTTGAGCATAAATGATGACCATTTTTGATGATTACTGGTGACCCTTTCTTGTCCAAGATATCTCTCCATGACAAGTAAAATTGTCTGGTGTTAACCATTATTAACCATTACCCTATCTAACTCAATGTTTCATTTGCCAGTTTGTGGGTGAGTACACCATGGACATGTCAAGTGATGCATTTGATAAATTTATGGAACATCTTACCAAATGTGCTTATGAGTTCCAAAAAGCTGCAGAAAGAGTAACTATCAGGTGATTAAATTTAAAAAGTTGGGGTCAGTGTTGGAAATATTAGAATTGAATTAGTGTGTTCACATAAGGCAAAATAATTTTGAATAGTTTAATAACTTCAAGTTATATCACATGAAATAAAATTAAAAATAATTGTGGGGAAAAAATAATTGGAGACCCTAATAGGTGATAAATTGTATTTAACGTGTGATTTTAACAATTAGTTTTGCTCATTATTTGCTTAGATACACTCTTAAAGCATTGTTCTTGGCTTGTGATCATGATGGGGTGAGTATGACTGATTTTATTGTCAGAGTGATCAAGAAAAACAAAAAACAAAAAACAAAAAAAAACCTACAAAAAGTTTCTTTCAGCTTCTCTGGTTGTATGAAGGGAACAGTATGTCTTTTTCCAGAGCACCTTTTTTCTGTCAGTTTACTTTGCAGCCCAGGCGCGTCAGAAGCCCTCACTTTTTTTGGTGGAAAGGCCTGAGTATGTGTGGGGCCCCATTTTTTAGTAATATTAAACAACAAACTTATGACTATTTCCTTAGAACCTTTAGAAAGTCTTAAACTCGACTTCGAACAGCATTCAGGTTATCGTTTTTGGCACATATAACGAGGGGCAAATAGCCATTGGGGGTTTTAATCTTGGAGCATGCTATAAGACACACCCATACCGAGAATAGGACCTCACCACCCCTCCCAACTTTTATTGTCGTTCTGGAGCCTATGCTGCGGCAAAGAGTGGTTTAAGATAATCAAAACTTCAGGAATCAATTGTGTCTTATTCAGGGAAGGTGTTAAACGTCAATCCTCACCTCATATCTCAGCGCGCTAATACTTGAAAAGATTCGAAAATGACCAATAATTAATGTTTCTGTGAAAATAGAGATGCGCGGATTTTTTATCTAGTCAACCTGTACATCTTATTGGAAGAAAAGTATATAATATGACCTGATAATGATTCTATAACTCAAGCCTGGTTTCCATTAAGTCGCAAGAATCGTAAAAATCGTGTCGTAGCAGTCGTCGCGACCCTTGCGATTTGATGGAAACGTGAATCGAAGTGACTCTTGCGATTCAAGCGACTAAATGGCAAATATAAGGTTGTTGCGATTTTTGCGATTACTATTCTTGCGATTCTAAAGATTTAATGGAAACCAGGCTTTAGGGACTGATTTATGAGAGGGTGAGCCACTCTCAAAAGTTCACCTAACGCGTTGATGAACTAAACGTATTTCTCATTGTTGGTTCAACAACATTGCCCAGCACTGATGAAGTGAAGATGGTTGTTTATGATTGATGGAAAACAGAAAAAACACGTGGATAGAATCACTGACCATGTTTACCGCTATAAACGTAACTAAAATTTCGTTAAAGCATGGCTGAAAGGCATCGCAGACAACACATTTTTCACGAGACGCACTGGAAGAGCGACAACCCTGTAAATAACAGCCTATACCAAGACAAAATTGCATAGGCCTGGTATTCATGTCAAATTAATCACTTGATGATTTTGTTGTATGCACATTTCCAAAACTTTTCGTCACAGTAGGCGGAACAAACCGTTCAGATGGGAACATTTTCATGTCACCTGGTAAAGATCTCGGTACACACCGCCGAGATCCCAACCAAGTGGACCAGTTCGCGTTTTCAACTCAGCGTATGAAAAACAGGCATGAGGTAAGACGTCGCGTGCATAAGCAAGCAATCCCACCTTCCTAGATGGCTTACTTTCGCATTTACAGGTTCTAATGACGCATTTCAACGAGCCTGAAAGTTGTGCGAGTAGCCACGCATGTTGAAATTAAAGAGATACATCTTCCTTATTAAATAGTTTGCTGCAGGGTGTGGCTTATGACTTCATATTTTTCGAGTCATACAGTATTTTCCCAAGCCCGCAGAGCGATTTGAAATCCAAACGATGAACAAACTATCAGCGATTGCAATAGATGAAAGAATTTTCAGTCGTAGCATTGGTATCGATACCGTTACATGTATCGAGTATAATTTGTTGTATATTTACATGCCCAGTTGTCTTATAATAAATATCCATATCATCTGTTTGAGATTGGTGTTTTGGACCGTAAAAGAGTGCTGGGGATCTTGGGTAAATACTACGACTCCTTCACAGAAAACATGAGGAAGATATTGCGAAATCCAAGACGATGTACGTACATTTTGATTGAAGTTTTATCAGCGGCGAAGCTACGCATAGCAAATATTCATGCTCTGAAAATTTATCTTTGCAGAGAAACAGGATCATGCTATGCATGTATAAAATTATGTACAATATTTAGATATCAGGCAAAACGTATCCATAATAAACATTAATTTGGGGCAATTTTTAGTCATGCTTCGCACGACCGCTACATTGACCACTAACTCTTGCATTTTGATATAGTAACCACTGCGTGGGTGGATATATCAGTATGGCTTGATACCTGAATATTATAAATCGTTTTAAAATTGCACGGCCATGACTTGTTGCTATGTTTAGGTAATGTTAAATTTGCGTCACATGACCGGTTGCTATGATTAGTTTCGCCACTTAGTGTAATAAGGTTTATTTTCTATCATTTCTGTGGTTTTACGGCAAGACCTAGGAACCTCAGGGGCATTTGGGGTATGCACTCCCCGTAGGATAAAAATTCCCTTTTCATTATGTTAGTTCCAATTCTCTTCATCAAATAAGCACACGATATAGAGTAAGGACATATACTGGCCAAATAATACAGTATCAGTTTGAGGTTGCCCTTTCTGCATGCTAAAGTGTTTCCGTACCTCCTCGTTCCCTCATTTTCTATGAGTATTTTACTTCAGTTTTCGGTTATTTGTTCTGATTTTCGACTTCTAATAGGGCCTATTGTTGACGTAGAGGAGTGGCAGGAGGATGCCATTGAGGAGGAACCGATGACAGAGGACAAAATGCTCGCCAGAAAACAAGAGCTTTCGGCTGAGAAATCAGAAAGTCGGGATGGAATGTCGGAGGCGGAAGAGACTAACGTAAATTATGAACAAAAATACGGAAACAAAGAAAACGACATTGCTGAAATGACAAGTGCTGATGAAATCAGAGAAAATTTCGAAGATGAAACGGGTAAGCGTGGTCAACTTGTTACGAATGTTGACAGCCGTGACAGCGAAACAGCCAGTGGAATTATCATGGGAGCAAACAGAATTTGCTTCCAAACAAATGCAGTAAGCGTCTAAAGATCAGTGAAATGCAGAAAACGGATTTCTGGACGAGAACAGATGTCAAAAATATTCCACTGCCATTTCGTATGCAAATTTACAGGTATTTTGCACAAATGAATTACTTCTCATGTGAATAAGAAAAATGGAAAAGAAAAAAAAAATCATTTCCCATGTAACAAAGTTTTGATGTGTAAAATTAGACATTTCACTGACGAAATGGAAAAACTTCACGTTTGAAATAAATTTTCACCCATCAATTTACAATGGAACATAACTGATATCCGAGGAGGAGTGTTCGATCCGATTTCCAAACACCGAACAAACAATAATAATAAGTGTTTTGTCAACTAAAGTGACAGGTCCGTGGCTTCCATCTTCTCCAGGCTTGTTTATCATTTGCTCTTCTCTTCACGCGATCTCCTCGTGGTGATCCACTCGGACATCGTTTCTGTCATCTTCTATTTTCCTGGTTAGATTCTCTGCCATAATGCTAGGAAAAATGGTTTTTTTATTGAGGTAGTTTTCCGTTGCTTTCCTCGTAACGCAGGCCCAACTAACTAGGGCATGGTTCAACTAACTAGAACCAGATCACGCCCGCCATTGTTCCATGATAAATTTATAGAATCTTCTGCCAGCTGGATCTATTCATCGCTGCTGCTGCCCAACCATTTCACGCAACCCTGATCGGGGAATCATACGGGTATTGAGTCTTGCTCAAGGTCTGCCCGTGAGCTGGTGGAGGGAAGGGCCGCTCTAATCACCCATTTACAGTTAGCCAAAGAGAACTAACTGCATCACTGCCCGAAAACACCGAACAGTGTAGTCAAAGACGAGGCGATAGCCGAGTTTTTTTAACCATTTCCCAAGATCTGGTAATAAAAATTATTGCCGAAATCTTAACATTTTCCAAGATGTTTAGAGATCAGAGCAACCAGGGCTGCCTGGTATACGACATAGCTTTTCAAAAGAATCCAAATTTAAGAAGAAAATTGGGTTGAAAGTTGTCAGAAACTTATGCTTATTGAGATCACATTTCCCCACCACGTCTCCGTACATAGTCTCATTGTGTTTTCCTTATGAATTATCAATGACTTTGAGGATTCATTTGTGGGATACCTGTTTAGTATGCCAAGGTGTTAACTTGTTAAATAAGCCACTTCACACCATGGGAATTTTTTCACATTCGTTTTGATATTGTACAGTCTGACTCTCTTATACTAATTCTTCTTATTTGTTGGCAGATGAATTGTCATTTAGCAACCCTCCGTCTCCCGTCACTGAAGTTGAAGATCGTCTGCAATCTGCGACAACAGGTTCGGCATTTGATGAAAATGTCCTCAATCAAACACAGTTCGTTTATCTTTGTGAAACGTTCTTGGGAGATGAGCCTAGGAGGTAGGTATTAATGTTGAATAGCCATGCCTTTTCCTTTATTAATCAATATCAGTAGCAAAAAATCAGCAAATGTTGTTTCTTCCCACTCAGGTCTGTCCTTGAAAGTTTAGTAAGGTTCGTAAAAGTCAGCTATAGCGAAACCGATGAAGAGCGAGTAAAACGTCAAGAAAAGGTCAGTGTCCATTCGCTTAATTTCTTCCAACTATCATTGTGCAACATTTTTGTTGGCAGGGTCAGGTTAAGCTAATAGGAGACAAACAATCTAGACCTGCTAAACAGAGAGGTAGTATTTAAGTTTTCCAATCATTCCCATTACTGGATTCAAAATTTCGTCTTCTGCCGGGGTGAGTCCCTCTTAAATCGTCTTTGGTAAGTAATGAAGATGACTGACCCTGATAACTAGCTCATGTTTTAAGAGTTTTTATACTGGCCTTTTGCCCGTTTGGGCAATCGCAACAGCGATTTTGTCGTGGTAACAAGTTTAAACACAGTTTTCAAATATGTTGACACCATGGTGATTGGTAATTTACGATAAAGTAAGAGAAAATGAAGATGAAAAGTACGCACTAAAGAAGTATACACAGTTACCAAAGACTGCTGGACCGTTTAGTTCTTAAAAGAAGTGTATGAAACTTAAAGAGGTAAAATACTACGTACCAATCACCATGGTATCAACGTATTTGAAAACCGTGTTTAAATTTTTATAATTGTTATCATTATCATTATCATTACCCTAATACTTATGCTTATAGTTATT
The DNA here is from genome assembly GCA_030142905.1 of Heliopora coerulea. Classification (NCBI taxonomy): domain Eukaryota; kingdom Metazoa; phylum Cnidaria; class Anthozoa; order Scleralcyonacea; family Helioporidae; genus Heliopora; species Heliopora coerulea. Next base: position 55,315 of record JASJOG010000555.1, read on the forward strand.
GTTGTCGTTGTCGTTGTAGCTGTCCTTGTCATAATCATTGTTATTGTTATCACTATCATTCATTTATATACATTTGTTCATCTGTCAGACTTAAGTTGTGCTCTAAAGTATTAAATGTAATTGTTATTGTTTTTATTGTTCTTTTGTCTTTGTTGTTGTTTTCTTTAATCCCTTCTTCTTCTTCTTTTGCTCATTCTTCTACTTCTTTTTCTTCTTTTTTACTTGTTCTTCTTCTTCTGTTTCTCCTACTTCTACATCTCTTTCTTCTTGTTTTTTATCTTCCTGCGCTTCTGCTGTTACTTATTCGTCTTCTTTCTTTACTTCTTGTTCTCCTTGTCGTTCTTCCACTCCTTCTTCTCTTTCTTGTACTTCTTCCTGTCGTTCTAACCAACAACCAAAGTTTGAAGTGCTGAAATTGTTTCGATGGTGAGTTGAATGAAAACGACGTGAAGTTCCTTGTGGGGTATCAAATTCTTGATTCCCTTCACCTTGGGTTAAAAATGTCCTTAGGAACTAGTACATCATCATTCACGTCCATCTGACTCCATTTTCGTTTCTTAAATTCTCATCTTCTCTCGTCTATTTCAGTTTCATGAGTGGTGTGTTTTTGTTTCTCCCAGGCTCGACTTGAGGCACGCATGAAGAAACGAAAAGAGATGGTGGAGCAGCTGTTTGACTTCTGGGACGTCGATAGATCAGGCGTGCTAAATTTTCAAGACGTCAACGAGGTTTTGTCTCAGTGGAAAGACATCTCAGCCGAACCTCAATTCCTAGAGTGTAAGTGCTGTAGTATTTCGTGTCGTCACGGCTACCGATCGAGAAGAAGATAGGGGGGTTCAAGGAAGGTTATGGATCGTACAAAAAGAACAAATGAAGCAGTTGCATAGCCAGAAATCTTTGCCAAGAAATTCATTACTGATGCCTTAGTGAAGAAGTCTTGAGAGGAATTCAAATTTTGACGAAAGATTCAATGCAGGGTTTTATCTAGTAGGGCGAACGGGTCAAAAGCTTTCCTCCCCATAAAAAATTAAACGTTTCAAAAACATTGCATTACAATTCTGGAAACGTTAATGATCCCGTGTCACAATCTGACACTTGAGTCAAAACTTCCATACTCTATTCTCGTCTTCACTCTTTATTCCGTTATCGTAACTTTATGTATGCTTGATCTTACTACATTGACTTACATCCAGACCTGCTTGTTTATATATATATTAACTGTTCTAAATAGAACTAATTTCATCATACAATCTTGTTACTGAATATAGACATTATATAATTCTAGAATTCTCCATACCTTCTGCAACTAAGCATGACTCCACATTTTATAGTATCTAGAATCTTACGGAAAAGTACTCAACATATAATTACAGGTAATATAGAATGTTCTAGAATGCTATTGTCTGGGATGTTCTAGATTCATCACAACCGACTTTCAAGAACCTGAGCTCTTTCCCTGCATGATTTGTCAACTTGACAAGTAAAATTGTCTGGCGTTAGCAAGAGTAAAATAATGGAAGGCTGATCCCTTGAGGAATAGTTTAAGTCGCGTTCACATGTCATATTGCATCCTGGTGTGTGCAATAACCCTGTGACAGTCTATCCAGCATGACTTCTGCTTAAGATTGGCTTCCTTCGTCCACAATGCTCTTGTTAGTTTAACACATAGACTAAGGTGACAAAATAAAAGAGAATCCGAAAAATGTCATTCTTAACTTGTGATTCAATTAAAAAAAGAACAGACAAGAAGTAACCCGATGTTGAATCACAAGTTAAGAGTGACATTTTTTGGAATCTGTTTTGTTTTGTATTTGCTTAAACAGTCGGCCTAAGATGACAATTTCCAGACACCCAAGTCACAGACGCCTTTATGTTTGCAGGAGGCAGTGAGCCAAAAGTTATACGTCCTATATTTTCTAGGCAGAACAGATGATGCATTAACTAACCTTGCTATAGCATATGCATTAAAATCACCTAGTGTTCATCCTGTCAGCAGCATGTTCATACGTTATCGAGCAGACGTTAGCACAAGCGAATTGCCTCGCGGGACGAACGCATAACGACAGAAACTCTGTCTGCTTTTGCAAATGGCGCCGCAGTTCTTGGGCTGACACTTAAAGAACATTTTTCGTTTATAGTTATGGAAAAAAGCAAAGACGACAAAAAAGAGTTAACCTGTATTGAGCTTCATGATTATATCGACTCCATTTGCAACGTCTGCTTTTCAGACGAAGATCCGTTTGAGGCAGTTGTTATTTTTCTTCATACAAGTATTGAGGTAACGTATTGATTTAAAACAAATGGATGTCCTTCGTATTGATTTAAAACAAATAGATATCCTTACGTTGCAGATAAATAGTGTTTTTTCCGAAATCTCATTGGTTCCTCTAGCTCAGAATATCCCACACTATTCGCCTCCACTTCGATGAATAATTGTTCTCTATTCACGTCCGAGCAAAACAAGATGGCGTCCAGTTTTGTTTCTGTTACGGAAGAACTTTTGTCAGTAGACAAACCCACCGTGTCAGACAATACCAAAAAAGCAACGAAATTTGACTTTAAAGTATTCACAGATATGTGATATTTTTTTTTTAATTTTTAGTGATAAATGCAGTCAGGAAGTGTTCAAAATGTTTTGTTCACCAATGATGAGCGGGCGGCAAGCTAGCTTCATTTTCTTTACCAAAACTCGATGCTACTCCACGTATTCGCTGTTTTCTCCCCTCCCATCCTTTTGTAAATTCATAATGCTCCATGTCACTTTATTTTAACTTACAGCGAACTTTCGAAGAAAGAAAGAGAGGAGAAGCAAGGAAGACCTGGTTGGATATGATTGGCTATGCTGCAAAAACTAGTGGAGGAGATTTGGATCCCGTGTACAAAGCGACTTTTGATGCACTGTACAATGATGCAGAGGCGCACGGACATGAGAAGGTAAAATTATATGCGTTGAAAAAAAAATAATAAAATATAACAAAAGCGGGAACAACTGGTAAGCACGTTTTTACCTTACGCTGCATTGATATCGATCAAATCCAAATATGCATACTCCAGAACCGCACCCCCCAAAAAGTTCTATTTTAAAACAAATCGCGTGAGCTTTAAATTAACCACTTCCAAACGTTACGCCTTTTGCTGGACTTGGTCACGTAGGTACAAAATTTAGCTTGTTGGATAGCAAAGACTTCAAACATTCGTCTCAAGACATTCATTTGAAGCTTTAAAACATTCGACAAAATTTAGGTTGCTGGATAGCAAAGTAATATCCTGAACATCTTAAAAACATTCTATAAGCAATGAAAAATCTAGTCTAAACGGTTGACGTTTATATTCAAAAATGGTACATTGGTATTTCAGAGATTCAATCTATTCTGTCGCTCAGGCGCGAGATCTCCCGATTTCGTCGCGTTTTTGACTGAATCTCCCGATCTCCCGCTCAGCATGTTAAATCTTCCGCTTCCTTTCAAGCCATGTTATCGATAAAAATTCACTGACATTTTTTACGAATAATGGGACATCTGTTTATTTACTACCATGCGCTGCGGCGCTGGTATTGCTATACGCACTAATTTTTATAACTTTAATTTTTATAAGGACTAATTTTTATAACTTTTACAGCTATAATTTATAACTTTAAAGACTAATTTATGATAAAGGAATGATACATTCATTGACGACATCATGATTTTCTTGGCAAAATTAAATCAGGTGGCCTACATTTTACCTGAAAACCTCCCGACTAGCGGTGCCTTCTGGGAGGGAGGTCTCCCACTTAAGGTCATCCTGTGAATTTCAGCTCTGCCGTCTCACTTGAATAATACTCCAATTTTTACCCCGTAACCCCTTTCCTTTGACGAACTCCTAAACATTCTCCCATTTATTCGTGAATTATCATGGTGAATCAAATGAGAACCGATTTTCTTTAGAATTCTGCGTAAACCGAAGCGATTCTGAGTTTAAATGATGTGTTCCCTCAGAATTATTTCATATTTAAATTAGTATAATATCGAGTAAAATTAAGGCTTAATGTCACGTGTGGTTTTATGGCTTCATAAACTAAGTGCTCGCGTTGCCAATGTCTTTATTACTGTCCCTTTAGGTTGTAAGTTCATCCATCAGCTTACTGGAAAGTAATATAGATCCAGAGAATCTTCACCGTGGTGACACTGTACTCCGTTACGTAGCTGCTACTCCTAATGACATTCCTTTTGTGCTAAATAAAGTTCTGTACAGGGATTCAAAAGCAGTTAGTTTCGCTTCAGTGGATTCTGGTAGACCGATCCATGTAACAAAGGTTAACAATCACCCTGGAGTCTACTTGTGGAATCCTGAGACAAAAGAAATGGTAATGATAATAATGTTTTCTGTTCGTTTGTGTTTTTTTTTTTTTTGTATTTTTTTTTCATCAATCGTCAACGGTTGGAATCCTTGATACTCCTGCGACGTGAGCAGCTGTAACAGCCGGCAGCCTTTTGCCATTGCTTACCTCAGCCAAAGGAATTCACGTCAAAGCTCTTCTGAGTGTTAGCATTCGTTTTTTAACCCGTTCCCGCTTATGGTTGTCGTGCATCAAAAAATTAGAACAAAAGAACAGATGAAAGACCAAAGGCAAAAACCAAAAAGACAACAAAGATAAAAAAAAAGGGAAGAAACCATTCATGAAAGATCTAACTGGATTGTTTTTGAGAACTCGTGCCATTTTTATTAATTACAGTGCATGCGGACGACAAAGTAGGAAGTGTCTATTAATACTGGATAATGGTATCAGCTACCTTAGCTGCTCACCCTAGAGGTTCAGTAGGTCCACCCTTCATGGGTCCAGTGTTACTACAGGAGGAAACCGGAGTACCCGGAGAAAACCTGCGATGTTTGGTAGAGTCAAACTGGACAACATTCTTCTCACATGTGACCAAGGTAACTTTAATCAGATTACGGCACAGAAGCGGAATCGAATCCTAGTCACAATGGTGAGAGACACGTGCACTACCACTGTACCAGCAACATCGATGAGATTGGTCACTAGTCTAGTGGGCTGAAGTACCATTTCCTATTTGTTTATGTAGAAAATTACATTTTTTTTTCATAGGGAGCATCTGGATCGCTTATAGTACTTCCACTGAAGGATCATGAAAAAAGAGTAACTGGACTTCTGACGGTCGACACGTTAGCTGATCCAGAAGAAAAGTCTATATTTGTCGCTCATGAAATCAGTTACTACCAGGTCAGTACCGCTCAACTCTTTAAGGTCCCAGACCTCTTCCCTTGATGAGTTAGGCCTAAGGCACCGCCCCTGTCGGCTTAGAGGGATTTGATCGAAAGACACGAACTCCTGTGGGGACAGGTGTGATAACCTCATATTAACACGTTCATTTATGTAATTCTTGTATGGTTTCAGGGTGTTGCCAAGGTCCTTGGCCAAGCCATGTCGTTTGTGGACATCCGTAGCAAGACAGTGAGAATTGCCGACTCCGCTATTTCGTGGATTCATCGCCGCAGTCAGAGTGTGAAAAACATTAATTTCTATCTCGTTGAACCAGGACTGAATGTAAGTAAATGTTATCTTAACTCTTTTCTTCACTGCAGATCTCCATTGACAAGTGAAATCGTCTCGTGTTAACCAGAGTAAAATGTAGACTACAAGTTGCTTGTCGCAAACGTGTTAAGTCTTTCATCCTGACATTTATGTTCTATTTCAAATCATGTCTGTATCACTTTTATTCTAGCCGTCGGATGGACTTGTTTTAAGAAAAATGTTCACATTTGACTCAAACCATAAACGAGAAACCTACGCGCCTCCTTTGAGAATGAATCGTAAAGATAATTTGTTCAGGTAAAGCTGCCCTGCCGCTAAACGAATATACCATTGAGAGTAATTCAGCCAAGAATGTAGTTCAGAAGACGAAGACAAACCGCTGACCTTGTGGGGTTCAGGTTAGGGTTTGGGTTGTGGTCTGGCTAGAGTTACGGTTTAAGGCTGCGATTGGGTTATGGTTAGGGTTAGGGTTTTGGTTACGGTGTGGGAGAGGTTCAGGGTTAGGTTAAGGTGACGTAAGCCCGCGATTGCGTGATTAAGTCACGTGCATTGGCTAAATTTCACTTGACCCAAAGGTCGTAAAGCGACGATACTCCTGAAAAATTCCTGACTTCTAGACGGGACATTAACCGCATAAATAAATTGGCGTCTGAGACTAAGAAATGTTTTCTTAGAATCAGTCAATGATATAGCTCAACGAATTTAATTCTTCTAATTAGAGTCGTTAAACCAAACGAAGTACACAAAACTTTTGTTAAAACTGATCTCCCAGGTATGGTTGTGGCCTACGACTGTTCATGCGAGCGTATTCGATTCAGGTTGGCTAGTATCTCTGCTAAACTACTGAGGAATTCCGCCATCATCGTTGCTCCGAGTTTAGAAACTCAAATTTTTAGTGTTCGTTCATTGTTTGGTATTCTCCCTGGAGATTAGAAACTGGCGAGAGTTCCTACAATGTATAAGGCTGGTAAAGAGCTGTTTCCACAGGCGATTCTTTTTGCGAGTTTTCTCATCCTGAAGCATGCGATTGGGTAAACAACTCACCGAAGTATTGTACAGAATAGCTTTGGGCAACTGATCCGCAAGTCAATCCACTCGATCGCATTTGTCAGGATGCTAAAATTGCCCGTAAAATCGACGTATACCGTCTTAAAAAGGACGAGCACGGTCTTTCTATATTTGTTTCGTTTACCTGCAGGGACTACCTCTTTAAGTGCGCTGAAAGCTCAGAGACCATTACTGCAGATGCCTATGGCGAGCGTCACGTCGCAATTCCCATTCGGGACGCTGAGGGCGTCGCCATTGGTATCGTCGACATCAGCATTGGTAGTATCAAAGAGTTGCCTGCTCACGAAATGAAAGAAATCCAGAAGGTGTTGCGACTTTTGGCCGTGGCTCATCGCGAAGTCGCGGGGGAGATTGCTGGACATGGAAAAAATATTGTTTTAGGTAAAGTACAAAATCTGAAGGATCAAAGACGCGCGAAATAACAGTCAATCGAAGTATTTGGTCAGGAAATCCTTGGCTATATGTTTTAAATCTTGTTAACTTTTTTTCAGAATCGCCGTCAACAGCTCCACAGTTAATCTACACTGCCGAAGTCAACTGAAAATGTTGACTCGAGCGGGATTTGAACTCCCACCTTCAGCATACCGGTCCGCCGCTCTCTATTGGAGGCGAGTTTTTGTCCAATTTAACTGCACGAGATATTCTCGCGACAACTTAACGTTATCCATGAGAGGATGGATGTGCAGTGTTTCAATTCTATTTCAGAATCATCCTCAGGGTATTATGAAACGAAAACTTCACAATTAACCTACTTTTTCAGTTGACGTCGGCTGTGTAGGTTAATTGTGAAGTTTTCGTTTCATAATACCCTGAGGATGATTCTCAAATAGAACTCCACAGTCATTTGGGATAATGCAGTAAATAGCCAACAGAAGTGTGTTGGTTCAGTCTCTCGACTGTGCAGTTTGGATGTTTATTGCCACGAAACGAAATATTTGTGCCCGGTGAGGGCCCTTCGAAAACAAGTTGCCACTTCATTTATCTTCCTTCGTAGACCAAGTTCTCCGGCCATGCTTCGATAAACTGTGATGAGATATGAAAATAAGTTCCGAGGAAACTTTCTGATGTGAAAGAAATTATGATGATTGGCCTTTACAACTCTCCCCAATCTCACCTTATACTCGAGATATTAAAATGTCTCTCATATGTAAACGATACAACTTTATGCTGAAGTTATCCTGAAACGTTACTGGAAATTGTACACTGTGTATCCCACGTGTATACCGCCCTCAACAATATATTTGTATCCTTTAATGTCCAGTGTCCAATATGTCGTACTTCTGAGAACAAAAGAACCAGTGAGAAAATAAAGCAGCCACAAATAAAGAGCAAAGAACAAACGAAAAAATTTCAGGTGTGAAAGGGTTTATAACTAGAACTGGTTGACATTCAGAGGGTTAATTGAGAATTAAATTGACTATGGAAAAGCTGTAAAGGTCAATTTAATCGTGCTCTTTCAAATTTGCTCACGCATTGGTTTTGCTCTTCGTACACAACAAACGTCAAATATTCACGACGCTTTTATTTTTCCACAGAGGTTGAAAAGGATAACGAAGAGTTTCGTATTGAGATCATGTTTGACAGACTCATGTTGACCGACCTTCGTGAAAATGTGTCGAGACTAGACAACAGGCAAGCTATATCTCATTATTCAGTAATATGTATAGTTAGTTTACGTTGACAATATTTGTAAAGCCTGGATTCCATATTACTTTTTCTTCTCGCTATTGGTCTCTGTGTGACCAGACGCGGTAATTTAAATTACTTTTGGTAATTTTTGGTAATTAAAAGTTTCTGGGAATTACTTTGGTAATTTTTTTGAAATTCTGGTATAATTGTTAATTAATTTGGAAATATTTCATTTTATTCATTTCTAAAACTTGACTTTTTAAATTTTCTATCCCTGACATTATATCATTATAGAATGATTGAGACTTATAAGAGCTAGGAACTGCAGTTGTGCGTTTGTAATGAAGTTATTCTCACAATTATGACAAAGAAGTCTGATGGCTAGCCAAATCGGAGGGTGTGTGACTTTTGATTATGATTTAGTATTTTTTTTTACGCCACTTTTGGTAATTATTTGGCAATTGCCTCTGTAAAAACCAGGTCACACAGATTGGTCTTTCTTTGTGTTTGAATACCAGCGACAAATGGAAACATGCCAAAAAACCCACTGAGAGCAACAAAGAACAGTTGTCGCTACTTGTTTTTTGAGATAGGTTTGATCCTATCTTGGGAACAAGAAACAGCATCCAAGCAGCTTGGTAAAACAACACAAGACAGAAAACCTACGAAGGGCAAGAAGAAGCTTTTTCTATCCCAGGGTGCAGCGCAGTAGTCACTACCAACATGGCGGAAACTCCCTCTCTCGAAAGATTTTTAGAACCCAAAATTTGTGTTTTCTTCGTGGCTGGTTCCTTGCCCTCAAAAAAGCCAATAACAGAAATAAATTTGCTTGCAAAAGTAATCGCCTGTCCAACGCCGCCACATTTTTGAATTTCGCGCAACAAATTGCAAATTCCTGCTAAATGCAGTGAAAAGCAAAGAAAATCAAAAACAGCACGATGTTGTTGTCTTTTCTTGTTTTTGCTTATCTTTTGAAAACAGTAAGAAACAAGGAACGACAAAAAGGCTGTACGGAAACCAGGCTTTATTCTTATTTTCACTTTGAACTGCTTTAGTACAGCAGAGTCCAACTTACTAATACGTTTTTAGAAATTAAGTTAACACCGCGGCAATTTTAACAATGACTGATAAAGTTGACTATAAAAATTTGCGATAAAGACTAAAAATTTTCGTGTTTCTTGCGAATATAAAAACCGACGACGTTTCGACATTGGGCGAACGTCATTATGAAGACGAAATTGGAGGTGAAGTATCATTACAAGTGTACTGAATCAAAATAATGGGGGGAAATGATAAAAACTTTTGCGGTTCTTATTTTAAGTCGTTTATTTCGACGGAAACGAAGTCGAGGAATCGTTAAAAGGAATAATTTAAGTACTATTTCAAACACGAAGTGGTGTTCTTCCTCCGATTTCTAAACGCAGAGAAATGAGTTTAAAAACGAGGCGAAGCCGAGCTTTTTTAACGAGTTTTGAGGTATTTAGAAATCGGAAGAACACTGATTTAACGAGCGTTTGAAATTGCTTCTCAAACGAACCAGTATTTCAGGCGAAAATCCAGCCGAAAGTTGGCAAAATTCAGCTGTAATCTTCCCCTGATTTCTAAATACTGATTAATTATGAATTTCTTTTGTTTTTGCTTTATGAATTATGAATGATTTCGAGAAATGTGATAGAAACATGCTTACTTTCTGAAATTTTTTGCAGCTTACCAAATATTAATTTTCAGTCAGCACATCAACTGGTTTGTTTCAGAAAAGTCATTTAAAAATAAATCCGATGTAACACTCCTGTTCGTTGTTTTAAATGATACACAAACGATTTGCGTTTGGACTTTTCAGAGCTTTTGCAGAAATAAAGAGCTATAAAGACCCACCGAAACTAGTTCATAATATTCTTAAGACAGTACTGGGGATATTTTATGCGCAAGATGTAGAGAAATTCGAGAGCTGGCCCACATGCAAGGCGTTTATCAATGCTGATTTAGTGAAAATGATAACTCAATATGATCCAACGGCTCCATCATCTGTGATGGCTCATGGCAAAAAGCTGTCGGAAAGCCTTGAAGGTAAGAACAGGACCCTCACTGGGCCTCAACCATTGGGCACTCCCCTGACTAAGTCAATGTTTCTGCACTAGTAATCCATGAAGTTACCCAAAGCTTCATCTTTGGGGATATGGTTATGGTTTGGTTGCAGTTAACCCTTATCCTGCTAATGGGGTTATACACAACTCTAGTTATGTTTCTAAGATTTTCATCCAAAACAGTCTCAACAAATCAAGTGATAAAGTACAATTTCAAATTCCTTAGTTATAATACTGACTAAAAATGAGCAATAGGAGCCGTCATCTCTGCTCCTTCCCACCCTAAGCCCCCTCAAGAGGACAGTGAGTTCACAGGAAAAGAGTCTGCAGAGTTCCACCCATAGGCATAGGAAGCTAGGGGGCCCATATACCCTTAATATTTACTATAGTTGCTCTTTTTTATAATATAATTTTTATTATATATATATATATATATATTTGTTAAACTGCTCTCAAAATGCAGGAAAATGAGGAAATAGCATTTCAAAGCCTCAGAAAACCAAAATTTCCCAGGAGTGTATGCCCCTGGACCACCCTCTAGAGGTGGTTTGTGCCCCCCCCCCCAAATGATTAGTGTGTTCCCACACCTGTGGTTCCACAAACACATGATACATACAGAGTGCATACGACATAGACTGAGCTAAAAGCCCTGAAAAACAATCAGTCACTAAAGAGTTGAATAATTGTTTTCCATTTAGACTGTATTCTCGTCTCATCTACAGCCAGTGACATTATTAGTGGGACACGAATCACTAGTAATTACCTGCATTCCCCCTTTCCTGTTTTTCAATGTTGAGTGAATTCTAATGCCAAGACTGATTATTCCTTGTTACCAAACAACACTGAAGTGGGGGAGGGGGTATGTTGGATTTGTGACATTTTGGGCATTGAGTAATGATTTTGTGAGGCATCCCGGCACAATTTGTCACTGATTGTAGCTCTAAAACAGTCATTGGCTCCAGTAGGGATGGTCTTTACTTTACAAGTGAAGGAATAGTTCAGATGATTGTAGTAGGTTATTCTACACTATAACTAATTTCAAATAAATTTATTGCTCTTGCATTAAAAATGTGCTTGAATTATTTAATAATAAAATTTTATTTTGACAGCTGTACTCCTAGTTGAAAAATAATTCTTGGTTCTTTCCTTTTGCAGGTATTTCCCATGGCACAGTTGCCAAACAAGCCTCGTTGCCTGCACAATTTCTGTTCAACTGGGCAATTGTATGTTTATCTCTGATTGAACACACTGCAAAGATGAACTTGGCCCAACCCATAAAACCAGTCGAGGAGTCAGGGACACCTACCAGTCAAAAAATACATTCTGCAAAATCAAAACTAATTGAAGTTGATGGTGAAGTCTCATCAGAATCATGAAGAATTTAATGCCTACATTTTGTGTGAGTTGGCCCATCAGTTTTAACCAAAGTTTATTTTTTTATCGTAAGCAAAATGTTGATTTTTCCTGTACTAAAACTATAATTATTTTAAAGTTTTTTGGAATCTACCTATCTATATCTGAGCCATTTCAATAAGATGCAGGGTCAATGTTATATAAATATGTAATAACTTTTTCAGAGTGCTCATATTAAAATTCATAAAGTATATAATAATATACTACCCACAGAAGATTATTTTTTATTTTGCATAAAAAGGAATCATACTACATGTCCTTCTTATTCCAGAAGTTTCTCTTTAATTTGTTCATTGATATTGTCATAGTACTTCATTTTTAATAAAATTTCTTTAGCTGTGGCAATGTCACCTGTAAATGTTAAATGGCAAATGTTAAGGCAGTAAATACTGGTATATTTGTTACTAATACCTCTAGAAATTATAATATTGTTTACCATTTTCAAAAGCATCTGACATCTCTTGTATACACCACTCTAAATTTTCTACAACATTGTTAAAAAGAAAAAAAAAACTGTAGCAAAAAATAAGAGTACATACAACATCAGCACATAATGATTTACACGGTATGTAATTGTTTTTGTTCATTTCTACCTTTAATCTGACTTTTTAATTCACTTAATGCCTTTTCAGACCCACTTTCCAGTGTCTCATTCATTTCCAAGATATCATGCAGAAATTCAACATCAGTAGCTATATTTTCCTCCTTTACTGGGAATCCTTGAAGTTCTAACTATGACAAAAGAGGAAAATAATTAGTATGTAGTTGCAGCCTACTTAAGTTAGGAGGGAAGTTGATATTTCTTTAATACTTGCTGATTATGTTTCATGACCATATGACCACTGGCATCCCTGGAAAACACTTTAATGATCATTTACCCAAGAGTACTGTATCTCCCAAGTGATCAAATCTTCCTTTAGAAGTAATAAAGATGCTAATAATTACCAAATAAAGTCCTCTGGACAGTGGTTTTAACAGAGTCTGGTAAGCTTCATTAACACTGGAGGATTGTAACTGGGAGTAGGTTTGTTCTGTCTTGAAATACAAACACAAGAGAGTTTAGTTTTTCTGTGAGTAACTTTGGCATGCCATGCCATAAGTCAACAAATTAGCACTTTAGTTTTGACAAACATTCGTCTGACTTGCAGGCTGTAATTGTCGTGATTTCTTCCAACAAGGCATCATTAATGACAGACAACTTTTACACAAGTAGTTTATAATTCAAGCTAACATGGCAATTATACCAGTTATGATTAAACCCTTTGTTGTAGCAATAACTTACTTCAGATTTAAGAGAAAATTTATCAGGATGGAGCTGGTTCTGTAGTTTACGGTAACTATTTCTCAGATGCTTTGTATCCAAGTCAAATGTCTGTTCACTAAAAATGATAGATAAATCTTCAGAGAAAAACAAGTGTAGAATATAAATCTTGAGTAATTGCAGACTGGCCTTCCTCCTTGTGAAAAATCAAATCCCCATGGTTATACCGGATCTTTTCATAGAAAACTGTGGAAGTAATGATGGATGCTGTAACATTTTAGGTGTGTGCGTGCTCAAAGTAAAACTGCAGGTGTAGAGATGATTGTTAGACGTTCAAAAGTTCAGATCATCATCCTGAGAAAATAATCAGGAGCGCCATGGCACCACGGATTGAAGCAACGACATTTTAATGGCAGGTGATAAGGATAACAAAGGTAACACATTTCGTGCTGGTTTGATCCATGGAAATGTCACAGGACCACGCTTACCAGTTCAGAATATCAAAATATGTTCTGCCGTCCCATGGTTGCTGAACAACATTACACGAAGGACAGAAGAAATGCGTTGTGCCTTGAATATTAGCATAATAACTGTAGTTACAGTTCCAGCAACATAACAGTGGAGCAGTGCTTGAGCACAAGCCTTTGTTCTGTGGGGACAGGTTTGAACATTTTGCATAAAAATAACCAGACTCTTCTGAATGTTTTGTTTCACAGACAAATCCTCTAAGAAGCACAGTCCGGTTTCCAGCTTTCAAGCTTTTCACTGATGCTCTTTGAAGCAGCCTTGTTATTCGTAGCATTCTTAAATCTGTAATACTCCCGCCGTCGTGTAAGTATATGCAAGTCTCTTCCCGTTTATAACACAGCAGTGGCCTACTATTGAGTTTTCAACGTAACTTTGTCATTTCCAAAGGACAAAAAGCATTCGACCCCAGGCCATTTTCCATTTGGACTAAAGTTGAATAATAAAACTATTTGTTTATAGTACTGTTAGCTAAATTTCTGTCCGCTTAATAACTTAAGTTAGAGTTATCAATATGACCAGACGAAGATTAAAACAGTCATGTACTCTAATCTTGAGTTGTGAGGATGACAATCCTATTCGGGATATATGTTATTGCATAATTTTTGAACTTGTCAGCTTGTGGATTTTTTTTACCCATTTATTTTAGTCTGGTTTTTTCCCAACAAACTGTAGTCCTAACTATAACCAATTCAAAAAAAACATGCTAGGAAAAAATTGTTTTCCAATAAAACCCACAAAAAAGTCAAAATGTGCTTAAACCGGTGAGTATCACCTTTCTAGGAGAGACTGGGAAAAGGATCAGGGTAAGGATTTGGGTTAAATCGCCCCCGTTGATGGTAAACTTACTTCTCAAGCAATGGGTGCCAGTGTAGGTAGTCGAGGATAACAAGATGCGATAACTTTGGGTGAAGCAACTACCTGAAATATACGAAAAGAAACTTCGACGTTTCGAGCGAAGGCCCTTCGTTAAGTTCGAAACGTCGAAGTTTCTTTTCGTATATTTCAGGTAGTTGCTTCGCCCAAAGTTATCGCAACTTTCTTCTCACCCCGTTTTAAAATTGTTTTAATATAATTAAATATATTAACTAGAGGAGGCATTGTTGGTAAATGTGTTGGTGATGGTAATTATCCTGACTGCATTCATTGGTCACTGCATTAAAATGGATGAAAAAAAGTTTTCACTAGGAATCCACTGTCAAATACATTTTATTCAGTCAAAGTGTGTAATATCAGTGGTAATTGAAGGATAGACAAGTCAAGCGCTGAGAAGGAGAGCTGGGACTAGAACTAACCCTAATCCTAACCCCAAACCTGGCCCAAATCCTATCCTGACCCTGATCCTAATCCTAATCCTCCTTTTCAGGTCTACCTTCTGGCCACGACCCCGTGGCCCTGTGCCCTGGGTGATCTGTCTATTTCGGTCTCACACCCTATATAAAGTGGTTTGTACGCGGCCGGAAGTACGTTGGGAGGGGTTTATTTATGCATCTATATTTCCCTCCTCGTCTCAGACTCCAGATAATAATTTCTTCCGATATTACATTTTGATATTAGTAAAAACAGCAGGACTCCTCATGCCACTGGTGGACAAGAATAATTCTGTAAGGGTTATACGGATTACCGATTTAGAGTCCTGTACCAGCCATAATATGGTTGCTTGAATTATGACCAACAATATCACGGACACGCGGAGACATGCTAGTGAACAAGCCGGACGAATGGGTGCGAATTGCTCTGCAGCGGTTTCAAATTCAGGTATTTTATTTGCAGCTTTCACTTTGCATTTCTTAATGTTGTAATCCTCGTTTTATGAAAGCGATATCTGTTTCAGAGAGAATGCAGGAACGAACGGTTAAGTGTTACCAACCTGTAGTCGCCAATGAATTGCTCATGTGTGGTTACACTGTAGTCGTAAGTGATTGTTTGTTAAGTCGCTGTAACTGGTGGAGTAACTTCCTTCTGCTTGTTCAGAGGTTGCTTATTAAGAATGGGTTTTTTTAATACCGAACATAGTTTTTTTTATCCGCAGCTAAATTACTGTGGAGGATTACAGTTATTAACCAGGAACGTGTGTTCTCCAATTACAAGGAGCTACTGATTTTCTCAGCATCAAATGGAGACAGTTTAGTCGGTTAATCCTGTAATTCCTCACCTTTCGTTGCTCTGTTAAGCTTTAAAATCGAGTTCGTTGTTCATTGTTGGTTAATGTGAAATAGCGAACGAATTAATTACGGAAATTTAAAGTGTGAATTATTGATTGATTATGTACGTTGTCGAGCTCAGCGCGAGCGTGTCTTTCAATAAACAAGTTTGTTGTGTATGACAGTGTGAAGTGATTCACTCGAGAGATAAGAGGACGAACCGAAGCTTGTTTTCAACAGAGTGATGTTTTTGGCAATTGAGACTGTTTGTTGGACTCTTAAATAGATATTTCTAAGTTAGAAAACACGAGGAAGACCATACCGTTGCGGCAGCTAGGTAATACGCCAGTCTCATCAACTCCTACACCTTGTACGCTTTTCAAAGAGCTTACGAAGTTTGTGTAAATGCACTGCACGAGTCACAAGTTTTATAATTAAATGTTGCCCCTCCAGATCATAAGGAGTATATTTAAGACAATACGAGTACCAAAGTTGCTGATGTTTTGCTTAATTAACAGACATTATGCCTAGACACAGAGAGTTTCTGTGTCTAGGCATAATTGCTGTTAGGTGTCTATCTGTTATGCAGATGTTATGATCATGGGAAATGTCTTAAGTCTCTACCACAGTTGATATGACCTTGTAATATTTGGTATGAACTTCACAATGTGCCATTCAATTGCAAACACATAGCTTGAAAAGAATCTTACTGCATTTTTGACTAGTTTTTAAATAGGCAGTTATGCCTAAAATGTAGATATAAATGTTTTGAAGTGAACTGAAAATGCTTTTTAAAATGCTAATTAATTAAGGTAGGGAAGTCAGAGGGCATGCTCCACATTTACTTTCTAAAAAAGGACATGTCAAGAAGTTTTCAGAAAAGTACAACTACCGAGTAAAGTTTTTATTGAAATTTAAACTTCAAACTTTTTATAAAATGATACAGTATTTAATTTAATTTATGGCATCTAGAAAGGTCAACCTCATCCCAAGGTATGGTAAGGAAGAGAAACACTCTGCCAAAGGCAAGAAATCATATGACAAAGTTTTCATGATTATCAGCTATCAGGAAAATTGTGAATTAGATTTCATGTAAGAGTAAAATAGATAGTAATACTTCTTGTTTGTATCATTATCAAACCTGCTGGAGAATTCTTGCAGAAATATTGAAAAAAAATGTGATCTGACTTGCAGCTTTTACCAGGGGCATTTCTTTGCCTCACTGCCAGGCCTTATGAGTGCCCCAGGGATAAGATTGTCAAAGTTACAATGGATTTCAAATGCCTGACTTACAAACTGTTATTTGAATTTGAGGCTAAAGAAGACTGTTTATGTATTATATGTAGACATTTCTATATTGTTATAAATTCAGTAAGTGAGGTTAGGTGGGTGTGTTGCATTTTTTCTTTTCAATTTATACAGCCATACCATAAATCATCTGTGGTAATATTAGTATTGGAACTCTGGAGTGCATTCTTCAACCCCTGTAATTCTTCAGTCACTCAGCAATAAGTTCTTCCTTGCATGTTTATTGCTTTTAGCTTCCCCATGAAAGGACTCCTGAACATAATGAGTCAAAGGAGAGTATTGAGAAGATCCAGGAGACACTTATCACTCTTAGTGAACATAGATTTCCTTTGGTCATGCAAGGATTATCTAAGCTGATCAAAGAACCTGCTTATATTGTAAGTATTTTTGCCAGATATCTATAGAAAAACTGTAGGGTAACTAACATGTATTGTTTTACCATGTAGACATTATTTATCTACTTTATATATTTTATTTGGCTTTGAATCACTCTTCAAGGAGCAGAGAAGACACCCAATGCATAGGAAGTCCAAAGGTTTATGATGTAACATCTTAATAAAATTAAGTGTCCTAATTTTTATTTAATAACCTGATTAGCCGTTATCCCAAGAGGTCCAGTAAGAGCCTCCCCTTGTGAGTCCTGTGTTACTACTGGAGGAAATGTTTTCTTGAAGGCATGAAAGTACCCCTGTTGTGTCAGATAATCTCTTTTCTCTCACCATAACAGACACATTGACAGCAAGAATATATGTAGTGCATATTATATTTGTGGTGGCCCTTTCCAAACACTTACAATTATACAGTATACAGAAGTACACCTAAAAGTTTGTGCCACCTGGTTAAAGTTATTACCCCCCCCTGTTTACTAGTGATTGACCAATCATGCCACAATTGGAAATTACTGATTACAGATTGTTCCAAGTCATAATCGGTCCGATTCCGATTATCAAAGCGAGTCCAATGATGTCATTCATTCTGCACGCAAACCTGGCGTAAACAACTTTAAATGGCTTCCTTGGCCAAAAACTTGTAAGAAAACACAATTCCTTCACACGGTAAAATAATTTTTAACCCACTGCTAAGTTAGTAGCTTTGCATAAGAGACTTGCACACGTTTCAACTTGTTAGTAGGAGAAATAGCAAAATACTTTTAACAGGTTTTTGGTTTTTTTTTAAAAAGTAATTTTCTGGCCAGACTTGCTGATGCCTTGTCATCTGGCACGACACTAGCAATCAATAACAACAGCACAGCTAGAGCATTCAGTGTTCCAGTGCTAGCCTACGTGCAACTTGCAGACGTTTTGAAAAGACTTGGATAAAGGAAACAACAAATCTTTATTTCCGGTTGTGTTGAGCAGTGAAGGAAATATTTCCTACTCACACAATAGTAATGTCTTAAATACCAATTTGTATTTATTTAAAAGAAAGCCATTCATCTAGAAATCTGTCAAAGAATTTTCAGTAGACATTTGAAGGTTGCTCAAGCCAAACTGATGATCAACATCTGATTATTTTTGTAATTTTATCTATTTCACATTGCATTATAAGATTGTGTAAGTGACTGACTGGTGATAGACAAATATGAGTGCACATCTTCAGAAGTTGCCAATTTGGCAACTTCTGAAGAGTTGTTTTATTTCCATATTAATCAGTTATAATCGGGAAATACAGGAACTTTAACCGATTCCGATTGTCTACCGATAACGCAATAATTGGTCCGATTCCGATTATCGGTCAATCACTACTGTTTACAATAAATGTCTACACCTATGAAATATTTATAGTATAATTTAATACTTTCCACATAAATTATGTTGGACAATGTCTTAAGGAATGCAACACAGACATTGCAAAAATTAAACAACTTCAGAGCAGCATTTAATTTTTATATCTTTTCATTATATTGTTAGAACTCTTTCCCATCAAACAAGAAAGATCAAATTGCAGAATCTAATATTATTATACTGAGTACAATAGAAAAATGTTTTTATAAGGTGAGTGGTGTTTTGTCCTTTTTAATGAAGTGTCTGACTGGAAGATCAGAGCAGCTAAATCTGGTGCACAGTATTCTGTGGGCCCATCATATAGTAGTCTCAATAATTAAGACATATAGTTACATTTTATTAGTCAATAGGTTTTCTGGATTACCAGCTGGTTGTTTGAAAATTTGCTTTTCTGATACAGATTTCCTCTTTGACATTTTAATGAGCTGTTTGTCAAAGCTTACCAAGCCAAAATTTAAAGTTAACCCCATTATGGAGCTAGAGCACACATAAGAATTAAATCTAACTAATACCAGATGATTTTATTCTGGAGCTAGAGTGGGGCACTTGCCCCTTGACAGGCTAAAAACTAAATACTCACTTTTTATTTTAATTTTTTACTGTTCCTCTTACTGTACATTTTCTGACAAAACAGATTTTTATCATCAACTGGATAAATTTCTGAATGATACAAATCAATAACTATCTGTATTTTGATTTAGTATCCTGATCAATGTTCACGTCTAGAGGATGATGTGTTGTCAAAGTTATTACCAAGTATTATCCAGGTTTGACTGTCCAGAGCAGTTTTGTTTTTTTTTTATTTAATACAGTTTCAATATTATCATGTGTAATAACACTGGATTTGCTTTAACTTTAAGATATATTGTAACTCTTAGTATTATAATATATCACTGTTCATCATAGTCAAATATCATAAAATGATCCCTGATCCCATAGCTAATCGAATTGCATGAATGTCTTGAATTCTACCTTCTCATGATTAGAAATATGAATAGGGTTACTTTTCAAACTTAACTGTATAATGAGGAGAGGATTTTTGTGAAGCTGAGTGCTGATGTCAATAGTGACACTGTACAGTTAAATCCCAGCAGTGGCAAGTCCATGACAGTTTCATTTCTGTTAATTAAATTTCTTCCATTTCTGGGTTGCTTCCATGACTCCTACTACTTGGTAAAATATCTGACATTGTGAATTTTACCTTCCATGCAAGCTGTGTTGTATTAAAACTCTGGTTTGTGCTGATATTTTTTTTTCAGTTTGTGATCCGGACATTTGACTTTCCTCATGCCACAGAAGTTCAGAAACTAGCTGCAAAAATCATATCTCATATCAGCTCATTTCATTTCTCTGCAATATTTAATAAAGTTTCCTTGAGGTAACAACATAGTTTATCATGTCCCTGAGACTTAGTTGTAAAAAATTGGCCCCATGACAAGTTTTATTTTACAATGTGTTTGTAAAGCAAGTTCAAAAATGATTTTTACAGTTTAATAGTGTTATTCTTTCTGTTCTAGACTGCATCAACTAGCAAGTTTTGATGATGGTAGCAATGATGTTTGTTCTCTCAGCTTAATACGATATTTAAAGCTCACATCGTCATCATTAATCTGTTTACTTGAAGGTGAACCTGTAAACTCATTATTGAAGAATTAACCTGTGACCCTCATTGACATTCCTGATGTAGTTATGATGTTGGTAAACATTACAGAACCAATAATCAATTGGAGACATTCATAAAATCCTAGGAAAAAAAGTCTCCCGATCAGAAGTTCCCTCTTCAGACAGTTTTGGATTGACTTATATCAAGTACTCAAAAACATTTTTCTGTGATTAGTAAATGGTTTTTAAGGGATTGCAAGCTTGAGAAACATCTGTCCACACCAAGTTAGTTATTGTCTACTTTATCAACACTGGTAATGTTATGAGGTTAAAGCAGTAAATTTTAAGTCCACCACTTTTATCTTGTCATGTTGAATACATTTTACAACTGCATGTCCCCATAAATGTAATCACTGTACACTTGGCTTTAGGCCAATCTAATTTCATTGAATTTATTAATTTCATTCTTTATATATTTTAGAAAGTCAAGATACCTTCAAGTCCTTAAAAAAACCAGCCAAGTTGGCTCTGATATCTTCTTTGGAGAAAGTAAGGTCTAATTTTTGCATGTTGATTTATTTGTGTGTTCTTTGTTGTTTGCTTGTTTATTTGCTGACGTGAATACGTTAGTTTTTTTTTTTTGTCTTATCTAAGATTCATTCTTTTGTAAACTGCAAATTCTTTAGTCTCATAGAAATAACTCTATACACTACTTGTAAATGTTGGTTTTAGGCAATATGGAATTGGATCAAATACAACGCTGATGAGTTCGCCAAGGTTCAAAGAGAACCTTCAAACGAACTGTCAGGTAAGATATCAAATAATGTACCTTTCATAATGAGTAATGGCCTTGTCCTAAAGTTTATGCAAGTTTACTCTGTTCGATTTAGATTTGTGCGACAGTATTTTTGAAATACTGGCCTCTTTTGCCGAAAGCTCCAAACGGAAAGCTGCTGTCTGGCCCCTCCAGATCATGTTGTTAATGCTTAGTCCTGTAAGTAGGCACTTCGTGTTGTAATGACAAAATGCCAATGCTGTTTTTTTTATTTCTGATTTAGCCTACCCTACCATAACAAAGCGGAAATGATGTCGTTGCTGGACGTCACGGGGTCTAGTTACCTGTACATGTATTTGCAAAGCAAGGGGGTGTTCACAATGATTTTAAGTTCTAATTTGTAGTCTTTTCTCCAAGCTTACATTTAACGTCGTCATTACTCCGGCAAAGAAAGTAGATTCCTAGATTCAGGCGCATATAAGAGGTGTTTATGCTTCACCGGAGGGTCTCTTGTTTTGGAATGAAATTATTAGAGTCTTTTACAAATAGCCCTTCATGGAAGTATCACAAATAATTTTGTTGTTCAGTGTTCTGACTACATTAATGAATCTGTGAGGATTCAGAAAGACTTTCTCTTAGCTGTTACTGATATTTTCAGGTGCTAGTGAATGATAAATGAGTTTTAAAATATTACAATTATTTATTTTCCATGGTTTAATGTAGGATACTCTGAAAGCAATAGCGTCTGGAGAGAGACAACAGGATACACATTTGGAGACTAAGGTAAAGGAGCTGTAAAAACACGTATTTGAACTGACTTTGACGTAAACAATAAACACGTAGTTGCGCAATTTTCTGTGTCCCACCACAAACAATTGGGGTACTCCATTTGCACGGTAAGACTAAGTTGCTCTGGGTGTCTCTGTGACCAGTTCCAGAATTACCAAACTTGCCAGTCTGTGTACTTAGTTAAACAGACAGGTAGGGAGGGAGGGAGGTGGGTAGGGAGGCAAGTAAGTAGTTCAGTAGATGGGTAGTCGGGTAGGTGGGTTGGGGGGTAGGTGTGTCGGAAGATATGTTGGTGAGTGGGTTGGTTTGTAAAAACTGTATCTTCGTATGTTTGTACCGTATTGTGAAATTGTGGGTAGGTGTGTAGGAAGATATGTAGGTGGATACGGTGGGTTGGTAAAAAATGCATGTTTGTACCGTATTGTGAAATTATGGGTAGGTGTGTAGGGAGATATGTAGGTGGGTACGGTGGGTTGGTAAAAAATGCATGTTTGTACCGTATTGTGAAATTATGGGTAGGTGTGTAGGGAGATATGGAGGTGAGTGGGTTAGTAAAAAATGTATGTTTGTGTATCGTACTGTGAAATTGTGAATGAACGTATGCGCACCCGCGTCGGTTTTACCATGTTCTGCACACGTCCACAATTATCGACAGATTTACGACGAATTTCGATGCCACTGACAGGTATCTTATGTATGATAATTTCTCTTCTTTTTTTCAGAGGGATTTTCTTGAGCATTTGAAGACTGCTTTAGTGAGTGCAAAGCCACTCTCCGAAAGTGCGGCCATTGCGTGTGTAAAGTTATGTAAATGTGCAACGTACGTTCGACCTGAAGATAACTCCGTTCTATGTTTTCTAGTATTGACGGTCATGAATGAATTGAAGGTAAGTTTCCCGGAATGGTAACTACGCTGAGAAATAAATTGTTTGTTTCGTATTCAGCATGGTGTTGCCATTACGTGTTAACATCTTGATACACTTGTCAAGAGCAGTGATGTATGGTATACTCGCTTTAGTTGCCAAGTAGACTGTAAAAAGTTTCTGTGATCATATGGCAAGCTAGCCAGCCCACTTTGCCGAGATCCTGGCTGGCATCGATCAAGATCCCGCTTCACCGGGCCGACTTTTTTCCATGTGATCACCCTGAACTGGGCTAGCCTGGCTACGACTTCACTGCGCACGCCCTAAATGTGCAAGACGAACTCCTCCCGGTTAACTGAGATGAATTACTCATGATCGCACAGAAAATGTCAGCCTGGTTAGCAGGGTTGGCTCGCTCCATATAATCAGCCCCCAAGTTGCTTCTGACCCGATGTTTAGTTGGTCCGTGGGCATGTTCTTGTAAAACAGCTGCCCAATTTTTAAGTATGTTTATTGTTTTATAAAAAAAATAGAAAAGGGTTTTCCGTGTTTATGTACTGATATAAAAACATTTGGGATGTTTTGAGACTGTCGAAGAGTTAAAAACACTCGTCTCCATTTCGTGTTTTTGTGACGGTTTTTTAAGTCCGACAATGTTCCTGTTTATATCACTGTGTATAAACATGGAAGACCATTTTCTATGTAATATTCAGAAACCGAACAGGAGTGCTCTCTCGGATTTAAATCACGAGCCGACAGCCGAGTGTTTTTAGATCCTATAAAGCAAGAACTGCATGTTTTTTAAAGACGTGTAGAACGAACCTCTTAATACGCTAATTCGCGAAGAAAGTTTGACAATTAATGATTTCTCAGCCTAAAAGAATTTGGGAAGAGTAAACGTGTTTTTATCACTTCTGAGGACAAGACACGGTAATGATTTTTTGTTTTTTTCCCCGCGAATTGTTAATGAGTTTTATAAGTCTGTCTAGTTCACCATACAATAGAAAAATAGGATACTGCGTAGACAGTATGAAATAGGGTAAAAAGATCAAAGGTTGGTAACTCCTGCGACTGATTTCAAAGAATTCTAACGTTTCGAGCACAGGCCCTTCGTGAGAGAGCAAAACGTATTCCTCTCTGACGAAGGGACTTTGCTCGAAACGTTAGATTTCTTTGTGATCAGCAGTTACCAACCTTTGATCTAGTTCACTATACAACACATTAATACTTACTTGTGTCCTTCTTTACCAGGCCCTTCTCTTCAACGTCAGCAAGCCGTTTACATTGGCATCACAAACTGTCATTCCCGTCGAAACACTCATGGTCGACTGCTTTGTTTCCAGTTTTCGAATTAATTATCGAAACAGCCAACATTTTGACGTTTGTTTGACGCCCTCAGCTCCAGTCATCTTCAGTGTCGTTTACGTGAAGGGATTATACACCATTGTTCGACAGGTACTTTAGTTTTCTATCTATGAGTATTAAAAAGCGTTTACAGCGAATTTTTTCTCGATCTTTTCAGAGGTTCAAATGACGAAAGGCATGGTGGCCACAATGGACCACCTAACAAAAGAAGCTAATTCAAAATATATGGTTAGAGCACACCTTCACTGCGTCTATGTCGTGGACAAGTGAACACGTGCGTGATATATTGCTTGGTTGCGTGTACCGCGAGATGAATTCAAGTGTTTATTCTTCAGCCCATCTTACAACGTCATTAAATGCAATAAACATGCCTCTTGTCCAATTCTTAATATCTATTTCATTTTGGCTGAAAAGAATGCTATTTTGTTATACTTTGATCTTGATTCCAATTTTTACTTTTAGGCTCCTCTAAGCTGGTGGCCCACACTCAAAGTGATTTATTCTAAAGCTGAATGTTTGCGATCCTTATTTCAGGTATGTTGACTTATAGCGGAAGTGTTTTGTTGTTTCCAAAAATTTCGATCTCTTCTTACAAAGGACTTCCACTCAGTTATTAATATTCACATGTTCTCTCGTTCATCTAAGTGATATTTATTAGGTCCTACAGAAGTCTTTCTCTTTTATAATTACTCTCACAATTTCTCGCGTTCACCTCGTCATTTTTATGATATTGCGTGCAAACAATTGCTCGTCATTGTAAAGCCGCAGGTGGACTTGTTTACAGTTTGACTGACTCGTTCTTTTAGAGAACTTTGGAGAAATTCAGAGGCTTCGACATTCATCACGGAGGATCACGGATGAGTCAGGTTGGCAACGAACTAAGGAGGAACGTTAGGAGGTGAAATGGAAGGGGGAAAGATAGGGGGACAGAATTGAGGAAAGAAAAAGGATAGAAAGGGAAGAAACTAAAAAGAAAGAAATGAAACGAAAAGGAGGAACGCATGGTAGGATCCTAGTGGAGAGGAAAATAAATGAAGGGAAGAAAAAGGAACAAAACGGAACAAAGCGTACGAATACTAAAATGAAAGAAACAGTTAGGAAGGAGAGGAAGGAAGTAAAGATGGGGAAGGAGATCAAAATAAAAGTGGCGAGCAAGAAGGCGAGAAGAATGGTTCAATAAAAGGAAGGAATGTTTCAAGGTTAATCTTTATATAAATATCTTTACATTATATGTTGTTGTTTTTCGCTATTTTTTGTGTTTACCAATCAGCTTTACAAGGGAAAGGAAAGACGTCAAAAGGAAGACGAAGTTGGAACCATGAAAGCGGAAAAGGATTTGTTACTGTGGCTTGTTCGTCTTTTCCGAATGGACCCTGAATTCGCCTTTTCTGTGAGTACTGCGAAGGTTCTAGCAAATGAACAATAATTTGTCTTCGATTACAGAACGACGATCGTCGTATTTTTTTTTTGTTTGTTTTCACTTTTGTTATCATTTGATGTGTTTAGAATCCTGATAAAACAGGCCTAGAAATACATGCGAGTTCTCAAAAACTGCTGTTGGGAGTTGTACATGTGATCTTATCGTCTAGTTTTGGTAAAGAAGTCTCTCAAGAGGCTTCACAGGTAAAACTTAATGCTCATTTTTTCGTGTGTATTTATAAGGCAGCAAATAGCTTGCGCTATGTTTGGTCTTGGAGTTGGTCTTAAAGGAGGGTAGATTTCTGAATGTGGATGTGTTGTTTCATATAATATGACCAAGTGACGAAACCAGAACACCAAGATCCTTCACGTGGAAGGAACTTCTCGTTCAATTGAACAGCAGTCTTCGGCACATTGCCTTGCAAGAATTTGTCATATTAGTGTTTACTGAGTTGTATTTGATTCTGAATAATTATATTTTATTTTGTTATCTTTGTGTAGACATTGTTGGCACTTCATTCGCCGGAAAATGTTCAGCTGTGGAATCCTGTCGATCCAATTTACTCATTTTGGGAGATCAGGTTTGTGCCAAATGTGTCCAAATCGGAGAATTCACTGCTTCGTTTGTTTGTTTCCCAAAAAGAAGTTGCAGTGATGAATTCTTGCCCACTCTATTAAATTATTCGCTGTAACATATTACATTGAGCAGTAACCAAAGATTGTTGTTAATGTAGATCCACCCACACCAACCTGGGAATGCAAAATCTGACATTCCATAAACTTTCTTTATTCAGTTCTGAGTGCGTTCATTTGGTTGGAGATGCTTTAGTCAATCATGGTTCCAAGGATTTATGGCTACTGAGATACATGAAAAAACTGATGGGCTGCAGAGATGAGTACATCCAGAAACATCGGGTAATTTTCGAAAAGAACTGATCTTGAATTTTGATGTCGCTGTCCTCCGCGTTCCCTTCCCTTCTATCTTCTTCTTTCCCTCCCTTCTTTTCCATCCCCTCTGTTCCTGTTCGTTCTACTCTCATCCCCTCCTTTTCTTTTCACTTCTCTCCTTTATCCCAATTCCCAACCCTTTCTCTTTTTTTTCGTCCTTATCTCTTCCTTAGACCGGATCCTTCACCTAGCACTTTATTCCTTTTCTTCCCGTCTGTTCTTTATATTCCTTCCCAAGTCAAAAAGGCAAAACCCCAGCTTTGAAGCAAATGTATATGATGTAACGAAGTCCAGAGCGAAGTCGTAATAGTTTCTTGCGTGGTGCCAGTCAAAAGTTTTTTTCAGTGAGGTTTCAACCAAATCTATTCAAGAATTTTACTGATATTAGCTTACATTTAGTTGAGCAGACTTTCTCGTCAACGTCTTCTTTCCAAAGAGTCTTAAATGTATATATCTGGAATTTTTAGAACGACTCCAACTTCGCCTGCCACTCACTCATGTCCTCGTCAGCTCGTGTAAAGTTAGAGGTGAGATATAATAATCGTGAATATATTTATCTAAAGATTACTTTATAAGTCACACAGCTATTGTAATGTCCTTCAGTGAATCTGGAGGAAGATTTGATTAAAGACTTTTAGTTTCGACAACGATTTAGAAGATTTTCCTCGAGAAATTGGGAACTAAAAGCGTCATTGTCGTCGTGGATTCGTGTGAGCTTCCGTCATACTGTACAACCACGAGAAGGGTAATTAAACTTATTAAGTTGGCTGAACAGATTGAACACAGTTTGAGGTTTATGTGCAGTTTATAGCGACAAACTGCCAGTATCGTGCAAGGTTTAGACATGTAAACGAACATGGTGGCTAACTCCATGCAAGCTCAAATGTAATACATCCACGTCATACCAAATAGCTTTGTCATCACGTTTTAGTGAGGGATGTGAATTTTGAGGAACATTCTATAGCTGTCTCACTTGTATTACAGGAAGTCTTCTTACAGTATTTGTGGAATCCCGATGCAGAAGCCATTTTGACAGCGTTGTCGTGTCTTAAATTTCTCTGCACGGAGGTGAACATTGTGGCGTCCCACAGTATGGACAATATAGCGCAGCTTAACTTGGTCACCTCAATTTTTTCTGTGTACGAGGAACTGGCTGACCTGGCCAATGGCATTACAACAGGTATGGAAAGACAAAGAAATGAGTCTGTTGGTGTCAGTATAAAAGCAACACCTGGGTAAACCTTCGAAACATCCTTTTAGCTAATATTTGAAAGATTATTGACTTTTTACGTCCTGTTATCTATTGCAACACAATCTCAGAGGGTTGCAACCCGATAGGAGCGTCAAAAAATCTTAAAACTCATGAAAAAAGTTAAAGCAAGAACAGCCCTTCTTTACATTAAGCTTCATTACACTGGCCGTGGTTTTCAAAAAAAAAGAAAAGAAAACCTCTGAGTTTAAATGATTTTCAGTAAACAGAAGTCGGAATTTGATGCTGACTTAATGTGATTAAATTTTAAGGTCGCCTTGCTCTCCAAAAGCAGATCATGGCAATACTACGCAATGTCAGATTACAAACATCTGGGAATAAACAGGTAAAAAATTTCCAGTTAATTTATTGTGATCAATCTGAAGTAATCTACGAACAGCTTATCTTAAGTTGCACAGTGTAAAAAAAAAAAATTCATCAGTTTTGAACTCTTTTCGGTCTGTACCCGACTTTTTAATTTTCCTGATGCTAACGCCAGACAATTTTACTAGTCAGGGGGAGACTTGTCGAACCAGAAAAGGTTAATTTTCAGTCAGAGTGGTAGTATAACCTACCTTATGAGATTATATTTCATTGGTTTACCAGTTAATATTTTCATCATACCTTACTAGGCATGGGATGGTACATTTTCACGCTGGAAAAAACTTACGCGTGCCCTCACTCACTTTCCAAAGGAAGAAATTCCTGGTGAACCCGTGCCTTGTGGAAAAAGTCTGAGAAGGCGAACAACGTCAAGATTTAGCTCGTCTGGCAAAATTTCCGTCGACAGCATTGAGGTACAGTTGCTAATGCTTTTTCATGTAGACCTTTTTAATTTTGTCTGACAGTTTTTGTCTTGTATCACAAAAATGTTTTGTTCTTACACTCGTGTTTATGCTTGTGTTGTTGCTGGTTCCCCTGTCCGTCTCCGTGCCTTTCGTGTCTGTGCTCGTGCCCTTTGTGTCTACGTTCGTGCCCTTCGTGTCTATGTCCGTGCCTTTCGTGCCTACGTTCGTGCCCTTTGTGTATATGTTCGTGCCCTTTGTGTATATGTTCGTGCCCTTTGTGTCTATGTTCGTGCCCTTCGTGTCTACGTTCGTGCCCTTCGTGTCTACGTTTGTGCCCTTCGCGTCTGTGCTCGTGCCTGTGTTCGCCATTGTATCCGCGTTCGTGTTTGTGTTTCGTGCATTTGCGTAATTGTGTGTGCTTGTATGTTTGTGTAATCGCTTGCCTGTTTGTCTGCTTGTGTTTTCGTGTTTTGGGGTTTGGGGTGGTTTGTGCCTTTGCCTGTGCTTTTCTATTTGTGTGCCTGTGTTTGTCTGTCTGTTTCTAAGTTTATTTGTTTTTCTTATTCTTCCTTTGTCTGTTTTTCTGTGGTTGTGATTCTCTTTGTGCTTGTTCTTGTGGCGATGTTATACTTGTTATTGAATTTTTCTCCATTAGTTGTTCGTAAATTTGGTTTCTTGCGTTTTCAATGCAGGGCCACTTAAATGAGTGGAATTACATGACTGGATTCCTATGTTCACTTGGTGCTGTGTGTTTCAAAGAACATCCTGATATGAGGTAAACATTAACATAAGTTAGTAAAACACTAAGTCAGTCAATGTACAGACCTGGTGGTTAGACTGGAATCGAGGCAATGCAAACAAATGTAATTCTAAAATTTGCAGCTAGGGACTGAACTTTTTTTCCAAGACAGAGAGAGGAATTAATCGTTGGAACGCTCGTTTAAATATCATAAAAATTAAGGGTTTGCTTATCAATAACCTGAGTAATTCCCTTTTTTTGATTGTTTAGTCGACGCATTAATCGGTCACGAACCCTCATCGGAAAACTTGATCGTCAGCCATCACTTCAACAGGAGGAGAACGAAACGGTGAAGGTGTAAGTTTGGTTTATTTTTAATCAACCGATAAATGTACTGCGTGTTGAGTTTGGGTTTGTTTTTACCGCTGGTTCACGTTTATCCAATCTAGTTTAATTTTTGTCAAAAAAAATACTCTTCCCTTCCATCTTCTGCTTTCTCACTCTGTATAATTTCCTTTATTTAGCATCTGTTTTTGTCATCCTTCCCAATCCAGTTCTATCTATTAATTTTGCATTCATTTATTTCTTACTGTACCATCACTGACGTAAGCTGCTACGTAGTTGTCATAGTGGTGAGGTTCATTCACACGAGACCAAGAATTGGTGATTAAATATCTAATTTTTAAAGTCAATATATAAATGATAACTCTACCAACTTGGAAACAGTTTGATAAACCTTCCCCTTGGTCGGAATCTCTCTTCCAAACTCACAAACAATTCATAAGTAACGAAGACGAAGATGGTGTTCACTCAGTTATTTACGTAGATTTTTTAATTTACTTTTTGGCGTCGTCATTGTCATGTCATATTGTATTGCTCAAATAAAAAAGAAGTGGATGTAATAATGTTAAACTAGTGATAAAAATTAAAACATGAGCTTCTTTTCACAAAACGCTGTGAGATAAAAAATGGTTTTGTTTTCGTTAAGGTTTGTGAACGACTTACTTAGACTTAGTGTGTGTACGAACGAACACGTTGGGACAAAGGTTTGTGCAAATTTAACTTAATTAAAACGAAGTAGATTTCTAAGTTTTGTATTATCGTATAGCTTTTCGTCTCATGGTCTGCAACACGTTTTCAATATGCTCGATGACAAAAAAAGTTGGAATTAAGTTGGGTAGACCAAATATTAATCATACTACTGGGATGTGGATGACATAGTGACTTGATATCTTAAGGACTGGGGATATCATGAAGGCAAACATTAATTTCAGAAAGAGTTACTGATCCATATGATGGTTATTAGAACTTAAACATTCATCTCTGGGCTTACTCTTGATGTTTCCTCAATACTCAGAGTGTCAAAAAATGCATACACCCTTGGGTACATTTCTTGCTTACACATATGTTGATGGACAGATAATAATTTTGTCTTGTAACTGACACGAAGCTGGTATATCGTAAGTCAAAAGTGATCGAAACATAAAGTTCCACAGCCGGTCAAAAAACTGAAAAAATGTTGAGTTCCCATTAGGGTTAACCCAAGGGTTAATGTGTACATCAACACGGTTGGATTTTTTGATTGGTTGTAAAAACTCGATTTCTAGTGAAATTCTTCCCCCATCTTAAACCAAAAGAGGTTCCGTCCTAAGACTTGTATGATGATAGTAACATCAAAAAATGCAGAGAATGACAAAAATGTACTTAAAACATGTATACACTTTTTTGAGACACCCTGCAGATTTCATATCGTGCGCAAATCCTTTTAGATTGACTGTAATTTGATCGAACTCTTCTATATTATGGTTTGTCTAGATACGTGTGATCGTAAAAGATCTTGTTGGTCAAGAACTGAGTTCAGCATTGTATAGTACTTTGTTTAAAGAAATCCGTTGCGATCTTGACACGTTTTTCTCGTCCACAGGACAGGTACGTTTCACAGGGTAGACATACTGTATTTCAACAAATTCTGAGATGTAGACGATGTTATCATGCGTTCGTGATCTTCCAGTGCTGATGCAGTCCGTAGCTATCATGCTGTCATGTTTGTATCCATTCTGCAGGTATGATGCAACAGGCCATGCCATATTTCACCAGAATCTAGCATCACTGCCTCAGCTAGACCATGCTATCCCACACTGCTTATGTATCATCGCTGATGCAGTGCGTTCCCATCATATTGTTGTCAATATACAGAGCCAGCGCTCTTGGATGTGTAGTAGTCAGTCTGGAAACAGGAATGCCAGTTGTATTCTTGTAGACACGCATGTTTATACTTACAAGGGAGAGTATCAATCTCTCAAATATGCTTGTTTTTTAGGCTGTTGTTCAAGAACTAAATACCTATTTCGTTGACCAGGTAATCGAGAATATAATTCTACATACTGCATACTACGTATACCTCCGACCTTGTGTTCAGTTGATCCAATTCTTTCAAAAGCAAATAAAAATCACTTTCTTTTGAAAGTTATTGAGCTGGGCCTCCTGTCAATGCAGAGTTCAAAAGTAATTCGGAAATAGTCTATTGCATGACGTTTGATTCAGCTGCTTGGAGACGTCGATTGAATTATACTTGGAGTTCGTCGGAATTCCCTGACTTACGATTTGGTTACGTAGAATTCGATTGAATTTACTGACGTCCAACTGATATTACTTTCACTTTGAGTGCTTGGTGTTTGAATAAAGTCCCTTAGTTAATTTACTTTATTTTGCTTGCTCGATCCTCGTTGAAGATCTACGATTTAACATCGTAATCAGTGGAGATAGATTATCCATCAGCCCACCGGAAATCCCCAGTTACACCACTGTAATTGAGGCTGACAGTGACAAAACTGCCCTAACGTGTTGCTTGCTTTTTAGTCTGTTACAGCGCAACGTTGTATCAAGAATTAATATTGGTCCTTCATTTATCAGAATTTGGCGTTCACTGTTGATTTCCTCCTCGATTTTTAGATTATCTCGATCATGAAACACGTTCTTGAGAACAAGAATGAGGTTCCAGTTGAATGTTTTAAAATGGAAATTATTGAGCCCATGATCATTGCAATAATCAGGTAAGTCAATGTAAGTATGTTAATACGGATACAGTTTTTGCATAAATGGCTTCTGCTAATTTAGGCCGTGACCACTGACTCCTGCGTATGAATATGTTGAACTAGTTAGAAGTATATACCGGACACAGAAAACGCCTCATTCCACAATATAACGCATTCGCCTTAGTGGCAGGATAAACGTTTTACATTTGGGATTGCGTAAGGAGTAAAGCACGGTCTGTACAGCTGGGGTAGAAGAAAGCATTGAGTAAGGGTGGGTTTGGGCCAGGGAATTGGTTAGAAATAGAACGTTAAGTCCATTTCAAGTTGCCGACCAAAGGTTAAAATCAAAGTTACGCTGTCAACTGTAAACTGATTCGATATTGTTCTACACCCATCATAAGTTAAAATACCATTCTAGATTTTAGTTTCACCGTATATTTATGTTTGTCAGTTACATAATTCTCTTTTGAAGGTATGTGCGAAGTCTACCGTTCACGAAGCACACCCTAATTATCAAGTCAAGAATCTGCACTTTAGTCCTTACTGTAAGTATGGTGTGGTTTTACAATTTATAACATTAACGTAAAGGCAGGAGTAAAGTCAATAAGATTTTGAAGATAGCGGTAAATGTTTATCATTATTTATTCGGAAAAAGTAAACTGACAGCGATATAAAACTATCAAATTGAAAAAGATTGACTGATGTTTGAGTTTCTTTCTGACATATAAGTAAGCAAACTAATAAATAAATAAATAAATAAATAAATAATTCAAGTGTGTAGGTAAACATGTTGTGCAATTGTTTTCGGTTTTTTTTGGGTTCGTTTTCTGTTTTAGCTCATGAGCCACAGAGATCAAGTTTTATTTTATCAAGAGATTAAATTT
The DNA here is from genome assembly GCA_030142905.1 of Heliopora coerulea. Lineage (NCBI taxonomy): Eukaryota > Metazoa > Cnidaria > Anthozoa > Scleralcyonacea > Helioporidae > Heliopora > Heliopora coerulea. The sequence goes on from JASJOG010000555.1 coordinate 88,520, forward strand.
CGTAATAAGTTGGTGGGATATTTATCTGATTGGGTCGCGCACGCATCATCCGAGGACACAGAGTTACCCTACGAAATCACGCTCAACGCACGGTACGTTTTTTTTTTTGAATCAACTTTGACTTTTTCTTTTAACTTCTCGTTGATTTCTTTCGCCTATTTAGACTGACTATTTCATCACACGTCATGTCTCAATCCTGTGTTTAGTCATTTAGACGAATGTGCAATGAAGGCGATCGCATCGCTATTGTCTGAGCTTCCTTTACAACCCGAGGCAACAGACATTGATATAATGGAAGCGAAGTCCGAATTATTTCTGAAGTAAGTGAGTTATTTACAGAATCAAAGGTGCAACGCTATTGTAAGTTCTGATGTTGAGAATTGTGTGCTTATTAGTGTGAGGCGATTTTCGAAAAAAACCGAAACCGAAAACCGTCGCTAAAAAAACCAATAAAAGTGACATAACTGATCGTTCGCATTAAGTAATTTATTGTGGATCAAATGAAAGTCAAGAAACATGTGTTTACTTTATGAAGCGATAATATAATTGAAATCATACTAGGTTATTTAACCTTTGTCATTTATACATCAAAATTTGAAATGCTGTGTATTTAATGCAAATGCTTTTGATCCTGATAACCAAAACCATAACCTGACTTCCGAATGATCGCACCTATGATCCGACAGTGCGCTACTTCCGTTGAATGCAAAACCGATAAAATCAAATCGATAAGAATCGGTTTTTCGGTTTTCGAACGTGTAGGAAACCGACTAAACCGATGTCTAAATGATACCGATTTTTGTCGGTTAACGGATTAACCGCCTCACACCAGTGCTTGTCAATGAGCTTTACATAAGAAACCTTCCACCGAAACAGCGCAGTACTTAGTAGTAAGATCTGTATCATTTAAAAATTTCCCATTTTTTCCCTAGGTATTTTACGTTATTTCTTAACCTGCTGAGCAAGTGTGCCACCTGTAACGAAGTTGAAATCAGGGAAAAGAAGAGGCAAGGAAGCAGGATAACTTACCACGATAATATACACCAAAGTGCTGTAGCAGCCATGTCGAATTTACTTAGTGCAAACATTGACTCTGGACTTACTCATGCTATTGGTAAGCACGTTTCTAACTTTACCAGAGAAACTGCATGTGTAAACGGGATGGTAGCATTTTTGTTTCTTACTGCTTGTTCTAGTTTATTCCTGTTTGTTTTTAGTTTATTCCTGTTTGTTTTCAGTTTATTTCCTACTTATTTTTAGTTTATTCCTGTTTGTTTTAGTTTATTCCTGTTTGTTTTTTAGTTTATTCCTGTTTGTTTTTTAGTTTATTCCTGTTTGTTTTCAGTTTATTCCTACTTATTTTTAGTTTATTCCTACTTATTTTTAGTTTATTCCTACTTATTTTTAGTTTATTCCTACTTGTTTTTAGTTTATTCCTACTTGTTTTTAGTTTATTCCTACTTGTTTTTAGTTTATTCCTACTTGTTTTTAGTTTATTCCTGTTTGTTTTTCAAGGACTGGGTTATCACGAAGATTTAGCAACAAGGGCTATCTTTATGGAAGTTTTGATGAAAACCCTGAACCAGGTACATATTGCTTGATTTCTAACGTGTATCGGTGTTGCATTGAGATATACTGTTGACGTTTTACTCAATGTTCAACATTTGTTCCGCACAAAGGCTTGAACTGGACGAAGTCAAGGTTTCGAAAGTGACAATGATACTTAATTTGTTACTGAAAGGAGTACCCTGTGTAAATAAAGGTTTTCAAATCAACCTTGTTTATAATTCGGCCATGCCAAGCTATATTAATTGATGCTCTCACCTGGGGTTCTCATGGCTTGGCGTGGCTTGGCTTAGCTTGTTTTACAATCGTTTGAAATACTCTTTTCCCTACATTTACAGGGTACTGAGTTTGACACCTTAGCAGAAACTGCGATAAGAGATCGCTATGACCGTCTTGCAAACTTGATGGCAACTATGGGTGACAAAGGAGAGCTACCTCTAGCTATGGCGCTCGCGAACGTTGTTTTATCCAACCAACAGGTTTGTTTACGTAGTTCAGTTGATATGATCGTGGTGTTCGTCAAGATTACATTTCGTTGTTGCTGCTTCGTTTCTATAGTTTTTGAGTGGCCGTTGCTGTGGTAATGATTCTGATTCTTGTTACCGATGTTTTAATTGCTGTTTACTATTTATCAAGTGATAACTCGTTTTTTTTCTGATGCTTTTAGGATGATTTAGCCCAGGTTTTTGTTACTTTATTCGACGCTATGAATCTCCTGTATCAGTTCTTATGGAATATACTCTCTCAAGAGGTGCATCCGTGTTTCTACTTTTGAAACTGTAAACTGACAGACGAATATTGGAGATCTTGTTAGAAAGAAATGTGTGATGTGACTATGTAGAAAATACAGTCTGTTCGTTAGGAGAGAGCTCGAGTGTATATCGTAGAACGAACTACATCCTTTTATAGTTCTTTCTTGTCATTTTCTGTGTATATTATTCGTATAGGTTCGGAATTGCGAAGGATGGCACGTTCTTTTTCGTGGTAATAGTCTAGCTACCAAAGTGATGACATTTTGTTTCAAAATTTACGGCGGAAACTACATCAACTCTCTCTTGGAACCGTTAATTAAACCATTGCTTAAAAACGAAAATATTAACACCAGTTTTGAAATCGACCCAAGCAGGTAAGTGTGCTATTAGCACTGGCTGTTCAGCTGCGCTGTTTTGAACTTTTTTTAACCCTGTTGGTTATGAGGATCAATTACGGAACCACCGAATAACCGAACGAGTAAATTTCATTTGAAAACTTAGGTTACAGTGAAACAAATCATCCATTGTAACTTAATCCCGTTTGAAAAAAAGGGAGGATTATTCCGTAACTGATCCAATTTTCTCGGCGACTGTTTGTTTAGCGTTACGTTTTGACGAAGTTAATTAAACTTTTTTAGATTACAGGATGGAGACGATCTGAAAGAGAATACCAAAAATTTGCATAATCTGGCGGAAAAATTTTTGAGTCGCTTTCTGGCGTCGTACGACGAGTAAGTCTTGTTTAATTTCTCTAAACAACAGCTTTTCTCAAAATTAAATTGATTCATTTTCCTGAAAATGAGAAGGCTTTTCGCTTACCCATTGTTTGTGAGCGGATTAGCCCCGACGTCAAGACGCCCAATTACCATTTACTGAGGTTGATATAAAGGCATCTCTTTCTCCTCAATTATTTTAAGTCCATTATGATGTGGATCGACTATGAGTCTGCAGCTCGAGGCTAAGAGCTGTACTGCTGCTACCAAAGCAATACGGTGCCTGGTCAAGTTAAGCATTGGGGAATTAATCTTTCGCCAAAATCACAGTTAAAATAACTCTTTGAACGCCAAATTACATCCTCTGAGTTTGTTAAGTTAGAATGGAGTAAGCAAAATGGCGCATTATATATTAAAAAGAGCCAGCTGAAAATGATCAAAACATTTTTTTAAATTTCTTCTCAGTCTTTCTTAGTAAATAACGCGACGTATTTTGTTTGTTCAACTCCTTCAAAGCCCCTTGAAATCTAAGTCTGGCAGCCGGGAACATTTATTTAGCCAAAGGACATACGTCTCAAAATATTCAGTTTTCCATACAACACCGTCAGTCAAAGATTATTTTCTTTTCGTTTTAGTTTTCCTAGCTCACTGAAGTGTCTTTGTTACTGCTTGCGAAAAGTATGTGGAATAGCACTTCATTTATTTCATTTCCATGACGTTAAACAAGATGGGACCTGCAGACTTTTTTTTTAAGTGAATTGCAGTTCATCTTTGTATGATTTCTCTTACAGGTTGTTAGTCAAAGGTTCAGTCAACATAAAACGGAGGCCGTTGCTAGCGCTATTTTTTTGCGTTTTATCAATCCAGCAATAAGTAAGTGTGGGAAAATAAAACAATGATAATAATGGCACCAACGATAAAATAACAATTATGGTGATTTGCGAGGTAGTAGTGCTGATAGTGGTGGTGAAGACGATGATAAGAATCATCACCATGACTGTTATGAAAATGACAGTGACGATCGTGATGGTGATCGTGATGATGATCATGATGATGGCGATAACAATGATGATGATAATGATTATAGTGATGATGATGATAGTAATGATGATGATGATGATTACAATGATGATGGCGATGATGATGATAATCATCATGACGCTGATGATCATGATGATGATGATCATAATGATTATAATAATAATGGTGATAGTGATGATGACGATAATAATGATGACAATGATGACGATAATAATGATTATAGTGATGATGATGATAGTAATGATGACAATAATGATGATGATAATGATTATAATGATGACGATGATGATAATCATCATGATGCTGATGATCATGATGATGATGATCATAATGATGATCATAATGATGATGATCATGATGATGATGATCATAATGATGATGATAATAATGGTTATAGTGATGAGGATAGTGATGATGATGATAACGACAATGATGATGATCATAATGATCATAATGATGATCATAATGATGATAAATCCATAGTCTGCATTGGTGGCGGTGGTAGTTATGATAATGATGGAAACCATAATAATACCAGTTCTCACAGTACTTGTATGAATTAGTCCGTTTAATTTAATTTCATTTACGATAGGTTTATGAATAAAAATGTTTTTAGACTCACCGCAAATGCTGGGAATCACTGATCAACCCCCTCCAGACAACATAAGAAGAGGTCTGATGTTCCTCTCCAAGGTAAAAAACCCCAATCATTTTGATGTGTTTCTGTCTTCATTAAGGTGACTGGTGGATGAATAATAATCCTTAATAAGAACCCTCAAAAGAATCAGGTCTGCTTTGATCTGCCACCCATGATTATTTAGGGGGTTTTCTTTACAGATTTTGCAAGGTCTAGCCAACAACATCCTGTTTACAAAAGAAAAACACATGGAACCACTCAACGACTTTTTAAGAGAGAACTTCGCAAAAACACAGCAGTAAGTTAGTAGTGTCACTAACATCCTTCATACGTCGAAGCTGAAAAAGTATTCGGCCAAAGTCAGTGCAGATAACACGATTAGTTAAAATACCTCGAACTTGCTCTTAAGAGAACCTTAACCCGAGAGAATTTGAGGTTTCCGCTTTGCTGAATAACATTGTCATCGTAAAATAAAAGTCTTATGCCGCCGGGAAACAGTTAAGGTTTCGTTCCCACATGTCGCCAAGTTCGTCCGCCTGCTGTTTTCCTTGGCCTTCAAAATTCTGAGTTTTCCGTCGTAGGTGACTCAATTTCTTTCCCTTCAGGTATTTTGAAAAGATCTCTTTCAACCGTCCATCTTCGGCCAGAGTGGATCAAGACGTTTACTCATTTGTCAGTGATGCGAACATTCTTTCTCTGCATCGCATGTTATGGCACAATCAAGAGAAAATTGGGTTGTATATGGCCGCCAGAGGGTGGGTATAATTGTGCATAGTTCCATATTGCCTGTTTGATATTTGCTGGGTCATATCTAGTGCACCGAAAGCTGACGTTCAAAATGCATTTCATTTCAATAGTGAATTCAAAATTTATGGTCGACGTGCGTTTGAGAAGTTGACGACCTTATTAGCTCGTCTTGGTCCTCCTGATCCTCAAAGACTTCAACTACCCAAAAAGTAAGCGACTGAAAATGATTTTCCAAAAGACTAACATGATATAAATTAATATTCTGTGTTATCATATGGCCGTTTTTCTTTTACGGTCCTTAGGCAAAATTACTCAAGCTGATTGGTTGCTGAGCGGTCCGATATTTTACGATGTAGAACCGACCGGTTCAGTACGGTTTTTACCCCCGGACCGACACGTTTTGGCCGGAATATCTTCCAGCTGACTTTGATGAAATTAAGGGAGAATTAAATATCTCCATTGAAAAGTTTAGAATAATGGAATATGCTGGAACACTATTGCTGCTTTGTCTAAAGCTAATTGCATAAAAGTACGTCAAATGTATATTTAACTGCTGGAAACTAGCAGGAAAACGAACAAGTTTCGAGGTAAGGTAAACGGCAATGTCTGATGTCGAACATTCGGTTAAAAGTGAGAGAGAAAACCAACCAATAAGCCGTATAATAAATTTCTTGCTAGCCTCGTTTGCTCGGTCCGTAAGAGGAAGCATTTGTCTTCGGTTTTTCCGCACAAACCTCGCTCCTTCGTCGCTCGTCCTGTACGAAGACTTCAAGCAAATACTTTCTCTTACGGAGCTCACTGTCGGTTAATAAGTATTTAATAGTCTACTCACTTCACTTCCCTTCATTTCACTAAGTGATCTTACGTTGTATTTCAGATGGTCCACCCAAAGCAGCTCCACCGATTTTGAAGAATTCATGGCACGCCATGCAGACTCAGACGAAGTAGACCTTCAAGAATTTAAAAATCTCAAAATATTCTATCAGGTAAGGTGAAAGACTTCTTCTACAAACAGAAAGGTCTGCAGTTGCACCTGTATCGTATAATTGTATTATCAATTACACACAGGAATGGTACGTGTTTCTCACAGCTTTTATGTAAATCCCGCTTAGACAGTTCATAACATTTGCAGTCCAAGTTTTATAGGTTGTTCGACTTCCTGGGTCCATGCCACCTAAATCAATCTTTTTGTCAATTTGAATAAAGGTTTTCGTTTAAAGTATTTGTTTCTGGGTGTTTTCATAGGAAGGAAAATCCAAAAATGGAAACCCAGTTTATTATTTAATTCCTCGAAGATTTAGGTAAGTTGGGTTATTTTTGTCTTTGTATGCCTACCTCGTACACCTGCGGACGTCTCAAGAGTTCAGGAGTGTATACAAAGTTTCTCGTTGTCTTTTTTTGTTATTTTACTGGATTCTTCTCTAAGTCTCTCCTCTCCACATTACGTCTTCGTTACAAACTGCGCTGGGTATGCTTATTTTTTTCCACTTTCCCGAATTTCATGATTTTTATTTGGGTGAATAAAGGATTCGAAGAAAACCTATTCTCACTCTTTGATGCTAGTTTGACTGATCTCTTGATTTCAGTTATCTTTTGTTAACCTTTTTTGATCGACATTCATATTTCTCCAGGTCTTTCTTGTTTTAATTTTGCTGTTGCTGTTACTTTTACTTCTTATCCAGCTATCATGGGTGATTTCGTCGCGATGCTTGTATTTGATTTTCATCTTGCTTTATATTTCGTCCGTAGAGGTGACCTGATCAGTGCTGAACGTCTAATTTATCATGTTTTGTTGACGCTCAAGACTTCTTTTGACAAGCCATGGGAACTGGTTTGTGACCTCACGCAAACATCTCGCATGAATCAAGTGAATGTAAGTAAGCTAGGTGTAAGTTCATGCAAAGATGTAGACATTTCTCATTTTTAAGCGACAATTACGAAATGTTAATGATAGTGATGAGGATAATAATGATAGTAATGATGACAATGATGATAGTAATGATAATTATGATAATGTTGATCATAATGATGATTATGGGATCAGCGGAAATTTTGACGTTTCGGATGTCTCAGGCCACCAATTGTGGCTTGACACCTACCTATTATCTGTCCTGTATAATTATAACAATAATAATGGAAACAAGTATGATTTTATTTCAAAAATACAATAAAAATACAATTTTACTCACTGAATTTACAGGCAAAAAAGTTGTGTTATGGTAGCAAGCTGAGATTAAAATATGTGTAATATATTTAAAATAACAGGATATACAATATAACAGAAACAACTAAAAACTACTATGATAACAGTTGAGGTTGGGACCATTCTTTGTCTTTCATACAGAATAAATAGTACGTTGTACGAATACAATTATAATTATAATAATAATAATAATAATAATAATAATTTATCAATTACACACAGGAATGGTACGTGTTTCTCACAGCTTTTATGTAAATCCCGCTTAGACAGTTCATAACATTTGCAGTCCACGTTTTATAGGTTGTTCGACTTCCTGGGTCCATGCCACCTAAATCAATCTTAAAGACATCTTCGCCAAATTATTTAAAATACATTAAAAAGTAAAATACAAGATAAAAGTTTATCTTGTATTTTACTTTTTAATGTCTAGTAATAATAATGTATAATAGTAAAACTATTTCAAATCAAACTGATGATCATTTTAATAATGGTAAAACTACTGCTAATTGCGACTTTTTATTCAACGTGAACGGTCAAACTGTATAGTATCTACTAGGCAAGGTGAACATGAGCCGAACGTGAGACGAAGTAAATCTCACAAGTCGGAGGCGAATATCGTACATTACTTACTATAGTCTTAATTTCGACGTCAATGTCGTTGTTATGAGGATAATGGCACAAAAGATAGTCTACAGATATCAATAAATATATGTTGATATATGTGAGATAAAGCAGATGATTGAACACTCGTATTTGTATTTTGTTTGATTCATCCGTTATCTTTCAATTTGTAGTCCATTACGTTAACTAAGTGCATCGCAGTTCTGCCGACTGGAACTATAAAAAATCTTCAAGCCACTTACGTGTACAATATAAATACCACGGTTAAAGAATACATCAAGATTAACGAAAGATACTTCTCACATCTGAAGGTAATATTGTTTAAAAAGAATAAGGAATGGAATAGAAGGAAATGAAAGGACTGTGTATATTGTACTCCATATGAAAACTTGAGAGAACCAGAGTATACGCGGAAAGAGCCACATACAGTTTTACATGTCAGACATTATTATTTAACTACAACATATTTCAACCACATTCAAGTGAATAGCTTTCTTGCGTCATTCTTAGCACCATGGAAACATAATCGTCATAGACAGTCTTAGCAAATTCAACGAGTACATTGAACCGGAACAACTCAAGTTACCAAGTTCAACCACGTCACATGAAAAAGACTTGAATGTGAGTTAACAATAGGACATATTGTCGTGATAAAGAATAAAAAAATTAAAAAAAAAAAACCAACTACAGAAACGATCATTTTGATTTAAACAATAACTTTGAAATGCTTTAATTTTCAGGTTTTTAATGCCATCAAAGTTAACTATAAACTTTCAGTTGTGATTAAGGTAATGTTTACAACGATTAAATCCTTTGTCTCTCCCCTGTTTTTTCTTACCCACTTGCTTTCCCTTCCTTCCTTCCTTTCCCTCCTTCCTTTCCTTCCTTCCTTTCCTTCCTTCCTTCCTTCCTTTCCTTCCTTTCCTTCCTTTCCTTCCTTCCTTTCCTCCCTTCCTTTCCTTCCTTCCTTTCCTTCCTTTCCTTCCTTCCTTTCCTTCCTTTCCTTCTTTCCTTCCTTTCCTTCCTTCCTTCCTTCCTTCCTTTCCTTCCTTCCCTTCCTTTCCTTCCTTCCTTCCTTCCTTCCCTTCCTTCCCTTCCTTCCTTCCTTCCTTCCTTCCTCCCTCCCTCCCTCCCTCCCTTCCCTCCCTCCCTCCCTTCCTTCCTTCCTTCCTTCCTTCCTTCCTTCCCTTCCATCCATCCATCTTTCCCTCGCATATTACTTCTAATACATATGTTTTAGGTTGGCCCAAGTTCCGTTCAGGTACAAACCTCAGAAAAGCATAAAGTTCTGGGCTACAGTTGCTACATTAAAGACATCTACTTGCCAAATGAAGTTGAAGACGTACGTATGCCTTAACAGAACTTATCTCTTTTTTAATTACGTATGTTTTCAAAGCATCTGGTTTTTTTCTCCTTTTTATTTTTTATCTCCAAGGTTTTCATCCAGTCTCAAGATGACAACTTATTTGGCTTAAAGTTTAAAACAACGGCTAGAGTGTTGTACATGAGTAACGAGGCAGAACAAATTGTTCAGGCAGTAAATCATTTACGAAAACGATGGCAAATGTCTCAGCCGGTAAGGAGTTAACATTTCGTGAGGCTAATACGCGTTGAACAAGCGCAATACTACAAGTGGAGACATGCAGAAAAGCTCAAATACAAACACAAAGCAAATAAAACAAACATTTGAACACAAAGAAAGACACACACAGACACACAGACACATGAGTTCACACGCCTGTACTTGGTTATGTAAATGTCATTTGGACTACATGTAATAAAGACAATCTTGATAGGGTACTAAAGCTACAAAAGATAGCTGCACAAGTGATTTTAAAAACTGACACTATGACTCCCTCTGTTCCACTGTTTAACCGTCTCAAATGGCTTCCGTTTTATGAAGAAGCAAAAGTAACAAGATGTGCAATCGCATATAAAAGGGTTCGAGGAAACTTACCGTCATATCTTCAAGAACTGCTTAAGTTAAATAATAGTTTACGTGGAAGAAACACTAGATATTTAAACTATAATTTAGTTTGTCCTTCGTATAAAAGACAAACTGAAGGAGGTAGAACCTTCGCAGCACAAACCTGTCAAACATAGAATGGCTTGCCACTTGATCTGAGACGAAAAGAATCACTTAATAGTTTTCGACATAGTCTTTGGAGCAAACTTTTCAGTGAACAGCAATCTATTGCTCATTTTTTAGTTTAAAATACTTTCCATCATATATTATATGCTATTATCACTAGTTTTATTATGTACAGTTTTATGTTTTATTTACTAGTTTTATTATGTATTTTATTAAATACAGGCGAACCTGACATTTACTCTCCTTTTGACTCTGAAGATGACCGCCGCTAAGGCTGTCGAAACGTCAGTCACTTCAACCAACAGTCTTTCTCAAGACTACACTAACCTGGACGATCAACTTCCTCAAACATGTCAGTTTTATTATGTATTGTAATTTAGAGGGCCACAGGTTTATTAGCTTTTATTAGCTATTTAGTGCTACCCTCATTAAATGAAGATTTTACCTTACCTTACCTTACGCCCGTACACACACAGTCAAATAAGTTCAAACACGAGCGCGAACAGGCGTTTAGATTGACATCTATGTACAGAAGATTTTTGTCACAGTTGTAACTTGCCGGTTGATTTGGTTACAGAACTCTAAGACCGAATCGAAGAAAATTCTTCCGAAAGATGTGCCTGGTACGCTTTTAAATATGGTAAGCTACATACGTTATATTTAATATTAGTTGCTGAAACTACATGCATGTATACCTATAATTAATGAAGAAAAAAGGAGACTTGTCGGATGATGAGGAGCGTAAATCACAATGTGGAATGACAGCATGGACTGATAGCAAGCGACGAGAAGGTTGCGAGATGTAGTTCAGCGAGCGAATGGAGAGAATCTCTTGCATAGAAATATTAACTAACGAGGAGGTGTTGCTGAGATAGGAGAAAGGACACTGATTGATACCATTTGTAGTTGGTTAAAAATGTTGGTTAGCCCTTTTACTCAGATACAAGAACCTACTGAGGGATGCCATTGAAAGTAGAATGTCTGGGAAGAGAGGAAGAGGAAGTAAGACTGATGTGATTAGATCACTAAAAAGGTGGTGGTTTCTACTGCGATCTCAAGCAAATTGCACAGGATAGAATTGAATGGGCAAGAAGGGATCTGCCTTTATTATGCAGACAACTAGAGAGTGTGATTACCGGTACAACTGACAATTTTTGATGAGATACTGGACCTTTCTACCGTAGGCTTTGCTCAACCTGGGAACGAGAGATCCCAACTTACGACTCGCTGCGTACAACTTACTTTGTGCTCTTACCACCGTGTTTCATTTGAAGATTGAGGAGCGATTATTTGAAGGAACAGGTATTCGATGCGCGAAATCTTAAATTGCATATAATACTAAGTCTATTTGTTAGTCATGGCTGTTGATTTTCCAGGAGAAAAACGGGAACGTAAGGTAAAGGTTAGAGCCCTTGAGGTGCCATGACGACAAGACAGCGTTTTGAAATATTTCGTGAAACTATTTTACTAACGTTTCGTCGCCCTCGAAAGACGTGCTTGATTTGATTTCCAAACGCCTCGAAAGTCGACAAAAATACTCGGGTATGTACAGAAATATTTCTTTTCATGATAGTCAGACAATGCTGAAGTCAACTGAAAAATGTTGACTCGAGGGAGATTTAACTTCCACCTTCGGGATACTGCTCCGCCGCTCTACCTGTTGAGCTATCGAGTCCACGGGGACTGGAGGCGAGATCATATTCAACTTCAGCGCACGAGTTATTCTCGAGTGAGGTGCGAGCTCAAATCCCGCTCAAGTCAACATTTTCCAGTTGACTTCGAAAGTGTCAGATTAGCATGAAAAAAAAATTTCTGTTCATGTATCTCTGAGGATGATTCTGAACCACTCGGGTATCTCTTCGTTTTTTCAACTCACTTTCTTAGTATTTGGAAGTCAGGTCAAAAATTCCTTTTCGTGTACGGCATGTTACATCAAAACCCATCTCGAATGCGATTTTTCTTGGCGTTTACCTCATGAATTATTAATGCCTTTTTGGATAAGATTACACTCATATAGGAAAGTAGGCTGTATACCCTCGCCCATGATGTTCAAGCAGTTAACCGAGAGTGATCATTGTCGTCTGGCAAGGTTGGAGTATACTGGAGTAGGAGAAGTTAAAGTGGATTACTGATGTCGCAGGCCCAGAGATCGGACACCAAAAATCTTAGCTTGGATTTTGGCATTTGAACGATCTGTGGTGCTGTGCCATTTTAATATTTGATAATATGAAATAGGGCGATAACAATATGTGTACTTTCTAATCTTCGCTGTTTTTGAAGGATTGTGTATTCCTGCGAACAACACTATATTCATCGTCGGGATAAGCAGTAATCTTGCACACAGGGAACCCCATCTAACATTAGAGGTGCGTCTTGGTAGAACAGACCTTTTTACAATTACTGTTCGTTGCCCCATTCCAAATCCATGCTACGTAACTCGCAGAGTAGTTTTATAAAAAAGAACATAATTTTCAAATTCACATCAAACTATTGATCAAAATGATGTAGAACAAATATTTGATGAACTATCACATGGATTGAAATTACTTATTTACACACTAAACTGAACAGTCCCATTCCGACTTCAGTCCTTCTCAAATAATAATCAGCCTCCTTAATTAGTTGACTTCTGTTTCTATTTCATACTGTGTTTTATTCCTCGCTTGCGTTTCTTTCTTCAGTTTTTACGGGAGTGCATCACTGGATTTAAGAAATCCAACCATGAATTGAAACATCTGTGCCTCGAGTACATGGCTCCTTGGTTTCCGAATTTGTCTCGGTAATATTGCTGCAGTTTCTTGCTCTCTTCTACTGCCATTAAATCCAGAATCATATTTTTCTTGACATACTGATGAAGCTCTTTTCCTAGTTATTGCAAAGAACCAAGCAACGGTACAAAACGGGCTCAGGTCAATTTGATTCTTGAAGAGCTCATTGACTTAACCATTGCAGAAAAAGGTGTAAGTATAAATCTGAATTTTATTTAAGAACAAACACAATGAGATTGGTTTGATAGAAGACCGCCAAAATGGCCACCATGATGTCATGTGCAACCCACCAATTAGAGTACAAAGACATGGATGACGTCATGGAAACTCGCAAAAACCTTGGTTATTTTATTAAACAGCTTTTCTGTCTCAGTACAATTATGAAAATTTTAAGCATCTGAAACATCTGAAAACGTTCGGCTATCACTCATGTTCCCACTTGGCATTTCAGTGCTCTTCTAAAATTTTACGTGATCACTGTTTATGCAAATTTGTGCTGTTTCTAGAAACTGTTTTGTTCTCTTTTAGGCTATGTATCCTTCTATCCAAGCCAAAATCTGGGGGAATATGGGAAAAGTCACCGAACTACTTGATACTGTATTAGACAGTTTTATCAAAGTATGTGGTCTTCAGCAACGTTTTGTGTTTGTAAACTTAGGGATTCTATGGTTATAGATTGAAAATTTGTATTTATACTCTTGTATAGGGGATGTAAGTTTCTCAACTGACTCGGTGTTTTTTTTTTCTTCACTAGGCTAGCACAACGGGCGGTCTTGGTTCAGTAAAGGCTGAAGTAATGGCTGATACATCAGTTGCGTTAGCGACGGCCAACGTTCAGGTCGTTTCGAACAAATTTATCACCAGGCTGTTGATGGTAATTCCTGTTTCGTTTGTTGTAACTTAAGAGAATGTACAGGTAGAAAAATTCCAAAACTTTAATGGGTCAACGTCGAGCAACCAGATTTTTATGAATAAGTGAAGTAGATATGGAGAGATAACGGCCGTTTTGAATTGGATACTGCAGCTTGAAAGGCGGAAATCTTCATGGTAGCAAGGATTGGTTACTCTTGTGACGAACTTACCGCTGTCGTTTAACTCCATTGAACTCTAAAAAGACTGGAACGATACCTGCAAACTGTATTTTGAAACTAACACGGAGGCTGACATGTACGTGAATTTGCAGGTCATCTCAGTCTCCTACGCGATAAAACACACAACCTATTGCGAAAAACTTAGCCCAAGTTTCGGATTTTTTTGACAGGTTTCTTTTTTTTATCCATTGTAAGTAGAGGAAAATGTCAGTAAGACTGCATGTATGCCAGAATTAACTGTCAGTGAGAAGTAAACGTTCAATACAACTTTTCCCTACGCGTGTTTTTGACCTACATGGCTGCCCCATGTCGGCTTCATTCAATCGTGTGAGGCCTGGTACAACGAGATATCGTTCCAGTCTTTTTAGAGTTCAATGTTTGATCTTTTACCGACCGAGTGTCGCCCCCAGACGAAGTAAAATCGTCTGGATGGTTGTATGCATTGGGGCCAGTGGCGTAACGGAACTACTGGGGCGCTTGGGAGATTTTCGTTCGTGGGCCCCCTCTTAGTATAGACATACATTTCAAGACTTTAATCTCAATTGTCTTGACAGGTTCACTGGGAGCCCCTTAGAGGTCGGGAGCCCTTAGGAGTTGCTGTAACCCTAAGCAAAGCCCGTTACGCCACTGATTGGGGCTTTTCTTTTTGCTTGAGCGCGTGCCGGCTAGAATGGTTGCGTAAATGGAAGTCTAAAAATTAGCTGTAATATCTTTTTTTGTCGTTATCCAAGCTCATTAACAAGACATCTATTTCGCCAACACCTCAACTTGAAGAACATCTAGTGTGGGAGGATATTGCGATTTTGACCAGATATCTTTTGATGTTATCGTTCAACGATTCTTTGGACGGTATGTTTGTTAACCTCTCGTTTTGTAACTGGGGCATAAGGCCATGGTTTGACCGCAAGTGTTTACTAAGTAATGTAACCGAGACAAAAAAGACAAAAACTGGTAGCTAGATAGGAGTCCGTATCTTCAAATACATCGCCTGGCTAAGTAAATCTTTGATTCTTTTTTGTAAAATAAAATAAACCCCGTCCATGCAATGAGAATTGGGAATCCATGGCAAGAATTTCTTAGAGATTTCCGCCAGTTTCGTAGAAAATAGCACGTAGCTGGGAAAGCAGGGAAAAGATATTTGGTTGGATATAAACGATAATGCAATTCAGTATTTACAACGGTTTAATCTCATCTTATTGTCTATTTAGTCGCCAACAACCTTCCTCATTTGTTTCACATCGTCATCACGTTGGTGTGCATGGGACCTCTGTTCTTAAGAGCGACGATTCATGGAATTTTGATCAACGTTATTCAGTCTTTGTCGACATGTACATCTCTAGAGCTGCTTGGTAAGTACCAGTCTCTTTTACGTAGTCTCTTCAAGCACGACATACGTGTAACCAGAAAAACTAGTGCAAACGTAAACTGAAAGGCGACGAAAAGCCGCTATCTCGCGATCAAAATACAAAAAATTTGGTTGAGCGATGTTGCCGCATTACTGGGAAGATCGCATAAACTAAAAAAAAAGCATCGTAAATGTTTTAAGAATCGTGTATGGACTTAATGCAAATCAAGATCTGTTTTTTGAATTTTTCATGCAGATGAAACAAAGAGGCTGTTGAGATTGAGAATGTCAGAGTTTTCATTACCGAAATTTTACCTACTGTTCGGTAAGTTGGAGTTTTTTTTCAGGTCCGTTTTGTACATGGTTGAGGAATTCTCGGTTGAAATTTTGCATATGATTAGTTGACAGTTAAAACGATTTCCATGCACGAACTTACTTACGTCTCACCAGACCTCTGGCCAGCCTGAGCTGTTAGGTGGGACAAAAACGTTTCGAGGGGTTTGTAACTTATAGATAATAAATGATCCGTAGTTCATTGTGTGATATTTTAAAGTTTATTTCGTATGGTCAGATGGCATGTTTTTACTACAAGTTTTCCGTTTTTTATCGACTGGTTAATTCGCATGTCAAATCAGATCTTGCACTGATCCACGTATGAACGATAGATTCGTGTAGCTGACGTGTTTTGGTTGAATTTTTTTTTGTCTTTTGTCTTTTTTGTCTTTCTGTTAGGTATTTCCCAAGTCAAATCAGCTCCGGTACGGGCATTTCAGTCGTCGTACGCCGGAGGAAGACATACCATTAATTTGCGTGATTCTGAGAAGATAGACATGCCAGCTGTCCATACGATAACCACGTCAATGCTTGAACTGGTTGAGGTAAGATAGCAAATCTCGTGGGATCTTGTTTCTGCGTGATCGGGTCATCGGGCGAATGAGGCAATGTCGGCGCACCGGAGGGGACTGGGGACTCTTCTCCCTCCTTCGCTAAAGTTGATTTCCCAATTCGTCAGGTTCCAAGGAGAAAATTTGAAGGAAGAGGTGGGGCAGATTTTTGTGTAGGGTCGTTGAATTGTTGTTATCTTTGAATGGTTAGTTTTCTTATTTCGACGAATGTAATTTGTGTTATCGTATTATCATCGTCGTCATCGTAATCATCATCATCGTCACCATCATCATTACCATCATCATCATCACCATCGTCGTCATCATCATTATTATCATCATAATCATCACCATTACCATCATCATGATGATGACCATCATCATCATTACCATCATCATCATTACCATCATCATCATTACCATCATCATCATTACCATCATCATCATTACCATCATCATCACCATCATCATCATCATTATCAGTATCATCATCACCACCATTATCACCATCATCATCATCACCACCATTATCATCACCGTCACCATCATCATCACCGTCATCATCATCGTCAGTATCATCATCCTCATCATCATCATCATCAATCATCATCATCATCACCATCATCATCATTACCATCATCACCATCATTATCATCATCACCATGATCACCATCATCACATTATCGTTATCATTATCATCAGTATCATCATTATTATTATTATCATCGTGATTGTCATCGTCATTGTCAATATCCCATTCAAAGCTTAAAATTAAGTGTCTGGCTATCTGACCGGATGGCTGATAGTGAATAAAATACACTGTCCGGCCGAATTATCAGGCTGGGTAGCTCCCGGTGCACGCCAGTTCATGATTGAATTTTTTATCAAAGTGTCTAAACACCCAGGCCATGATCAATTGTTTTAGCAACGTAATACTTGTTTACGGCAACAACGAAATGACTGTAGACATTTTTCGAAATAATTTCGTTTATGAATATGTTCTTTGTGGGTGATAAGCTTTCAAAAAATACTAAAAATGTTTATCCTTCATATGCACTTTAATGAAAGTCAGAACCGTGAACAATATTTCGGTATCTTTACCTGGCTCCGTTGGAAAACCGGTTGCTATTTATGACTCGTGGTTTTCTTGCTAATATATTTATCTCACATCTGTTTAGACCTGTATGAAAGATATCCCTGATTGTTCTTGGCTGGACACGTGGATCAAGTTGACGACGGAGTAAGGATTTTGTTGGGTGTTTATCTTATTTATTGGAAGAAGTTCGCAGTAGTAACAAGTGTTAAAACGATTTTCTTTAATTTCTATGCAATTGTTAACTTTCTCCAAAGGTTGGCTTTTCAATATAACCCTCCTCTCCAGGCGAGGGCTGTTGTAGTTTATGGCTGCATTTGTAAGGAGGTCAATGATTCCCGAATTAGACAACTGCTAATGGTTTTGATTAAGGTGAGGATGATATAGAATCTTGATATATTGAATAACGTCGAATCACATGCGTGTATTGAAGTAATTTACCCTGGCAGTCCACCAACGACTGAGGAAAAATTAAACACTGCTTGAAACGAAGCCGAGTGTACAATTTAATCTGGAGTTCCATGTTAGTGAACGATAACACACGAGCAGAGAGTTCTTTAAGTGCTAGTTACAGCATGACCTGCGGTGTTATATTTAATTAGATAATATCGAAAGTGCTTGTGATATGAATGCATTGAAATGTCCAAAAATAACGAGTCTGGAATAACGCTCTGGTTCAGATAATTCTATTTAACCTGTAATTTTTCGTGGAATTACCAAACACAATTGTCATTTGCTACTTTCCTCTTGTCGATTCTAGGGTCTTAATGATTACACAGATTTGAGTCTGATTGAGGGTGTAATCATGTGTTTAACCGGATTACTTACAATTTTAGATAAGGTAAATATCATACGTTACATACTTGTAAGTAGTTACTGTATAACAAACTTTTCCTCATTTTTGTCTCTTCCATTGTATAAATATATATTTTGCGGTTTTCAGAACTCCGAGTTCCACACGGCTGCATTTTGGGTTGCCATAGCAACGCTTCAGGTGGGTTAGTCAGTAAAAAAAAAATTCACCTTTTAAAATTCATTTTAGTGCTTAATTGACCGGTTGATTTATTGTATGAGTGGTTGCTTGGCTGTTTGCTTGTTTTGTTATTGTATTAACGTATTAGTTTTTTTGTTTATCAGTGTTTGTTCACTCGTTCATATGGCTGACTGAATGGTTGGCTGTATGTAGGTCTGTTGGTTTGTTTTTACATGACGCTGGGTTTAAGTTTAATTCATTCCTATATCCAGATGTCTTTAACGAACTGGATGGCAAAATAATCGAAGGATTTGTCGGACGGAAAGGAATGAAGTGGTGCAGCCCACTCGGGAGTGTGTCATTGAAATATCAGACTTACATCAAATAATTCACGGACAAGTAATGCGGGGTTCACACAGTCACGGAAAAGTCATGCAAAGTCATGGAATTTTAAATTTTCATGCCAGGCCTGGAAAAGTCGTGGAATTTCGGAAAAATTGTTTGAGTCATGGAAAAGTCATGAAATTCAGACTTTGGCCAAATTCATTTTAAGATGGTGGTTAATTAGTTAATAAATTTCAAAAAAATAAACGAGATTGTGAGGCATTTCACTTATTGTCACCAGTCTACTTGTCCGTGTTTATTTCCGAGGGGGCCTGGTGACGACGATGTTGGAAAAAAAGTCATGGAGAAGTCATGGAATTTTGCTTCCCATGTTCTGTGTGAACTCTGTAATGAGAAATTAAATACTGCAAGGAGGCGAATTCCAGTGCTGTATTTAATTTTCGACATCTTGTTCAGAAAAGTGGATGTAAATCTTGATAGCACACGAACAGAGTGCGTTAAGTATTTTGTACAATTTAAGTACACTGTTTGAGGATCACCATTGCGGAAAAGATTCAGTTTTGAAAAGAAAGAACATCTTGTGTACATACAAAGCTTTCCGGTTTACAACATTTAAGGTATTCAGACTTTTTCATTTCTTAAAAACACTTTGGTTATAATGTTGTTACAAACACAAGCTCCTATAATGACTAGCCGTATTTTAAATATCTGTACTTTATTGATACTAAAGCACGGATATTAAAACACAACCTACAGTTGGTATGACAACATGGTCTGACGTAGTACGCAACAACCAACCAGAACTAACGTAATACGCTGGTGTAGGAAGGTTGATATTAAACAGTTTTATATAGAGCCTGAGAAAATTTTTTTTATCTATTTATTTTAGCTTGCTGAAAGTTCACTGTATCCTTGTGGTCTTAACTTGCTTGAACAATCCTTGCTAACCTTGGAATCCAATGGCGCATTTGATTATAGAAGTGCTGACGTAGTGTTACTTAAGTTTCGCAAAGATCCACGCATGGAATGGCAATGTCAACAAATGGATCACACCGTCGGTGTAAGCTTTGCCAACAACTTTCATTTTGCGTTGGTCGCGTATCTTCTCAAAGGTAATGCTAGCTTCTTTACATTCGTTTTCCGATTTTAAATTTATCACGTGCCTGATTCTTTTGATATTGTAGCTATGTTTGAACGTTTGTAGGTTTGAGACACAGTAGTCCTTCAACGAACACACGAGCCATCAGAATCTTGAATCTTATGTTGAATATAGCGGGAAAACACAAGTCAAATCACACGTAAGATTGAGTATATCTACTCCAAGTGGCAAAGCTGGAATATCACTGGTCGGTCTACTGACTGTTCTAACAGTCGATGGATAGTGGGCACTTGAATAGGGAGTGGTGCACTTGAATAGCGCTATCAAGAGGGGATTTGTTTTCACCTAAAATAACGCCCATTTTCCACTTTTGTAAAAATTCTAAAGCACCACTGAATGGAGATATGTATGTACTTCTATTTGAATATGTGTTTACATGTGTAGATGTTTATGAGCATGCACTTATCGATATTTGTGAAGAAAGGATAATGCCCCGAAATGTTGACAGTTTAAAGGTTCTTGAAGTTGGGTAAAGATAAAATTATATATCTTCATCATATACCTATGAATGTTTATGACATGCAAATTCACTGAAGGAAAAATGCACATATTCGTGTATTACCGTAGAAACATAACAGTTACACACATACGCATACATACCTTTTACGTGTGCAGATGTACTTTTAAACATATCCCTGTTTGCAACATTTTTCTTGTCTTTCTGGCAGGAGAGAGAAATTTGCTGTTTATAAGGAAACCATCCCTTATCTTGCTGGTATAGTATTCAACATAATTCGCGTCTTAACTGGTACATGGATATTTTTTAGCCAACGTTCACTAGTTTCTTTTATTTTCCAAACAGCACTGCTCATTGTATCTGATGACATACGCACCAGACTTCGTCCTAACAGTTCAATGCACAGTCATCTCAAACGTATACCTGACAGCTTGTCGTCCATTACTCCACCAAACTCGAATGCTGTTAGTCCTGTCATTATAACCATTGAGTCACCAGTATCTCCTGGACCTGCACAGGTTTCTGAAGTTGAAACTGAGATCTTTTCGTGGCCAACTGAAGTGGAAAATAGATTACTGGATCCTGGTGTTGTGAATGATACTCAGACCCAAGCATTACTTCTCGCCACATTGGTAAGGTTATGGATATGGTACCTTGGTTTTATTTCATTGGAAACTTTAATTCACGCCATTCTAGTTAATTCCAGTCCTCTTTTCCAAAATCAATCTCACTTTTCTTTCATTTCCATTTTGCTCAACTTGCTTCCTTTCTCTCAATTCCACCAAAATCCAGTTCATTTCACTTCAACTCATTTTGCCCCACTCCACTCGACCAGACTCTACAACTCTTAACTTCATACGTTGTTCTAGCACTCTTACCAAAATCCGCTCAATTTTCCTGAAATGACTATCTAAACCCTAATTATGCCAACCAATGAATAGAAATTTACTTCCAGCATTTATAGTTGTCTTCTTCTTCAGTCGACTTTAGTTCAACATACCAAAGACGATGCTCTGGAAAAGTTTCTGTTTGAAGTGCTCGCCGAAGCAAGCCTCGTCTTTCCAAAAGTCTTCCCCGTTATGTGAGTATTTTACCTAAAATGTTAAATTAGCCTTCGTGAAATAAATGTTGAGGTACGGACGCTGGAGGCAAGCTCTTCGAAAGCACTTTGAAAGCACATGTACTCATGTGCTTTCAAAGCGCTGTCAGAGGCACTTACATGTTTGTAAAAATTACGGCGAATCACCTAACGTCAAGAACTTATTATGATTCAAACTTTTAGTTCCATCA
Organism: Heliopora coerulea; assembly: GCA_030142905.1. NCBI lineage: Eukaryota > Metazoa > Cnidaria > Anthozoa > Scleralcyonacea > Helioporidae > Heliopora > Heliopora coerulea. The sequence goes on from JASJOG010000555.1 coordinate 110,297, forward strand.
ACTTAAGCTACAAATTTTAAAACAAGAGCATGTATATTTTCGTCAGAATCTTCCATGGGCGCCGCAGTTCACGATCCTAAATGTCTACCTGAATGTTCCCACGGTCCACCATTCGCGTGTCCAACATCTCTGGTGCTGCGTGTATTTTTAGTTTTGCGGACTATTTGATAAAAAGGCTTTCTTGTCTTTCAGTTATTCCCTCATCAGTAGTAAACTAGCGATGGTCTTGGGCCACAGTCAGGATGTTGGCTGTCTCCAAGCTGTTCAAACCATAATGCAATCAACAATATCATTAAACTTTGCGGAGAAGCAGCTTGGAACAGATTTCCTTCAAAGTAAGTTGAGAAATGACAAAAAATAAGTATTTTCGACGACGTTGATAGTATGTTTAGTGTGGTTAAGTATACGACGTTTGCCACTTCAGTTTTTCAAGCCAGGACTTTACTTTGTCACATTGCCATGAAGCTGGAAGCGGGCTTTCGAAAGACGGTGCTTGAGAGCTGAAGGAGAAAGTCTTTTTGATTCACGGACGGCGTTCTTTTTCAATGGAAACTTTTCTTCCAAAACAAAGAAAATGAATAACTTTAAATCTCAAGAGGATTGTCGAACATCGAAAACGCCACCCTCCTTCTACACGGACGTACATGGAAAGCGTTTTCACGTTATAAAAACGACGTGGACGCTAAGAAGGTCCACGTCTTTCGTTTAATTTACTATTGACAAGCTGGTTAGGCGTGCTTAAGCTATCGTCTTCTTTTGAATAAAAAAATTCTGATGAAGAAAAGAGCACAAGGTAACTCTAGAAGAAACATGACAATTGTCAAATGTTTTCTCCTGGTTCTTGATTGTTCTATGAGTTTCCCATGCGGGTAAACGTGGAGTGAAACGAACTTGCTAGACACGAAACGGAAGCCAAGTGTTCAGCTGGCTTTTTGTGAATCAAATGAATTTTAATTCCCACGATACGATGCGGCGTTTTTTTTGTACGCGAGAGTAGGTTTAATTGTGATACAGGTATAACCGAGTTTGTTTTGCGCTTTTGAAATCTTAACAGGTTTTGGATTTGCTGGTTTTAGCTTGTTTGCTGGTCCATTTTATCAACATGGGGTAAGGCGTTTCAAGGTTGACAGACCTTTTTATTGTCTTTTTAGTGGTCTAGTCATATCTTCAGTTTATTATTTTGCTTTTTTCTCCCCTATATGTTTATTCTAATCATATTTAGCTAAATTAGTATGAAAAGCTAACTTGTAAGTTATTCGACTATCGCTGGACATTGAACTGAAAAAAAACTTAAGTGAGGAATACAAATCATCGAGAAGAAATTTTAAAATTACTTTGTTGTTTTTTATGGCGTTTTTTAAGGTATCACAACAGGAAACGCGTGCCCAGATCTTTGTGAGGTTTGCAGAAGGAGTTCTTGAAGCTTGTGGGGGAGTTTTAGATGATTCACTCAGAGCAAGCTGTATGTCTCTGGCCAAACCAGTGCAGGAGAAAGTCGAGCGACCGCAGAGACCAAAATCATCTCTCTCTTCGTCTTTAACATCAATTCCCGACGATACACAACGAGATACTTTTGCAACGGTATTCAAGCGGAGTTTTTCCTCGCGGCGTAAAACGACTAAAGATCGGAAAGAGAAGGACAGAAGTCGAAGAAAACGGTCACTCACGCAAAAGGTTATGGAAAAGGAGCTGAGGAAAGCTTTGATGCATTCTGATGTTTGATATGGAGTTATGTACCAAAATGCTACCAAGTCGCACCATTTAAAAAAAAAAAAGTAGTAGACAAACATTTGGCGGACATTGCGAGAGAAGTCGTTCTTTTTTGAGAAATATTCCGTCTTCTCCGAAGTTTCTTATTCCAAATTCAATTTGTATAAAGGCTTTCGTTACATTTCCGTTATCAAGTTTGTTATCGAAACTAAACAAACTATGAAATCTCAAAACACCGCTTCATTCAGCGAGGTCTAGCTACTCTGCTTTGCTAAACACAATTAAAGTTAATCTTCATTTCATGTAACTCGCCGCTGACCATAAGGTTTTCGTACAGATTGAGTCACGAATGTGCGTGCTTTGTGTGATAAGATTGAAGGCGAATGCTTTTCAGATCCAGGCCACCAATCAAATGAGAAAATTAAGAAACTTATTTTTACACACTTTACAAACGTCTTTCCTGAATTGTACACATTCAAGAATTTGCAATGAATTGGAACTTACGTAAGTAATATCACGTCAACGAATCACAAAAATTAATGCATTAATTATCCTGACTTGTTCGTAGAAACGTTTGTAATTACGAAAGATATGTGTCTCAGTTCATAGTGAAAATGTTCAAATAACAAAGTTAAACACACCCACGCTGATAGACATATTTTTAAAACTAGAACAATTTTTTAATGTTACAAAGTCTAGAACAAATTCGAACCATTTATCTTTTATAAATATTAAATAAATTTAAGCAAAATCTTGCCTTACCGCTGTGCACTAAATTAACGTGCCATTACAGTAATTACAAACAACAAACATGTTGACTTCAATGTCGGGATGCCCTATATCCTCGAGCATTTGTCCTCCCTGGCAGAATGTCGAAGAAAATGTCCCTGGTGTCAACCACTCCACTGACACCCAGAATTTCTGTGGGTTTTTAATTTGATAATTTGTAGACAGAAACTGAAAGATTATTGCGGTGATATTTGGACTCTATTATTTCGACTCTGGTTTTGACTCTAGTATTTTTTGATTCTATTATCACTCTTGGGTTTTGACTATTATTCTTGGGTTTTGACTCTTTCGACTCTGTTATTTCGACTCTTGGGTTTTGAAAGATAATTTGTGCTGGAAATTTGTGTGGAACAATACATTGGAGCTTGAGAGAAAATTGAGCTTTCCAGGCAAGCAGCGCATTGGCACAGCCATTTCAAGTGCTCTCGATCCGCCTTTATTCCTGTACACAATAAAGGGATCGGGCAATGTTTCTTACTTTCTTGTTACAAAGCGTTGGGTTTTTTGTCGTTGGTCTCTTTATCTGTACATCCTGTAAAAGACTTCAACCTCGTCTGGGGTAAAGCTGTAAGTACCTGCTAGTAAAGTACGTTTGTCGAAGACCCAGGCAGGGACTTGGTAGCTATGGCCGAAGTTAGCGTACGAACCTGTGTTAGCATTTGCGTTATTAAAGACGCAAAAGTCGAATCCTCCACCAAATGTTGGTCCATAAGAAGAACTACGGTAAATTTGGTAAACTTTTCCAGAGTAAGATTTAAAAGGAGCGATACCTTCTTTATTGCGAAGTGAGAAGATGAAATTGTTGCCCCCATCGAGGTAACCCGATCCTGAAACAAAAGACGCAGCTGTAATTAGCAGGTTTCTTTATATACTCTACTCTAGTTTTCACAGCTAGCATGCATACTTTGTTGAATTCCCTTTTTATGGAAAAGCTTAGAAAATCTGAAAACTTAAATCATTGGGACTTACATTTCATGTGTGGGTTGATTTGTATCAAGCAATGAGTCGCCCGTCTTCGTTCATTGAACATTCATTCCATAGGACAATCACAAGTTCGCCATTACCAAAACGAGTCGGGGGCTGGTGATAAACTAGTATCGCTAGCATTCTTGGGATCGTTTGGAGGGGCAGTTGACACTTGAAATATAGAACAACTGTCGGCTCACCTTATTACGTCAACTGAAGACAACTGCCAGAATACTTTACAGTTTTTTCATTTTCATGCCAACATTGAATTCCCAAAGCGAATAAAGAAACAATTGCTCCGATTAACATTACAAACAAGATGTCGAAAGGCGTTCGGGTAGTTGTATTCAGCAGATGAATAAAGGGATCCGGCCATTACTGTTGCCTCTCCAAATGATCCCAAGAACGGTAGCGATACTAGTTCGTCACCAGCCTTCCACTCGTTTTCGTAAGGGCGAATGGCGTCACTGGCAGAGTGAATCAGTCGCACAGCTGTTAGTGCGATATTAGAAGCTAATGACGTTGCTTCTTTTTGTTCTGTTCATTGTCTTAAGCAGATTTCATTTTCCCCTTCTTTCATTAATTATTCTGATAAATTTTGTATTGCTTATAGATATCCTAAAACTTTCCATTACTTTCCTCGACCCCAGTCTAATGAAGTATAACCTCCAAATATGTCCTGAGGGTTGACTAGATCCATCATTTTCGTCGATTAAAAAAACAAAACAAAACAAAACAATTCCTTACGAAGATTTTGTATTGAACGTCTTTCCCGTACTTAACTTTCGCCGCAGCTTATTTAACAATTTTTTTTAATTTGATAATTCAAACGCAAACGGAATCTGCGACAGGCAGGCTTAATGTACCGAAAGACCTTGTCAAGACGAAAAGTGGGGGGGGGGGAAACTGCCCCCTCCCCCCTCTCTCGGCTACCCTAATGTGTGACCTGCTTTTGTAATGGTCATCACTACACGTGATAGTGTCGGGTTAGCCAACGTTCATACTCCCTCGAATATAAATGACATATTCAGTTTGCCAAAGATTCAGGCTGGAAAATTGGATGGATTTCTGAAAGTTGTGTATTATTTTTGAGATTGTAGACAAATTCGTCGCTTTGTTGGCATTAAAAGAATATTTCTCAGTTCAGGCAACAATATATTTATAGACGGAATATTGCTGCCATATCTCCGATAGCAGCAATATTCCGTCATAATCATAGGCATATGAGCCGGGAGGGCTTGGGGGGCCTGCAGCCCCCCCCAGATTCGGGCATCGTCAATTTTTTCGGGCGACATTTCCATTTTTCGGGCAGAAATCTTTATCTTCTCATAACCTGGGATCTGAAAGGCAAAGCTCAGCACTTTTAGACTTAATGTATTGTCAGTTGATATTGTTTTGTTTGTACCCATTTCAATGCCATTTTAGTATTGCGTAAAAGATATAATAAGTGTAGTTTTGTTGAAGGCATGGTTTAGTGGTTGGTTCATTTTGAAAATTCGGGCGGTGCAGAAAATTTTCTGGCAACAGGTCCCAGCCCCCCCCAGTTGAAATCGGTCCCCTACGCTTGTGGTCATAATGTCTGGAAACTCCCCACAGATGACAGTCTACGATTGTTTGGTTGTTGGTGCAGGAATAGAAGGCAGTTGTACAGCTCGATATTCAGCTTTGCTTGGGAAGAAGACTTTGTGTTTGGATCAGGTATGGAGTTAATTATACGTTACGATTTGTTCTTCGGTTTTTAAAAGTATAGCGTGTTTGACTTGTGAATAAAATGTAGTGGTCAGTTGAGGTGCATGGTCCTGATGGACAAGAAGGAGAAGAAAGTTCTTATGCGTCACCTCGTAAACCTAATCCATCAAAAACACGTTAACTTAAATTATCTTTACATTGTCAAATGCAGTTTGTCGCATACAGTTTTTCTGTAAGACACTGAAAAATTGTTTTCGACCTGTTAACTAGTTTTAAAACATTTTGGGTAAAATTAGCAATAAACATGGCACCATTGGTTGGTGATCATCTGCAATGAATAAAATATTGAACTCTTTGTGTTTGACTTTTTGTTTAGT
>JASJOG010000556.1:0-115493 GCA_030142905.1 Heliopora coerulea
ACAAAGGATATTATTGGATATTAACAGCTATTGAGATCTTAAGTAGATACGCCTTTGCAATACCAGTTTACAGGAAAGACACTAAAAATATGACAAAAGCTGTCACTGACCTATTGAGGAAGTTTAAAGAGAGGTTTGGTGACTACCCTAATTTTGCACAGTTTGATGATGGTAAAGAATTCTACAATGTTGGTGTTAAAACATTATTGGAAAAACATGGTATTAAGTACTTCTCTACTAATAGCGACAAAAAAGCTGCTGTCGTTGAAAGATTTAACAGAACACTCAAGACCTTTATGTGGAAATACTTTTACAGTAAGGGAACATATAAATGGATAGATATATTAGACGAGTTAGTGTATAATTACAACAATACCAAACATAGTGTTATATTAATGAAACCAAAAGATGTTAATAAAAACTATGAAGATGAAGTATGGACAACATTATATGGCCATATCTATGCTGAGTCATCAATACGTAAATATAAAGTAGGAGAGACTGTCTGAATATCAAAATATAAAAGCTTTTTTACTAAAGGTTATGAAGCTAATTTTACTGAAGAACTGTTTAAAGTGGGCAAGGTTATACGTGGTGGCCCAACAGTTTATGAAATAGAGGATTTAGAAGGTGAACCAATTATTGGGAAATTCTATGAAGAGGAGCTATCAGCTGTTAATAAAAGGGATGATGTTGATAAGGTGGGGAAAATTCTTAAAAGAAAAAAAGTTAAGGGTAAAAAAATGGTTCTTGTTAAATGGTTAGGCTATGAAAGTAAACACAACTCTTGGATTCCAGAAAGTGATATACAAAATATCAAGTAATATATATAAATAATGGCTGAAGGATTTGATGATCTAGAACTGGATGACTTCAATCAGAGGTATCCAGAGTATGATAATATGAATGATGAGCAGCTAGATTTTGAACATGATCTACTTTCAAAAGAATGGAAAGATAATACTGAAGAACTTACAAGTGAAAAAAACATAGACTTAGCCAATAGACTGGCATATATCAACCATATACGAGATAAAAATCGAGTAGAGACATCATTTACCAGTAATGTTGATGGTAAAACTGTATCGATAACAAATAAAAATTCAACAGTTGAAGCTCCTGCTGTTGAATATGTGAAACTTAAAGAAGATTTCGACGACGTAAACTCCGACAATTTTGATCTGTCTTTCATGCAAGAAAGAGAAATCGAAGTCAGATTGAGTAAATTGAAGGATTTTAACAAGGAGCTTGTAGAAAATGAGATCAAGAGAACTAAACTAATTAATAAAAATATAAAGCGTCTAACTGGTAAGACGTTAGGTAATAATGAGATCTCGAGAAGAATCGTCAACAGAACATATGTGACTGATAATGGCTCTATATTATTCAAACCAATAGGTAAAAATGGTGAATACATTAGGTCAAAACTCATTCTTAAACCTTCCAGAGATGGTAAAAGATTGGTTTACAGTAAGGATCAATTAAGTAAAAATGCAATCACTCAGTTCAAGGAACTAGTGAGTAAACTAGATAAGGCAAGTGAAGAGGAGATAGAAGATGATGAGCAATTTGAAACATCAATAAACGACTTTCCATTACTAGATACCAGTAGAGAATATACTAACATCAATGGTTTAACAGAAGAAGAAAATAGAATGGAAATACATAAATGGAAATGGAAATGATAATGATGTGATAACAATAAAGTGTGAACAAGATGATGTTGATAAGATTCTACATATTGTTTCTGAGGTCTATAAAGGAACAAATACTCTCATCATTTTAGACGATTGTGCCTCTAGTAACGATATTAAAAATAGAACAAGTGAGTTAGTCAAATTAGCATTTTCAGCAAGACATTTTGGGTTATCTACCATCGTAATCACTCAACCATTAACGTCCATAGCTAAACCATATCGTGAGAATATCAGTATGTTAGTAAATTTTTATAACACAAACCGAAATGACATGAGTATTACTGATGAATATCTTTATGGACTAGATAAGAATGAGATCAATGAAATTGTCAATAAATTAAAAAATAACGAGTACGCAAGATTAGAAATCGATTTACACCACCGTTATGATTACAAAGTAGTCATTCCGTGAGATAACAAAACATATGCTATAATATAAAGATGCCAAAACGCAAGAAGAAGAACCCTGAAACCATTGGTGACCTTATTGACGAAATAAAATCCGCAAACCAAACAATCAATGAAGAAATAGAATCCGCAAACCAAACAATTAATGAAGAAAATAACACAAAAACAGAGCAGGAAGATTATGAAAAAAGAAATGTACTTCTAAGATTAGCTGAAGACGGAGAGTTGGATAAATCTGTGGCATGTATAAAAAAGGCCAGTCAAAAGGTTATTGATAAACTACATTCAGAGTATGAAAGAAAAAGAATGCAGAAGTCCAAATAAATTCCTAACCGACTTACTAATCAGTAAATTCTCCAGTACATTAGGCGGTCTAGATGCCATTGATGACCCCGAAGAACTATGCAAAGAGCTGAAGAAAGATGAATTGTTAAAGAGAGATGTATACTCTATAGTCGAGACCATTTCACCTTACATCCCATTACTTGGCTTCCTTACTGGTAGTATAACTACTGCTAGACATGTTTATAAACACAAATATGAACCTAAAGAGGAAGTTAATGAATGAAGTATCATATTTTAAAAGGGTTCATTACAGGATCCTTTAGAATGAAAACTGTTCTAAGAGATCACGCCTTGACAGCCATAAATTACGCTTCTATCAACCCTTGAAATCCATGATTCTATTCACAATAGCTGTTTAAAATGCCGTGATCATATGGGAATTGTTAGGGATTGGTGCCGTGCTATTATTATGATCATATGGGGATTGTTAGGGATTGGTGCCGTGCTATTATTGTGATCATATGGGGATTGTTCCCTTAAAACCAAGGGCCATCGCGTGCTTTGCTTGCTTTTCCCATCAATACCCTTGGTTTTTTCGGCGACTGTGCATCCTCCACCCCTGCTCGTTTGTTAGTACTTTGCGCTTTGCTGAAGTCCAAACGGCTCTGCGCTGCCGAGGATACTTTGTCGCAATCCATAAGGGTCATAGCAAAAAATCATATGATTGTGTCAATTATTTGATTTTGAAAGATGAAAAAGTGAAGTGGGTAACGATTTATGGATGAAAAAAAGTGGGGTTATGACATAATTGATCACTCGCTATAAAAAACCTCTTGAATCGACTCTGAGTGTCATATTTGAAAAAATGAGCTGTAAGAGAAAGAGTGAAAAAAACGATGGTGACTTTTCGCGGTTACAGCATATGTAGTATAAACCATGAGCGCAAAGCGATGAAAGCAGACGTTGCCCTTAGCTACAGAGAAGTTTTAAAAGTAATGGATTTTGATACTATGTGGAACATATTTCGTTTCCTAATGGAAAACAAAGTCATAAATGAGATGAAATAGGTTTGAAACCAGGAGGAAGCCTCTTGAGCATTCTTTTCAATCTTATACCGGGTGATAAAAATGCTTGCAAAGAATTTCTTTAAGTTGACTTAATAGTGTATCGAACGACAACTGTAGAGTAAAAATATTTACCATTAAGATTAGACGGTGTCATTACCTGTTTATTTCAGGTTAAAAGAAACGAACTGACAACAGACTAGGGAAAACTGCAAATAACTGGGCATTTCTATCAAATTTTTAGGTAATCATGCAAAGAAGTTTTACATATATTATTTATTTTTATATTTGTAGGAGTGTGTCCAGCTTACAGTCTTGATATACGACAGATTTAGCTTAAGTTCTCCTATAGAACGGCAAGTTACTCTTATTGTTGGTATCAATATGGTGGATGATTTACCTATAGATCGTAAACACAAATTTATTTCTCCACTTCGTCAAACGTCTTCACTGTTACAAGCTATGTTTTCCCCGCTGAAATATGTTGTTCTCACGCTACTTGAGGGTCACTCCCCATTACTAGTTAGTTTAACTAAAATATTAACGCAATATTAACTTGTCCCTTAAATACATCGTCACATATCCGTCCTTTTCTCCAAGGACAAAACTTCTGTTTTGTTCTTAATGTTCTTAATATAAAAAAATTATTTATTGCAGTGTTTAAGTCTTGCCAAAACATGTGTACTATTTAAAAGATTTGTCATTTACTTGAAGTTTATTTTTACTGTGGTGCTTATTGGGATCTATGGATCTGTCAAATGAGCAGTCAACATGTATTAATTCGTTTATTCATCTGGTCTAACCACATTATTTTGCATATTTAATCTTCAGATGGTTCAGGTCCTTGTGTGGATGTTGGCCAGTTTTTAAGTAGTCTGCAACTTTCTCATCTGAATGATATCTTTCAACAGGAGCAGGTTTGTTCTTCACTCACAAGTTTTACTGACCACTACTGCTGTGGTTACTGCTATCACTGCCATTGTAATTTTAGTGGCTGCTGTTGTTTTGTTAGCATGGTGGTTGTTCCTGCAGTTACTATATTTTGATCAATTTCTTGCCAAGGGTTGCAACAAAAGGGGCTATAGCCTGAAATACTTCTGACAAGGGGTTAAGATCCCTTGATAGTTTAAAGCTTATGCTAAGAACTTGCTCAGTACCTTGAATGATAGTGGAATACACATACTTGGTCTACTTTTTGCAAGAATTATCCATCCTATATCAAACATGTTTACTAGCCAATGTCTCAAGCTGCTATACTGTTAACTGTAATATCTTCTGTTTCACCTTCTAAGCACCACTAATTTCATCCCATTTGTGTAGGTCACACGGAGTGTTCTTTCTCACATGGGAGACAGTGAACTCAAAGAAATTGGCATCAGTGCTTTTGGCCATCGATTCAAAACACTAAAAGCTGTGAGAGAGGTTGACCAACTTGGGGCCAGGTAAAACATTTGTTGCTTTTCACATTTTTTTCTTAAAAATGAAGATCCAAATGTTTGTAAATGAATTTTTGTTGACGTGGAAATGGCATGGGTAACTTACCGTAAAGTGAACTTCATACGCTGAGTTTAAGTCATGCCCTTGTTTCAAAGCCATGAGGGAGGGGCTGGGGGCTTTAGCCCTTACACTTTTTAGCACAGTTAAAAGATAAAAAAGTTTGAAAAGGCTGCAGTCACTGGTAGACCTTTTCTAAGGTAGAGGAATCTTCAGAGTACTCAGGATGACGTATTCAATTTTAATGTTTCCTCAGTAAGAACATCACCAGTTGCAAGCTGTAGTAAGCTAGCACATCATCTATTCTAGGATATCCCATAACCTGTCTTATTGCATACATTTCCCTCATGTGATGACAGCTTACCGTAGATTTCAACTGCAACATTCATTTTATGTGTTGAGATTCTCCAGTTAGATAAATTCTTGTTGGAAAATCTGTCATTCTAGAGTCCTGTAATGTTTTTAGTCTTGAACTCATACTCGGTTTGGACTCAGGCTTGGTTTACATTGGCAGCGTAAAAAATTTGTTAAATTTTCTCAGCTGGATAGAAAATCTAGATTGCCAATTATTTCACTTGTATAACACATTTATTTTTGCAGTTCACCACTCAATTGTGGTTAATGATAACAAAAACGGTTACAAGACCTTTTTGAATTGTTATGTATAAAGATGAGATGGACTAAAAATCATGATTTGACCCTGCTTGTGATCTTAATGGTTTTTGTTAAAATGTCTCTCAAAATCCAGGATATAGAATCTTGTAGCTTTAAAAAATAAAAGATTTCTCTGGGAAGTGCCAGGGACACTGCCCTAGAGGTTTCACACTCCTCGAGCTAGACAGCGTGTCAGCGTTCGAGTTCTCTTTTCCACTTCGATGTTGAATTATAAATTTATAGGACTGTAATACAAGACTCAAATGGGTCAGTCGTCCATTCTTGTTCTTTATTTGGTCTAACCACAGTAACGGATGATGATCGGTCTGGATAGTGAAATTCTGGCCATAAAGGTAAACTCGTAAGGTTTGTACGGCCCGAACTATCGCCAGACATTCTTTTTCTATCGTAGCATATCTCCTCTCTCTCGGGGGTAACTTGCGGCTAATATATGCAACTGGGTGCTCTCCGTCTGTCTCTTGTTGACTCTGGACTGCTCCAATACCACGGTCGGATATATCTGTTTGGACGATAAAAGATTTCTTGAAATCCGGGCTACGTAACACTGGTAGGCTACAAAGTCGTTCCTTCAAGGTTGCAAAAGCTTTTCTACATTGGTCGTTCCAGATGACAATATTCGGTGCAGTCTTACGTATCAAATCGGATAACGGAGCAGCAATCTCAGCATAATTTGGAATGAACTTTCTGTAATATTCGCTTAGTCCTAGAAATGCTCGGACGTCCGTCTTTGACTTTGGCCTTGGAAAATCTTTAACTGCTTGAATCTTGCCCAGGGCAGGTTTGACTCTCCCTCCTCCAACTACGTGTCCCAGGTATTCCACTTCTTCCATTCCAAAGCGGCACTTTGAGGGTTTTGCTGTAGGTCCCGCCTTCCTTAGACGTTCCAACACTTCTCGAACGTGTTGAAGATGTTGCTCCCATGTCTCACTGAATACGATAATATCATCCAAAAGTGCTGCTGTAAATTCCTCCGATCCTCTTAGAATACCATCCACCATCTTTTGGGAAGTGGCCGAGGCGCCATGAAGGCCGAACGACATCGTTATAAACTAATAAAGTCCGAACGGTGTAATGAATGCCGTTTTCTTTCTGAATTGGTCATTTAAGGGTTCCTGCCAATATCCTCGGATAAGGTCGAGCGTCGAGATATACATCGCTTTTCCCAATTGATCAATAATGTCGTCAATTCTAGCCATCGGATAGGCATCAAAACTGGAGATCTTGTTTAGCTTTCTAAAATCCACACAAAACCGTTGTGTTCCGTCCTTCTTGGGAACCATGACAACTGGGGATGCCCAATCGCTTTTTGAAGGTTGTATCACTCCCATTTCTTCCATCTTCTGAAGTTCTCTCCTCATTTCCTCTCGCTATGCAAACGGTATTCTGTATGGGGCTTGGCGTATAGGAACTGCATTACCTGTTTCAATGTGGTGTACTGCCTTGTCGGTACGACCTGGTTTGTCTTGAATAACGTGACTGTATTCTTGTATGAGTCGATTCATTTCTCTTTGGTTCACTTGGAGATTGTTATTGATAGTTATTTCCTAGTCTGTATTGTTCAGACGTGGTAGCTGTGGTATGGTCTCTCTTTCGTCGGAACTGTAGCCTTCAGCTTCCACTTCTTCATAAAAACTCGTCGCTTGTGGTGTAAGCCATTTACGAAGCATGTTGACGTGGTAAATTCTTGTCTTCTTCCTCTTTCCTCCAGTTTCAATTTCATAGTTTACGGCTCCTACTTTCCTTTTTACTCTAAAGGGACCTTGCCATTTAGCTTTTAGTTTATTGGTGCTAGATGGTAACAGTATCAGGACTTCATCTCCTTCGTGGAATTCTCGAACCCTGGCTTTCTGGTCATACCATTTCTTCTAACGTTTCTGTGCTCTTGCTAAATTGGTTTGGGCTATCTCCATAGTTCCTGACAGTCTTTTCCTCATTTTGATTACGTATGATATAACACCTTCAGAACTCTTTGGATCTGCTTCCCACGTTTTTCTGAGGATATCCAAAGGGCCACGAACATGTCTACCGAACAAAAGTTCGAAAGAAGAGAACCCTGTCGACTCATTAGATACTTCCCTGTAAGCAAACAAAAGGAAGGGAAACCATCGGTCCCGCTCCATCGGGTCGTCTTCTGCCATTAGGGTTGGAGTATCATTAAAACGTTCCACCAGGCGATCCGTCAGGGGATGATAAGGACTTGTACGTATTAGCGTAATTTTCAACATTCGGTATACTTCCTTCAGGAGCTGTGAGGTAAAGTTGGATCCCTGGTCAGTGAGGATCTCTTGAAGGACACCCATTCGGGAAAAGAACTTGCCTAACTCTTTTGCTATGGTCTCTGCTTCAATATTCTTCAGTGGTACTGCTTCAGGATATCTTGTACTATAATCACAGATAACCAAGATGTATTTGTTGCCAGACTTACTTCGAATCAATGGGCCTACGATATCCATGGCTATTCTTTGAAATGGTTCCCCAATAATTGATAAAAGTACCAGGTGGGTTTGTTTTATATTCCTTGGTCCAGCAAACTTTTGGCATGTTCCACAGGATTTACAGGGTTGGCTCACATCGTGAATAATCCCAGGCCAATAGAATCTTGCCAACAAACGATCTAACGTTTTCTTTCGGCTCAAATGCCCGCCCATGGATATATCTTGCGCCACTTCGAGCGCCAGTTTACGGCATTTTGTCGGCAGAATAAGCTGTTCTATCGTTCTACGATTCTCTTGGTCAGCATCTTTGGAACTCCAAAGTCGGTATAATATTCCTTCTCTCTTGAAAAAGATCCCTGTGTTTCGCAGTGGGGCCTCCTCTGTAATGACTCGTCGAATTGGCTCTAGAGTCGGGTCGGTTTCTTGTAGGGTCTGAAACTCTTGCTTAGTAATGTTTAGGATAGTTGATGAAAAATGTTCTTGGCTGTCTATTCCCTCAGGGTGCTTTTGCTTATCTCCTTCATCGGTAGCGGCAATATTCTCATCCTTTTTATCATCTGTCAAGGGGTCTGTGTTGTTCGTAGTAGTTCCATCTTGCTGAGAAACAACTGTTCGCGAATGAGCACTCTTACATACTTTCTTTGCTTGACGTCTTTCTCTCTTCGTCTTTCTCAATTTGGGTTCACCTTCGAAACTGCTGTCATCCAAGTGAGGTAAAATTGTCTGGTCGTCTTCTTCCGTTTCCTCTCGGTCACTTTCTAACAGTTTTCTTGGTTGAACTCCGGATGTGATTTCTTTGGTGAGGGCAGTCGCTTCTTCTTTCTCCTTCTTCTTCTTTTGTATTCTCGTGAGGACAGTATAAGCTTCTTGTTCCCGTATGGCTAATTCCAATAGGTTCCCAATGTCTCGACCCAGAACAGGTCTCGACAATGTTGGTGACACTCCTGCGCGTACATTATATATTTGGTCGTTGATGTTGATTTCTACGTTGGCTGTTGGATAAACAACTGAGTCTCCATGTGCACATGTGATGTGGAGTTCGTCATTTCTGTTTATTTTCTCGTCTTCCACTAAATCTTGGTGTACCAGCGTACAGGAAGCTCCAGAATCTACCAATAGTTCAGTAGGCTTTCCTTCCACTAGTCCTTGGCACACGTATTCTCGGTCTCTTGATTGATAATTGGTAACACTTCTCTTTGCTTTCCTTGCGTTGTCACAGAAGAAATTCCCAGCACTGTTTCTTTCTTTGGTCCTCGGAAAGGCTATAGGGCATCTGCTTGCAATGTGTCCTGATTTTCCACATCGATAACATGTCAAGTTTGTCTCTCGCTTTTTGGTATTTTCACTTCGTTTCTTGTCTTCTCTCGACTCTGGGAGTATGTTTCTATCTTTTTTGTTGTGGTTCTGCAGTGGCGCGCAAAGTGTCTGGGCAAACCACATTTCAAACATTTTTTGCTCCCCTTTGTCATGCCGAATGTGCCTTCTCTGGCCGAAATAATATCATCGGCTATCGTCCCAGCTTCTCCCGCTGTCTTTGGCTTTCTTTCTCTCACTCGTAGCTGCAGCTCAAGGGGCATTGTATTCACCACCTGTTCTCGGATGATAACATCAACCAGTTCTTCTTTGTTGCGTTCATTTGGCTTTAACCACTTTTTCGAAAGATCTCGTAATCGCACCTCGATCTCGACGTAACTTTCTTCTGGTTTCTTCTTAATATTTCTGAACCTTTGTCAATATCTTTCTTCGTTTATATTGTACCTCTTAAGAATAGCGTGCTTCACCTCAGGGAAATCTTGGGATTTTGACGAATCCATGTTAGCATAGGCAGCTTGAGCTTTTCCGGTTAACAATAGCGCCAACTTTAACACCCAAACGTTATTTGGCCATTTGTAAGCATTAGCAACTCTTTCAAACATTGTCAAGAAATGTTCAATATCGTCCATGTCCGTCAATTTCTGCAGTCGTGCTTCCCGTGTTTTCGTATTATCTTCGATTTCCGAAGATGGCTTAACTCCATTTCGATCCTCTACGTTCAAACGTTCATACCACTCTCTTCTTTCTTTCTCGTATTGTTCGATCCACGCGCGCTTGTCTTCTTCTTCTGTTTGTAATTGCCCAGAAAATATTCTCCTCTGTTCTAGCAGCCTCTCATCTCGTTCCTTCTCATCTTCTCTTCGACGTCCCTCTCTTCTCTTGTCTTCATCTGCTCTCTTCTCTGCCATTAATTCAATCATTTGCAAAAATTGCTGGTCCTGTGCCTCTTGTCGTTGTTTTTCTTCTTTTCTTTCTTCAAGAAAGTAGCGTAAAAGTTCGCTCACTGTGCTACCTTCGGATGCATCTTCAAAGTCTCCTTAATCTTTCGCTCGTTTACTCTTTACCTTCTCAGCCATTAGTCTTCTCTCTGTTTATCGTTTGATCGTTTTAGCTCCACCGAAATACGTAAACAATGTTTGACTTCTCCCGTGAGATTCACTTACTGACGATTTATAGTCTTCAGTGAACTGGGCTTTTCGCCTAAATATCCCACCGCTGCCACCAAATGTGGTGGATTTACCTCCAGATTGTAAATACAAATATATTTGTCCACTTCGTCAAACGTCTTTACTGTTACGAGCTATGTTTTCCCCGCTGAAATATGTTGTTCTCACGCTACTTGAGGGTCACACCCCATTACTAGTTAGTTTAACTAAATATTAATGCAATATTAACTTGTCCCTTAAATATATCGTCACAATCAAAAAGTACAAACTTTAAGCCGTTAATACTGATATTTGAAATTACTATATGGTATAGGAAACGGTAGGCTATTGTACCGAAAATGAAGCAATTTACTCAAACCCAGCATTGAATGCTCGACCAGTTTTAATGGCGGTAATTTACAACCTCGACTTCATTGATAACTTCGTAAACAATCAAAAGATATTCAAATCACTCAGAAACCGTATTGACTATTGTTCTACCACCACACAACCAAGGAACCTGCATGTCCACAGACTACTTTTATGTGAGCAACAGTGCATGTTTACGTGTTAAATTACAAAAACCAAGCAATGCTTGATTCTCCAGAGGCAGACATTGAAAGACTCCTTGGTATAAAAAAACAATGTTTGGAGAACGAAGGGAGACGATAAATGGTCATGCACCAAAACCCCAGTGTTTATTTATTGTGGACGATCAACAATTGTTTTAGAACCGTGTTGGTCCATTCGTGTACAAGTACATAATCTACATTCCACACAGATTCTGGTATTTCCTAATACTTCCTAATACAGCGCAACACTTCTCTCTTGAAATCTAGACTTTCCGTACAATGTAAAGAAGTTATTTTTTGGCGACGTTTCTCTTTTGTCTGTTTTAATCTTAAATAGATTTAACGTTTGTCAGTTGACTATATGTTAGTCGACTTTTTTTTTCATTTGAAATATCAGACTACACCTCATTTGCATTTACAGGATTAAATCCAAAATCGGCATTTTTCCTTCACGGTGCCCATAGAGTTTTGCAAAGATCGGTGATAACGTTAAAATTCAGCTGTGATAATGACCATTACATCTTAATAAGAAGAGGAGTTGAAAATGAGCAAAAGTTTTTTTGCCACAAACGTTGTCAACAGTTCAACCGATGATCAGTATGGAGACGTGGTTGACCTTACAGCTGCCGATGATTCGGAAAAGTCTTTTCCTTCCGAAGTTTTAAATCATCCACAAGTCAAGAAAATTCTACTTCTTCATCAAAGTTTGCCGCGATTTCTGGAAAGTAACGTCGGTAATTTGGGCCGCCATATTTCAATTTGCGGATTTGACGAGTGCAAGGACGACAACTCGGCTTATCAAAGATCTGAATACAATAAATACTTGTGGAAGACCTGCCAGCTCGAGACTGACCAACATGGTCTCATTCGTCTGGACATACGATGCAAAGTATTGTTCCAAGGTCAACTTTTCCCTTCAAGCAAAAAGAAATTGTGGGCGACTGACACTGCGACATTATGAAACTGGTGTAATTAATCGTCTTGACAGGGACACTGTTAATGATTTAGAAGAACTGATTATTGCAAATGGGAAACCAGGAGACACGTTAACTGTAAATGTTGGTGAGAATGAAGATGAGACAAAGTGCATCAAATGTTTCCCTGAAATTTCTTTACAGGATATTCCTTTAGAAACGTCAGACAGTCGAGTAATTCAGCTTGATGTTTCATCAGAATGCCGCAAAATTTCGCTTAAGGATATGTCAAAGCTTGAAAAGTTCTTGCTATGTGCCGATGGAAAGAAGATTTTACCAACACAAATGGATCAAGCACACAGCCTTCAAGATTTATACATCTTTGATGATCCGATAGGTGATCATTTCCAGTTATCATGCTATGTTTTAAATTTACGAAAACTTGTCTTGTATAATTGCGGATTGACGACCTTTCCTTCAGCCATAACCACGATGAAAGAGCTGGAGGTACTTGGGTTGTATTTCAATGATTTCCAGAACCAATTACTTTCCGTTCGTGAGCTTGTGAAACTGAAGCGACTTACGATTTTCAGTTGTAACTTAAATGCTTCTCCGGAAGGACTCGAAGATCTGATCAGTTTAGAAGATCTCAACATTTCCTTCAACGGCAACCTTGGGAAGCAGCCATTTTCAATTCGTAAGCTAAAGAATTTGAAGAGGCTGAATATGAGTAAGTGTGGTCTTGAAAAGTTCCTGGATGGACTAGAAAATTGCATTAGTTTAAGAGTTCTAGCCCTTTCCTTTAACGGCAACCTTGGCAAGCAGCCATTTTCAATTCCGGACCTAAAGAATTTGAAGGGGCTAGATGTGAAGAACTGTGGTCTTGAAAAGTTCCCGGATGGACTCGAAAATTGCATTAGTTTAGAAGTTCTAGACCTTTACTCCAACGACAATGTTGGCAAGCAGCCATTTTCAATACCTCAGCTAAAGAATTTAAAGGGGCTAGATATGAAGAACTGTGGTCTTGAAAAGTTCCCGGATGGACTCGAAAATTGTGTTAGTTTAGAAGTTCTATTCCTTTCCTTCAACGACAATCTTGGCAAGCAGCCATTTTCAATTGGTAAGCTAAAGAATTTGAAGAAGCTAGGTATGAGTAAGTGTGGTCTTGAACAGTTTCCGAATGGACTGGAAAATTGCGTTAGTTTAGAAGTTCTATTCCTTTCCTCCAACGACAATCTTGCCAAGCAGCCATTTTCAATACCTGAGCTAAAGAATTTGAATAACCTAAATATGAATTACTGTGGCCTTAAAAAGTTCCCGGATGGATTGGAAAATTGCATTAGTTTAGAAGATCTCGACCTTTCTTCCAATTTCAATCTTGGCAAGCAGCCATTTTCAATTCCTAAGCTTAAGAATTTGAAGAAGCTAAATATGAGTAGCTGTGGTCTTAAAAAGTTCTCGGATGGACTGGAAAATTGCATTAGTTTAGAAGATCTATACCTTTCCTTCAACAGCAAACTTGGCAAGCAGCCATTTGCAATTCCTGAGCTAAAAAATTTGAAGATACTAGATATGAAAAATTGTGGTCTCGAACAGTTTCCGGATGGACTTGATATTAGTGAAATTTTTTTGAGGGCACCAAACAGCTACCGAGAAACAGTTGTCTGCAACTACACTGCTCAAGCTGGCCTAAATAAAGAGAGATCAGTCTATCCTCCTGCAGGTATATCTTTTGTAAGCTTTTTGTAATTTTTTGGTAACACTTTTTTAAGATTTCGCCTGTAGGAAATTAAGCCTTATAGTGGGAAGTAGACGTATTGTAGATGGACATAACGAAAGTTTTTGCAAATCCCCTTTTACTTTACTTCAGGATAATCAAGTGTTTTGAATAGAGATTATAACAGAACTACCGCTATTTAAAGAGAGTTTGCCAAAAGTCGAGGCTCACAAATTGAACTAAGAACGCGACTAACAGAGATCAATTGATATTCCTTGATACATGAGGACGGCGGACAATTAATCAACCCCCATCGGCGATAACATCGCTGACGTAAGTTAAGCTCCTGTCGACAAACACACTCACTCCTGATGATGGCACTAGACTCAAGTATCGAATCGTTGAGTTTCTAGTTCCGGTATTTCACGAAGTCAAAGTTTCCTTCCAGATGTCTCCAAGATATCAGTCGAATGTTTTCTTTTGTTTGAATTTTGTATAGTTGCATAATGCAGCTCACGGTTAGTTCGTCTTGGGGTTTCAGCGGACTTCGTAGTTCGGTCGAAAAATTTCTGCTTTCTATTGTATGTTCTAAGGTAATAGCGTAGTTTGACAATATTCAAATTGAAAAATTTCAAGGAACTTTTCCTGTTTGTTGTAGTTGGGGATTTAAAGAAGTAATTTTTGTTCACAAATTGGATAACACGTTTATCAAGACCAATTGAAAATATTCTCCTTTTTAATCTTATACAGAGGTTGTGGAAGCATTTAAGAAAGAAACGAGTTCAACTAAAACTTCAGGTAAACATAATTTTTTATTCCACATGTTAGATTTTAACAAATTTTGGAAATGCCATACGTATACCCGTGAAATAACGGATTTTAGTGCAATTACACAGGTTATTATTGAAAATCCTGCATGGTGATTGGTCAGAAAATTTTGTCATAAATCTCGATATTCACCTACAGGTGAATGTAACAGTGAAGGCTCTGAAGCAAGATGGAGGCTACCTTTGTAAACGTTACCAAGGAGGTGTTAAAAGTGAATACTCACTTGTGTAATTATACTAATTAACTTCGTCTCGGGGATTATTCAACAATATTCATTTTGCCTTTAGTGAATAATTGTTAATTGTCAGAACATTGGCTTTCGTCACTGTCGGTACATTTTTCAGACACATAGATAACTTTTGGAGGGAAAATTTCTGGACTAGTTATAAAGCTAATGAACGAGAGAAATTGGTATTTTTGCAGATTAAAACATTTCTCATATCAAATTGTTGTAAAACAGTAATATTACATTGGACATTATGAATGTTGTACATTGATATTAGTCATGTTTTGCATAGAAGCCCTCAGTCTTTGTTAGCTCCGAGGCCTGTGGTCGATCATGGCTGCCCTGTACAGTACACTACTCTGCTTTGATGTGTTACAAACTTGTGGTTTCCTATGCTATATGCATCCCAGTTAAAATTGTACTGCCTCCGAGCACATGCTTTTTGAGAAGAGCTGTGTTCTAAAATAATTTCTTTTAATAATTGAATTTCAAAAACCAATTTCTTTCATAATTTCTTTTAGTAATGCTTAGGCAACGATCGAGAAGTTGGTTTATCTTAAAACAGATCCGAATAATGTCATTCTTAACTTGTAATTCAAGTAAAAAAGAATAGACTAGAAGGTATATACGGAAATATTTCGAGTCTAGGCCTCCCCGTAACGCCCCTATTGTTCAAAAGAGGAACTACATGCAACGTGTAATAGAAAAATAACTATTAAATATGATGTGAAGTAAAAAGAAGTAACTGTGTTACACATGCTCACACGAGCAGTAACTGACAGTTTACCATTCCTTAAGATCTGATGTTTTGAAAAAAAGTCTCTGACAAATCATTGGAAATGGGTTTTTTGCCACTAAGAATTCAAAACTTTTTAATTGTAGGATTTCCATATTTAGCCCTTTCCCACAAAGTAACGTATTATCTCAACACGGAAACCCAGCACTAACAGCGATATCCTTTACTCTGATTTCATTTTGGTTATGTCTGAAAAACACTCCAAAGACAGGTAGATGATGATGTTCCTTTAAGTCGATATCATCCAGTTTGCTAAAATTCCGAAGTATCTCTTTATGAGTACTATTCGTATTTTGACGTTTTGGTTTTCATTATTACTACGATTACTATCAATAATATTATTATTATTATTAAAGTTATTGTTATTGTTACTCTCATTGTTAATGTTATTGTCATTATTGTTATTAATATTACAACTCGTACACCACCCAACTAAGGACAGCGGAAGAGGTCTCAGCCTGCTACAGGCTCCCAGGATGCCGCCAAGTAAGGCCGCAAGAGACATTGCATATTTCAGGGAACTTGTGGGTTCAGGAAATTTTAACAGCCCTTACTCGCCCAACTTTTCCAATCAGGAAGGAATAAGGGATGTACAGCCCTCTAAAGTCCCTGAATGTACTCCCCGATACGTATATTCAGTCCGACCTTAACGGTACTCTTTTGCACTTCCAACCATTTAGGGTCAGTTTAGGTGTGCCACTGCAAAGGGTTAAGACTTAATATTGTTTTATTCTTAGTTTAGTGCTTATCTGTTTCAGCATTTAAGGCTGGTTTATTCTCAACCAACTAAGGTCAGGGGCGTCAGCCTACTGTACAGATTTTCTTCTAGTCCTTTGGCTAACAGGGCAGGTTTGCCAATACCTGAAGGTAGTGAAGGAATGAAGGCAAGCTGAGGTTTTCAGCTATCTGTCCATCTATCTGGCAAGGCAAGGGTGCCACTCCCTAGGTCATCTCATCAAAGCCTGCTCGTTTTATAGAGGTCACTGGCTCGGAATCAATGTCCTGCCTACCTTTTTCTGGTTTTATGTCGGAGTTTCCTTCTATATAAGTTGCTATTCTAGGCTAAAGAGTCTTATCTACGCTTGGCTAAAGGGTCGCTGGAACTTGCCAAAGGTGCCACCCCGGACTCCGGTGGGCGGGAGTGTCCACATTCTCGTAGTAGGCTGAAGCTGCGCTTGTCCTGTTTCAGTGCCCATATTATTGTTGTTATTATTATTATTATTACAACTCGCACATCACCCAACTAAGGACAGTGGAAGGGTCTCACCCTGCTACGGGCTCCCAGCATCCCGCCAGGTAAGGCCGCAACAGACATTGCAAATTTCAAGGAACTTGTTGGGAAAGGAACTTTTACCATTAACATGGATTTTAAGAAACACCCACGGGGCCAGCCCTTACTCGCCCAACCTATCCAGTCAGGAAGAAGTAAGGGATATATAGCCCTCTAAAGTCCATGAAAGTACTCCCCGATGCGTATATCCAGTTTGACCTTAAATTATTATTATTATTATTTCCTCAAACTCAGACAGGTCTTATGTCGTCAGAATTAACATGCAGGAGCGGGTCATAACAAATGACCGAGGGTCCTGCAGTTCATACTCCTTACTACATTTGTAGTACCCTTCTCAAAATTCGGGCTGTTCCCAAAAGTGTAGTCTTGAGATCCAAATTTGCATCTTCTTTGTTACTACACCAAGGGCTCCAACAATAATCGGAATAACCTCCACTTTGTTTATTTCCCAAATCCACATTATTTCAAATTTCAGTGGCTGATATTTATCTATCTTCTCGTCTTCTTTCTCCGTAACCCTGTCATCTCCTGGTACTGCTATGTCAATCAAGAGGCAGCATTTTCTTTCCTTATCTACCAATGTCAGATCTGGTCTTCTTGCTATGATTTTCTCACCACATTGGATACTGAAGTCCCAAAGAAGCTTCACTTTTGCATTTTCCAGCACTGCCTTAGGCTTATGCTCGTACCATTTCTCAGGTCTCTCCATCCCAAACTTCCCACACAATTCCCAATGAACAATGTGTGCAACATTATCGTGCCTCCGCTTGTACTCCTTTTGCGCCAAAATTGTACATGCACTAATTATGTGGGTCACAGTTTCCCCTGTTGTACCACACAATCTGCACAATGGAGAATCTCCTGTGTGGTCAATATTGAATTTCACATAATTAGTGCGTAATGCCTGTTCTTGGGCTGCACAGATCAAGGCCTCTGTTCCAATTTTCAAATCTGATTTCTTCATCCAGGCCCATGTGTCTTCTTTGTCAATCCTATCTCTGTGTTGCTCTTTTTCCATACCCCGCACAAATTGCCCATGCATCATTTTCTCTCTCCATACTCTCATCTTGTCTTCTTTGAGGTTTTGTTTGAATTCTTCTTTACTCTTGCAGCTTTCTGTGTCTATTATCCCTACTTGTCTCACTCCATTCAAAAATTGTTCTTCACTGTTTTTTATATACGATCCTAATCCATTTTCCTCGCTTCTTATGCAATCCGCGCATGCAATGAGTCCCCTCCCTCCATTGTTTCTTGGTATATATAGTCTATCTACATCACCGTTCAGATTAAATGCTCCAGCCATCGTCATTTTCTTCTTAGTTTTCCTGTCCAATTCTTTGACCTCATCCTGTGTCCACTTCAGTATACCCGCTCCATATCGTAAAACTGCAACAGCCCATGTATTTATTGCAGTGATTTTGTTCCTGCCATTCAATTTTGAGTCCAAAACTACCCCCAATCTCCTGTAATACTCAGTTGTAAATGCTTTCTTCATTTCAACATCCTTGAATTTTTCCATCTCCAAAATCCCAAGGTATTTGTAACCATTCTCTTCTATGTCCTTCATCACCTGTCCATCAGGGAGCTCTATCCCATCAGTTGTAATCGCCTTGCCTTTTTTCATCACCAATACGCCACACTTCCTAATGCCAAACTCCATACCTATATCATTGCTAAAGAGATACACTGTATTCACCAATGAATCAATTTGATTCTGGTTCTTGCCAAACAGCTTGAGATCATCCATGAAAAGCAAATGGTTGGTTTTCAGCTGTCTCTCACACCATTCATATCCCATTCCAGTTTTTCTCAGCAGAAGTGAAAGCGGTATCATACATAAGACAAAAAGAAGAGGTGAAAGGCTATCTCCCTGAAAAATTCCCCTTTTTTATATTCACCTCTACTAGCACTGTCCTTGCAGAGCTTAGTTGTATTTTCCATATTGCCATATTTCTTTTTATGAATTCAGTTACAATCTCAGCAATTCCAAATATCCTCATGCACTCCAATATCCAACTGTGGGGTACAAGGTCATACTCCTTCCGATAATCTACCCACGCCATGGCCAAGTTCTTATGTCTCCTCTTACAGTCTCGAAGTACTGCCTTATCTATCAGCAATTGATCCTTTGTACCTCTGCTCCTCCATCTGCATCCCTTTTGTTCTTCTGGCAGTATGTTTTCAGTGTCCATAAATGTGTACATACTCTCAACTATAATCCCTGTATTAAATTTCCACATAAGTGGTATACACGATAATGGCCGAAAGTTGTCCACAGCATTCCCTTTTGCCGGGTCCATCAAGCATAGAACAGTCCTCCCATAAGTCATCCAACTTGGTATTGGTTTCCCACTATTTAATATATCATTAAGTTCAACTGATATTTTACCGTGAAGAGATGTAAAGTTTTTTTAACCAATACCATTGAACACCATCTGGCCCAGCCCCCTTCCAATTTGGTACTTTACGACACTGGATGTTAACCATTTGCTCTGTAATCACAACTGGGTTTTGCAACTTGTGTTTTCTTTCGTTTTTGATATCAGTTAACCATTCTGCATCAGCCTTGTACTCCTCTGCACTCCAAATGTCTCCCCAAAATTTCTTGCTTTCTTCCGCATCTGAAATTATACCCTCTTGTCAAAAATCACCATTAAGTTCTTGATAGAATTTTTTCTCGTCTGTCCTGAACGTCCAATTTTGTCTGTATTGAGCTATTCTCTGCTCATACTTTTTGTTTTTCGCTGTTTTGGCTGTCATTCTTTACTTTAGCTCTTCTAAAACAACATCCAATCCCTTCCTCGCAATTTTGTATCTTCGGTCTAGTTCTTTGTACTTCCTTTCATTTTTCAGTTTATCCCTGGCCTTTCTCTCAAGCATATTAACATCTCGCCTCAAAATCTTTATGTTCTCTTAAATTCTATTCTTCCACCATGGTTCTGTCCTTTTGTTGTTTTTCCTCTTCATTCCCAATGCCTTTGCCACATATGTTGTTCCAGCCCTGATTAAATCATTTATTTCCGTGATATCTCGTACTTCTATGTACCGAAGCAACCTGTTAACATTGCCCGTTATGTTCTTTAGCCTTCTACTATCCACCTTTTTGAAATCTTTGTAATCTGCGAATTCCCTCGTTTTCATCGTTTCCAAAATTTCTCTGATAGTGTTCTGATCCTCCATGCTTAATTCATCCATATTTCCAGTACCGATCAGTGGCGAAGCTAGCGGTCATGCTGGTCATGCTGAGCATGACCAAAAATATTCCTGAGTTAAGAATTTTTTTAACATGCTTGAAAATAGAGGTTTGGTTCGAAATTTTTTTTAAAAATCGAATGCGGCGTCAGGGAATTATCCGAGGAGTTACATGGTGACCTGTGGCATGGTCATGCTCATCTCAGATAGCAGGACCTGGCCGAAATTTGCACGTCATTGGATTGGCTCAATTATTCCTTGCGCATGCGTACCTTGCCAATTTTGGGCTTCAAGTCATGCTCATCTCTAATAGCACGACTCTTGTTATTAAAAATTCAGTAGCTCGACTAGTAGCGAACAAATAGCGAATAATGGCGAATATGGCTCAAAGTCAATCATGCGGATCTTCGGAAGTTCATACCGACGGGGACGTTATATCTCAGCTCCTGAGGAAGTCTTTTACTGCCAGAAATGTTAGCGAGCAGAAAGTTATCGTTCGTCAAAGACCTATGCCGAAGCTTACGATGAAGACGAAGGACAGGACGTTCCAAGATGTTTGGTACACGAAGGATTGGCTATGTGGTAGTGAAAACAAGAAGCGTCTCTTTTGCTGGCCTTGCTTGCTCTTTCGACCTGGATTTTCGCAAACCTGGACATCCTCTGGTTATTCCAACATGCAAGGCTTTCTGTCCGATTCCAAGAAGCATGAGAAAGCCAAGTCGCACATGGAGGCCTACAAAATGTGGAAAACCTTTGATGTGTCTCAGAGGGTCGATATATCGTTTTCGAGAGCCAGAAGAGAGGCAGTCGAGCGGCATAATGAGGAGGTAAGGCAAAACAGAGAGATGCTGAAAACTCTTTCTGAAGCTGTCCTCTATTTGGCTAGACAAGAATTAGCGTTCAGGAGCCATGACGAATCAAGCACAAGTTTAAATAAGGGTAACTACAGAGAATTATTAGAATGCATGGCAAAGTTTGATTCCGTTTTCGAGCGCCGTCTGCATGGAAGGCTGGCTGGTTCAGAAAGACCAGATGGTGGAGGAGTTTTTACAGGTGTCTCAGCGGACGTCCAAAAAGATCTGATTGAATGCATAGATTCAGTAATTCAAGACCAAATTGATCAAGAAATCAAAGATTGGACATTCTGTAGTATCCAGGTTGATGAAACAACAGATGTGTCAACAAAAGAGCAACTTAGTATAATCATTCGTTTGGATAGAAATGGTGAAGTTGTTGAAAGATTTTTATAGTTTTTCAACGTAAGTGAAGATAGGACTGCACCTGCAATACGTGCCATTGTGAAGATCCTGGGCAAGCATGGTGATGCTTTAAAAGAAAAGTTAGTGATGCAGACATGATGGTGCAACTGTAATGGCTGGTCATATTACTGGTGTGCAGACTCTTGTTTGACAGGATTACCCTTTTGCCTTTTTCTTCTACTGTGCAGCCCACAGATTAAACCTTTTCTTGTGCCAATCTTCATCAAGAATTCCAGCCATCAAAGTCTTTTTTGCCAATGTTACTGCCTTCAGTAATTTCACAAGTGTTAGCTCCAAAAGAAAGGCACTTTTTAGTTCACATGATATTGATATTCCAAGCCCTGGTGAAACAAGATGGTATTATCGATCTCGTACAATTTCTATAATTTTTAATAAATACCAGGCCATAGTTGATGTTCTGGAGGAGATTTTGGAAAAACCTCAAAGCTGGGATGACACAAGCTTAACCCAGGCAAGTGGCTTACTTCAATACCTTAACAGCTTCATTTTCTGCTTTTTTATGTGCTTGTTCAACAAAATATTGGATCAGTCATTAGTATTATACAGTTTTCTCCAAAACAGATTAACTGATTTCTCTTTTGGAATTGGAAAAGTGCAAAATTTTATAAATTTCCTTTCTGAGATTCGCACAGATGAAGCCTTTGATGACTGCTTTAGTGTTACAGTGAGTATAGTTGGACAACCATCTTCAAGATCTGACAGGAAGCATAACTACAAACAGCTATATTTTGAGATAATTGATACAATTATAACTATGTTGAATGACCGATTTGCTGATTGTGCCACCTTTGAATTTCTTGACTTGGTAAATCCTCAATTTTTCTCACACTGGCAAAATAATGTCCCTCATAAAAATTACAGCTCTTAAATGACAAATATGGACCACTCTTTGATATCGCAACACTTGAAAGCCAACTGCTTTTCATTTACAAGGATCCTGATTTTCACAAAGAAAGCCCAGTGGAGCTCTTGCAGTATATATTTCATTTTAATTTACACCCAAGTGTCCCTGAGGTGGTTAAGCTTCTGAAGCTGAATGCTGTCCTTGCTGTTGCAAGTGCATCAGTGGAAAGATCCTTTTCTTGCCTGAGAAGAGTGAAAAGCTATCTTCGTGGTAAAATGAGCGAAGAACGCCTTGGTTCTTTATGCAGAATATCTATTCATAAAGACATATTGAAGGAAAAGGAGGACCAAAATGAGCTTCACAACCTGATAACAGAAAAGTTCATTGCAAAACCAAGGAGACTTAATTTTCTCTAAAAATAAACATGTGATCAACTTACATTCTGTCATCTCTTCAACTCTGATTAAATAGAAAAATTGCTGTATGAAGTGTCAGTTTCACCATGACATTTTCAAGTTTGTGAAGGACATCCTGTATCATCTGGAATATTATGACATTTATGCATTCAGAAAGATAATTTTTGATATGGTGCATTATATGATGACTTTTTGCTGATTAAATAGACAACATGCTGTATGACATTTCAGTTTTCCCATGGTATTTTCAAGTTTGTGATAAGCTTCCTGTATTATCTGGAATATTATGACATTTATGCATTCAGTCAGATCATTTTTAATGTGGTACATTATTATGATGAATTTTTTGCTGATTAAATAGACAAGTTGCCGTATGAAGTGTCAGTTTCCCTATGGCATTGTCAAGTTTGTGAAGAGCTTCCTGTATCATATGGAGTATTATGACATTTATCCATTCAATTGAACCATTTTTAATATGGTACATTATCATGATGAATTTTTTTGCTGATTAAATAGACAAGTTACTGTATGAAGTGTCAATTTCCCCATGACATGTTCAAGTTTGTGAAGGACTTCCTGTCTCATCTGGAATATTATGACATTTATATATTTAGACAGATTATTTTTGATGTGGTTCATTATTATATGATGACCCTCTTGGTGATTAAATAGACAACTTGCTGTATTAAGTGTTAGAAATATTTATCCAATGATTCTGTTTCTCCATGGCATTTTCAAGCTATTCATTACTGTGATGACTTACTGCTGGTGAAGGATATGCTGAATGCCATTTGTATATCTGCCTGTATGATGTGATCAACTTTGTGAAAAATCTTGACAAAGGAAAGAAAAGCCATTCACAGTGAGACTAAATGCAAAGAATAAACCCATGAAGGATGTGAGCTGAACTCAGTGTAAACCAGCACTGAGTACCAATTCACTTACATATTTTTGAAGCATAATCATGGTAAATATTTTACACTTACAGTAAGTCTCCACTTCAGTGTTTAGTTAAACAGTAATTTGGGGCTAGACTTGCTCATGGCCATCTATGTTAGATTCACTCACAACTTTGTCAGTGCTCCATAAGTGTGGCAATCGGTTCTGACATAAGATAAGACAGCCCAAAATATGTTGTACTTTGCCTACCTTAAACTACATTTTGTGATGCTCAGAATGCATAAAAACTATCCTCAAATGCGGGAAATAGCATCTCCGAGACTCCAAATTCCAAAATTTTCCGGGGGGCATGCCCCCGGACCCCCCTAGAGGGGTCTCGCGCCTTCGGCGCTCGTACTTACTCTGAAGTCACAATAGCATGACCAGTCATTTATAGTCAGCTTCGCCACTGGTACCGATATCTCTTTCTCCATTTTCCACAGGCTCACTGTCACTCCTTTCATGTCCTACATTTCCATCAATTTCTTCATTCAAATTTTTCTCGTTACTGTTATCAACCTGTATTTTCCTTTTGATCCCTTCCAATTCAAGTTCCGTCAACCACCCATTTTTCCATTATCGCCCTCGCCTGATCACAGAGGCGCTGCTCAGTTGTTGGAAATAGTCCACTCTCATTCCACTCCCTGAGTAATGTAAATGGTTTGAACCTGGGAGAATCGTAACATGTTTGAGTAAGTTGATCGTCCAGGTTAGTGTAGTCTTGAGAAAGACTGTTGGTTGAAGTGACTGACGTTTCGACAGCCTTAGCAGCGGTCATCTTCAGAGTCAAAAGGAGAGTAAATGTCAGGTTCGCCTGTATTAGTATCTGGCTCGTGCGTGATAAGTGGGCGGTCGTGTTAGTCATGGAGGTGTGATATTTGGCGAGAAGCAATGGGTGTGGTCTGTAGGCGTTAATTATCAGTTTGTCGAAGTGTAAGTCTATTGGCTGCTCGCACGTTTGACTTTGTGAATTAGTCGTTTGTAAGGTCCCGGTAATTGTTGTGATCGGTTTAATGGATTTTGTTCTAAGTTCGTATACCAGCTTTCTAGTGTGAGTCGCTGTTTGTAGTTGGTGCTGTACGTAATGCATTTTGCCGATTCCCAGTCAATGTTGTGTTTGGTTTGTCGGTGGTGTTCGGCAATGTGGTTGGTTTTGTTTCCGTTTTTTGTCGCTCGTTTGTGTTCTGTTAGTCGTATATTTAAGTTTCTGCTAGTCTCACCTATATAAGTGGCTTGGCAGTCGGAGCAATTAATTTTGTAAACTGCACCTTGTCTTTCGTGCGGTTGTTCTCTGTCCTTAACGTTAGTCAGTACATGTCGTAAAGTTGTGATCGGTTTGTGCGCTACTCGTATGTTGTATGGTCGTAAGATACGCGAGATAATCTCAGACGTACCTTTTATGTGGGGTATCGTTGCTGTAGTTGTTGTCGGACTGTTGTTTTCGTCGCGTTCATTGTCTTTGTAAGTGTTAAGTTTGATGAAGTCAGAGTTATAGATGTTTTTGTGGAAAACGCATTGTAAGTAGGCATTTTCTTGGCGTAGAGCGTCGATTCTCCCAGGTTCAAACCATTTACTTTATTACGATCATTTGGAAGACAGAGCGAACAGCTTGCCAACGACTACATCCGTTTTGCAAGCAATGTCAGACGTACTCGCCAACAACTCTGGTTCAACCACCGCTGCAAGGATTTTGGTCTCGTTCCCGCAGGACTTAGAATTAAGTCCCCGTTGAACACACAAGAGGCTATTCAGATCGTCAACTCCACCAGCAGACGACTGATCCGAGCGCGGATTAACGACTGTCACAGACGACTCAACTACTACAAAAACCAACAGCAACGAAGACTGGACAAGCTGAGACAACTGATACCAACAAACGTGAGTACCGACTTACTTTCTACTATACAAACCATTGCTGACAAACGAGCTCTCAAAAACGAAACAGAATATCGAGCGAAATACCAACAAAAACTTGAACGATTACAACGCAGCAGAACACGTAAACGACAAAAGCATGACGATAACTGGGTCAAGAATATTTCCTCGCGCCCTTTAGACGAAACTGAAACTCGATTACTATCTTACGGACTAAAACACTCTGTAACACCCAAACATATACCGACTGAGGCAATTGTATCGAGTGTCGAGGCTGTCTTAGCTTCTCAAAGAGATTTGGCAGAGTCAACAAAAGACGAGATCAGGAGTAGGGTCGCCTCCACCGTGCAATCGGCCTCTATACGTGATACTAACTTGACGACAGTCGAAAAACAAGCACTCAAACGACGAAAACATGACGAAAACATTGTCATACTACCAGCAGACAAAGGACGCGTTACTGTTGTTATGGACAAGACCGATTACTACGACAAAATGGACGAACTAGTTAACGACAAACAAACCTACGAACTACATAAACGAGACCCTGCACCATCACTTCAACGAAAACTTAACAACAAAATTTTCTCAATGAGAAAAACTAACACGATCACTCAACAAACTTACTATCGACTCAGGTGTTCGGTACCGCGATCACCAAAGCTGTACGGACTACCGAAACTTCACAAGCCACAAATACCCATGCGACCTATAGTTTCGTTCTGTGGGTCGCCTACTTACGAACTTTCCAAATACTTAACAACCATACTGCAACCACTAACCAACAAGTCACAACATAGACTACGATCGACTGAAACCTTCATCAACAATCTCAAAACAGTACAAATACCACACAACCACAAGCTAGTCTCTTTTGACGTGAAATCACTGTTTACCAGTATTCCGCTTCAACTGGCGCTAGAATGCACCAAAACTGCCATCAACGAATTTACTGACGCACTTCCTTTACCTACACAGGACATCGTGGAACTACTGGAACTTTGCCTCACATCAACTTACTTTCAATACAACGGTAAACACTACAAACAGTTACATGGCACAGCAATGGGCTCACCCGTTTCTGTTGTGGTTGCTGAAGTTGTAATGCAATCCATAGAGGAACGAGCTCTTGCAACTTACAAACACACGTTACCTTTTTGGTTTCGTTACGTTGACGACACGATTACTGCACTACCCGAAGACGAGATTGACGAGTTTCACAAACACATTAACGAACAGAACAGTCACATACAATTTACCAAAGAGATTGAAGAAGACGGAGCTATTCCGTTCCTAGACTGTTTGGTAAATCGTGACAATAACAAACTACAGACCACTGTCTACAGGAAACCAACGCATACAGACAGACTACTGGACCAATCATCGTACAATCCAACCTCACACAAAGCTACCACCATCAAAACATTGACGAGACGCGCACAACTCATTTGCAACTCACCCGACGCTCTACGCCAAGAAAATGCCTACTTACAATGCGTTTTCCACAAAAACATCTATAACTCTGACTTCATCAAACTTAACACTTACAAAGACAATGAACGCGACGAAAACAACAGTCCGACAACAACTACAGCAACTATACCCCACATAAAAGGTACGTCTGAGATTATCTCGCGTATCTTACGACCATACAACATACGAGTAGCGCACAAACCGATCACAACTTTACGACATGTACTGACTAACGTTAAGGACAGAGAACAACCGCACGAAAGACAAGGTGCAGTTTACAAAATTAATTGCTCCGACTGCCAAGCCACTTATATAGGTGAGACTAGCAGAAACTTAAATATACGACTAACAGAACACAAACGAGCGACAAAAAACGGAAACAAAACCAACCACATTGCCGAACACCACCGACAAACCAAACACAACATTGACTGGGAATCGGCAAAATGCATTACGTACAGCACCAACTACAAACAGCGACTCACACTAGAAAGCTGGTATACGAACTTAGAACAAAATCCATTAAACCGATCACAACAATTACCGGGACCTTACAAACGACTAATTCACAAAGTCAAACGTGCGAGCAGCCAATAGACTTACACTTCGACAAACTGATAATTAACGCCTACAGACCACACCCATTGCTTCTCGCCAAATATAACACCTCCATGACTAACACGACCGCCCACTTATCACGCACGAGCCAGATACTAATACAGGCGAACCTGACATTTACTCTCCTTTTGACTCTGAAGATGACCGCTGCTAAGGCTGTCGAAACGTCAGTCACTTCAACCAACAGTCTTTCTCAAGACTACACTAACCTGGACGATCAACTTCCTCAAACATGTCCCTGAGTAATCTTCGTCTGTATTCTCTTAGTGGGATACCATTTTCATCAACTGGGTTGCTCCGAAAATAACATTCCATAACAACCATATTCATCTTCTTGGTCTACTTTTTTTCTCATCGCAGTTGTATGATGACTGTCGGGCCCACCCTGAGGATCAGTGAGACTTCTACCGGGCGTGGGACCTTCACCATTGGTTCCAGTCCTGTTCACGCCGTTATTTACATTATTGTTAATAGACATTTCACTCATTAATGAGGCGTGTTTTAAGGTTGCCACCAACCAGTATTTTTATCGAGAAACCATCTCTAGGAGGGATATCAACCAAGATTATAGAGCCCCTCCTACCCTTACCATTGCCCCGCTTGCCATTATGATTATTATTGTTATTATTATTATTACTATTGAAGAAAATGCAAATTTTTATAATGGTAACATGTACATTAATCATATTAATCTGATAAAAGGTTCAAAGTTCGACTCACTTTAGGCGCCTAGAAATATTTTCTAAGGATTTGAGTTTGAACAGCGTACGAATATTGCTTTTCATGGAATGTTAAACCACGATAGGATGAATTAATGTTGTGAAACGTAAAGCAATTCAAAACATCAAGCAACAAACAAAAAGTTCAATTTGGAAAAAAAAATATTATTTAGTTTATCTCTTTTTGATGGCCATATCAAGAGACTAAGAAATGCTTTTTCGTTACATACTTCCAGAGTAACGTATGTGATTGCTTCCTGCTGAATGATTCGAAGGAATTTTCAGGAAATACTTATGAACATAGGAACATTGATATACAATTATGCACTCAAATGCAAAATCTAAATCAAGAAATTTACACTTTTAATTAACCAGTGAAGGTTATCTGATGTGTTCATTCTTTCGTCGTACAATATTCTGAAGAGGATCGAGCAAATGCGAAACTATTCATCATAGTTAATAGTGATATTCCGGGGAAAATACCAATGATTTTAACTTACCATTACACGAATAAAAACTTTAATGACATACAATTTGCATCTGTACACGACTTTGTCGAGATGTGGGTAAATTAATTATAGTTGTTCGCTGTTTATGTGGTATGGGTTTTCACCTTTTTAACACTTTAAGGGCTTTTCTTTTTTCACAGGAGAACGCTGTTAGACAAAGGTATCGGAAATTCCGTACACAGTAAGAGAAGAGATCTGTAATCTTCTGAGGCTAAAGAAAACCCTTGGGGATGACTTTCGAACATTAGCTGGATATTTAGGCATGGAAAATGCAGAAATACAAGTTATTTCTGAAAGGGACAATCCGGCTGATGAAGTCCTGGCATGGTGGCAGCCACAAAGGTCGGCCACTGTTCAAAAGTTCCGGGAAGTACTGGTACAAATGAAACGAGATGGTGTTGTAGAAATTCTTGACCGAGAATTTCCGGCAGGTACGGAAAAAATGAAAATTAGGCCAAATCTTCGATCACGTTCTTTAATTTGTTTTTAATATTTAAAAAAAACATGTTATACTTACCAATTAACTTCATGAAGGAACGTGTGATTTTATTAGATTATTTTATTTGTCTGTTCACGAGTAATAATTTACATATTAATGTGAAAAATTTCTCATATGACATGCATTTGAAGCTGAGGGAGACTTTTAAGGTTAAAACTTCCTGCATGTCCTGCTTTGATGTGTTTAATCCAAATTTCAACCCAGCATTCCTGGACGGTCAACAATTTTAAGATCACCGCGAAACCTAAATTTCGTTGCTCAAGAGTTCTAGGCTACTGTAGATTTTAACCCTGGTTGAAGGAACATGGATTCCCCTTGGGTTTTTGAGTCGTAATTTTACCTGTCCACGAAATTTAGACAACTCTCACCTAACCAGCAGATCATAAAATGTTTGTTGGGTTGGAAGTGAACAGAGTTGAACATTCATCACCGACAGTTCTTTTGCACTACAGAACGGAGCAGTGGTAGCCATGGAAAACAGAATCTAATAGAAATTGACAATGCGCCTCAGTCGACCAAAGAAGAAAGCAATACATTTGGTGAGGAAATATTTTTAAATTAAAAAAGATTATAGAAGTAAATTATATTAATTAAAAACTGTTTAACTCGCAGAACATAAATCATATACACTATGAAAAGGAAACGCTTGTGACAGCTAACTCATTCCTCACTGAATCGTAGGGCAAAATATAAGAAAAATATCTTTACCCTTATCTTACGGATCATGAACTGATCATTTACATACAGAGTGGAAGTGAAGATTTGTTTAAGTGGAAAAATTCTTTTCATTTTAAAACGAAATCTTGGGGTGATGATGTAACTCCCCACCTCACCATATCTACAGACATTTAACTTATTCAATATAGGATTTTTTGTCCGCTGGGGCCTGTTGGCCCGGGGGGGCGAATGTAGTAGTGGTCAATATCTCCAAATTTTGGGTATGTCAGTGAACTTTCACTGAGGAAAAGAAGACGAGTGCTTGCGTAGGAAGTTCTGAATTAGGAAATGTATCCCATAATTGCTATGACTAATAAAATTTCACGGGGTAATCGATAACAAATGAATTTTATTACCATTGCAACAAAATGATGTGGCCATCGCGTCATAATAAACCTATCACAGCATCAAAACCTATTGTTTCCACTCTGCATTATATCAACGAATGCAGGGAGCAAAATTATATAAGTCGAGTTTGTATTACTTTGTTTGCCAGATATTTAATATACGTTTGCAGATATGGCCAAATTGCAAATATGGCCGAATGCTTAGAAACGTTTGCTTTTAAAAGAAAAATAACTTGGCCTGGGCCCCTCCAATTTTTATCCTTGCCCAATGCCTCCCCAAGACATTAACACATTAACACTTGTTGGGGATCTGTCATTAATTGACAGGTTTCTTGGTTTTCCGATGCGACATTAAACAGGGCTG
Source organism: Heliopora coerulea (assembly GCA_030142905.1). NCBI lineage: Eukaryota > Metazoa > Cnidaria > Anthozoa > Scleralcyonacea > Helioporidae > Heliopora > Heliopora coerulea. The sequence goes on from JASJOG010000556.1 coordinate 30,654, forward strand.
CCAAAAACCGTTAGCGACCCTAATAATCGTTAAATTTCACGATTGCTCAGTCAAACGAATAACGTATCTCTCACTTTATGATTTTGCTTGTACTACCATTTCAAGAGGTTGAGTCGAATTGGGAGTCAGCTGTCTTATTTAATATTTCATGAATTGACTAACACTGATAAAGTCAACTAAAAAAGTTGACTTGTGCGAGATTTGAACTCCACTCTTCGGGTTTCCGGACCACTGCTCTACCAGTTAAGTTGTCGAGTCACCTGGGTACAGTATGCTTGTTTTATCCAATTTATGTGCACGAGAGATTCTCGTGACAACTTAACACTCGATATCAGTGAGGATGTGCTGTGTTTGGACTCTATTTCAGAATAATCCTCAGGGTAACATGTGAGCATGAAGTGAACAAAATAACCTTCAATATTCTTCTTCTTTGTGGGTTATGAATAATGAAGAATACCATTTAAATTATTTCTTCATCAGTTGCCGTTGTCCAGAAAAATATTTTAAATCTTATTACAATAACGTCACAAGGTGGACACGCTTTCCCAGAAAAACATCAAAGTGGGGGTATTTTGTAATATATAACCTGAATGATGACAAACATGTGATTAATTTGACCATTTTAGTGGTCTACAGACCAGGTCACTTTTTCACAGTTACCATGGAAACACACTTTGTTCCCGAATCTTTTGTTCTGTAATTTTCGCGTTTCGTAAACAATCGTTACTGGCTTTGTTCAGGGTATGGCTTTGATATTATGTCCTGAATTCCAAGTATAAGTCTTACTTGAAAATGGAGCTAGTACTCGTTCACACATTATTAGGGCTTGAGACCTAACACGTGGTCATGGTGCGTCAATAAATTTCCAAAAGTTATAAATAATTCATAAACAAAATGCAAATGAAAATCATAACCGCGTCCCTTCTTTAAATGTGATAAAAATACACTTATTTTCTTCTCCACTTCCTTTGGCCTAGAAAACATTAATTTTCAAACCTTCACGAATTAGTGTATTTAGAGGTTTGTTTTTGAAGTCATTTAAAAAAACTCGCAGTACGTGTTTCATCGGACCTTAGACACTCGGTGAGCGTCTCGTGTTTTAAACCTGATAAAGCAGTCTTGCTGATTTTTTAAATATTATACTTGGCACATCGATACTTTGAAAAACTTTAAAGCAGCCACGTTTTGCTTGTAAAGCATTAACTCTTTCCCCGGGGTATAAGACTTCTATCATTTTATTCTGGCTAACTCTAGCTGATTTTCCTTTTCAAAGGGAGAGCTCCCGCCTCGAAAGAATTGTAGTGGTGATTTAAAAAACAATGGCAACGTATTTCTGCCAAAACCTTTTCACCTTGTGATGTCATCATTCTCATATTTTAAATGCTTGAACAGTCGAACCTCCATTAAGCAACCCTCCATTAAGCGGCCACTGTTTATTAAACGGCCGCATATCAAAGTCCCAAGATATTTGTAATACAATTACTATAAAATATCCCTCTATTAAACGGCCACCTCTATTAAGTGGCTGCGGCCACCTATGAGCGGTCCCAAATGATGTTTTATATAAATTATTACCTGTATTAAACGGCCAGCTTTCATGATTTACTTGGCGCAACTCTTTCAAGAGAACCGCACTAAAAGTTGAGCTGATAATGCTTAATAATTTGCTTTATTTACTTAATAACACTTAAAAATAATGTTCAACACATGTCATTTGACACTTCACTCAACTGTCAAGGTCATTAAATTCAAAGCATTGTTAGCAACAAAAGTGTCAGTGTTTGCGTTGCATAGAAACGCTCTATTACTTAGCGTCAAATCCCTCCTTTTTCAGCTTTGACTTTAGCTAACTGACTGAAAAGGCATCTCCTGTGAAATGAAATTCACAGTGATTTATGATTGAATAAGTAGACATTAGACAACGCCCAACTTCTACTTTTTGCGTACCTCTATTTAGCAGCCACCTCTATTAGGCGGCCACAAAGCCGATTCCCGAGAGTGGCCGCTTAATAGAGGTTCGACTGTATCTACACAATGAAAACTGATAAAGAAAAAATATTGAACGGGTTTCTTCCTTATTCTGAATCTACTTTCGGAAGAAAAATATATAAGGTCGATTTTTTCTTTATTTCACAAATACTTTAAATGGGCAATGTTTATGCTTAAATGTAATTTTAGATGAAAAGCGACGTGAAAGTCGAAAAGAAACAGAGTATAAACAAAGTGATGAAAGTAGGGATCAAGACGTAGATGAAGCAAGTCATCAAACCCAAAAGGGAAGACGCCGTAAGCAAACATTCGGAAGTAGTGATCAAGAAGTTGATGAAGCAAGTCATCAAAGCAAAAAGGAAAGACGCCGTAAGCAAAAAGATGAAAGTAGTGATGAAGACGTTGATGAAGCATGTCATCAAAGCCAAAAGAGAAGACGCCGTAAGAAAAAAGATGAAAGTAGTGATCGAGACGTTGATGAAGCAAGTCATCAAAGCCGAAAGGGAAGATACAGTAAGCAAAAAGATGAAAGTAGTAATCAAGACGTTGATGAAGCAAGTCATCAAAGCCGAAAGGCAAGACGCCATAAGCAAAAAGACGAAAGTAGTGATCAAGACATTGATGAAGCAAGTCATCAAAGTCAAAACGGAAGACGCCGTAAGCAAAAAGACGAAAGTAGTGCTGAAGACGTTGATGAAGCAAGTCATCAAAGCCGAAAGGGAAGACGCCGTAAGCAAACATTCGAAAGTAGTGATGAAGACGTTGATGAAGCAAGTCATCAAAGCCGAAAGGCAAGACGCCATAAGCAAAAAGACGAAAGTAGTGATCAAGACATTGATGAAGCAAGTCATCAAAGTCAAAACGGAAGACGCCGTAAGCAAAAAGACGAAAGTAGTGCTGAAGACGTTGATGAAGCAAGTCATCAAAGCCGAAAGGGAAGACGCCGTAAGCAAACATTCGAAAGTAGTGATGAAGACGTTGATGAAGCAAGTCATCAAAGCCGAAAGGGAAGACGCCGTAAGCAAAAAGACGAAAGTAGTGATGAAGACGTTGATGAAGCAAGTTATCAAAGCCGAATAGGAAGACGCCGTAAGCACAAATATGAAAGTAGTAATCAAGACGTTGATAAAGCAAGTCATCAAAGCCGAAAGGGAAGACGCCGTAAGCAAAAAGACGAAAGTAGTGATGAAGACGTTGATGAAGCAAGTCATCAAAGCCGAAAGGGAAGACGCCGTAAGCAAAAAGACGAAAGTAGTGATCAAGACATTGATGAAGCAAGTCATCAAAGCCGAAAGAGAAAATGCCGTAAGAAAAAAATGAAAGTAGTGATGAAGACGTTGATGAAGCAAGTCATCAAAGCCGAAAGGGAAGACTCTGTAAGCAAAAAGAAGAAAGTAGTGATCAAGAGGTTGATGAAGCAAGTCATCAAAGCCGAAAGGGAAGACGCCGTAAGCAAAAATTCGAAAGTACTGATGAAGACGTTGATGAAGCAAGTCATCAAAGCCGAAAGGGAAGACGCCATAAGCAAAAAGACGAAAGTAGTGATGAAGACGTTGATGAAGCAAGTCATCAAAGTCAAAAGGGAAGACTCTGTAAGCAAAAAGACGAAAGTAGTGATCAAGAGGTTGATGAAGCAAATCATCAAAGCCGAAAGGGAAGACGCCATAAGCAAATAGATGAATGTAGTGATCAAGACATTGATGAAGCAAGTCATCAAAGCCGAAAGAGAAAATGCCGTAAGCAAAAGGATGAAAGTAGTGATGAAGACGTTGATGAAGCAAGTCATCAAAGCCGAAAGGGAAGACTCTGTAAGCAAAAAGAAGAAAAAAGTGATCAAGAAGTTGATGAAGCAAGTCATCAAAGCCAAAAGGGAAGACGCCGTAAGCAAAAGTTCGAAAGTAGTGATCAAGACATTGATGAAGCAAGTCATCAAAGCCGAAAGAGAAAATGCCGTAAGCAAAAAGATGAAAGTAGTGATCAAGACGTTGATGAAGTAAGTCATCAATGCCGAAAGGGAAGACGCCGTCAGCAGAAAGATGAAAGTAACGATGAAGACGTTGATGAAGCAAGTCATCAAAGCCGAAAGGGAAGACGCCGTAAGGAAAGAGACGAAAGTGGTGATCAAGACGTTGATGAAGCAAATCATCAAAGCCGAAAGAAAAGACACCGTAAGCAAAAAGACGAAAGTAGTGATCAAGACGTTGATGATGCAAGTCATCAAAGCCGAAAGGGAAGACACCATAAGCGAAAAGATGAAAGTAGTGATGAAGACGTTGATGAAGCAAGTCATCAAAGCCAAAAGGGAAGACGCCGTAACCAAAGTGATGAAAGTGGTGACCAAGACTTTGATGCAACAAGTTATCGAAGCCTAAAGAGAAAACGCCAAAAGCAAAGCAATGAAAGTAGTGATAGAAATCATCATGAAACATGTAGTGGAAGTCATAAGAAGCGACGCTGCAAAGGCTGGTTTCCAAATAATCGCCGGCGATCGCTATTGATCGCTCGATCGCGGAAACCATTCTTCCGAAAGAAACATGATCGAAGTCCAAAGAAGAGATTCCGAAAGTAACATGATGAAAGTAATTAGCGGGGTTTTGACCAAGGACATGATCAAAGCTCTAAGGCCGCAAGGCTCCGTAAACAAAGTGGTGAAAGAAGCAATGGAGAAATTCGTGGAGTACATGATCAAAGCCGAAAGGGAAGATGCCGTAAGCAAAGTTTAGAAAGTAGTAATCAAGATGTTGATGAAACAAGTCATCGAAGCCTAAAGGGAAGATGCCGTAAACAAAATAGTGAATGTAGTGACAAAGACGTTGATAGAGCAAGTCATCAAAGCCGAAAGGGAAGACAACGTAAACAAAGTACTGAAAGTAGTGACCAAGAGGTTGATGGAGCAAGTCATCGAAGCCGAAAGGGAAGACGCCTTAAGCAAAGTGATGATGGTTGCGACCGAGGCCTTTACAAAGCACTTGGTCGAAGCCGAAAGAAAACGTACCGTAAGGAAAGTGACGAAAGTAGTGATCAAGACGTTCAAAAAGCATCTCATCAAAGGCGAAAAGACAAACGCCATAATAGTCGGCCGGCCGGGTTGGCAAAATATTTCGTCCGATGGCATTTTTTTGTTAGAAGCTGGTAACCGCGATAGATGAACTCGAATATGCTTAGTTTTAAAGGTTTGGGGGGTTACCACGCAAAAATCGGATTTTTTGTACCAAAATTTTAGTGTTTTTTAGACAATAATATAGCCTGCATCGGCAGGTGTGAAATCTACATTTTTACAACTTTTTGTTGCTATGCAACAAATAAGCAATTTTTATTGGCCCTCGCTAATAAACCGTGATCTCTTATTGGTCAAGCGAAGCGAAAGTTCGTACTAATGTGGACATGACATTGTAAACAAAGACGTGTGAACGTAACGCCGCATAACGAAGCATGAAAATCCTTTTTATAGGTATGTTATGACCCAATAAACACATATTTTTTTAAATGTCTATGTCTACCTTGAAGTGTAAGGATTCTTGCATCCCTGTGCATTACATGAGCATATAGGAGTGCATCGCTGACTAGTTTTGTAGCATTTACAAGCGCCCGTATTGCACTTCTTTGTACATCCACAAGATATTAAGTTTACACATGATGACGGTATAGATGGATTTGTTGTCCACACAATCTTTAATCTTTGTTCATGTACCTCCCAACCAATTGTTTCAAATAGTAAATCTACTGTTTGCCAACTTAAATTTGCCTGGAGCCAAACTTTAGCTTGTTGGTTAGCACGGGCGATGTGCAAGTTCAATGCATCTTCTGTCGGGGGAAGTTTTCCGAGGTCTTTGCTTCCCTTTTCAAATAGGTCAATTCTACATTTATTTACTCCAGCTTTTGGATCTTGGGCAGAGTAAAGTCGACAGACAAACTCCTCAATTTCATTACTTGGACCGTCTCTGCCAAGACCATTAATTAAATGAGGGAATTCCTCAAAGACTTTCCAACATTTGCGCTTTCCAAAAACAGTGAAAGGGGAGGTTGTATCACATCCTGTTAAAGCATGAAACCCTAAAATATTATTAGTAATAGGTGCAGGTAGACGCTCAGTAATCGTATGAACAGGATAACATTTTCTTTGTCTTGAAGTTCCTGCAATCATCCATGTTTGAACATCTTCAATCGTACCTAGAAAATGAACTAGCAGTAACAAAACATCTGTGTCCCTACAATGTACAAGGAGTTTATTAAAACCCTTTAAAATTGCATCACATGCATGCAAAATAATACGTGTATCTGCTTCCTCGTGGTTACATTTAAGGTGTGTTAGATTTCCCAAAGATGTTGAACATGCCTTTGTTGTTTCTTTATATCCACCACTTGTGACCACCTCACAATTTGCTAAGAGCTCATGACCATGTTGCATGAGATATTCATTCAAGAAATTGGCCAAGTCAGCTTTGTTTTCTGGCAAGGCGATAAAGTTTCCCCAGACTTGTGGAAGTGGCAAATCCTTTCGATCAATAAACCTACGTATTGGCCTTTTCTTGGTGTTTCGTTTTGCTCGGCAGCAGTTTTCATCGAGTTTTCAATATAGGTATCACATGGTACATCAATTCGTTTAACGCTTTCATCCAATTCTTTTGCCACAGCTCTCAAGAACACACCTCCATAATCCTGGAAGGTTTTGCAATTCTGTGGTTTACCCAGAGCTTGAATGAGTGCAAGTCCATCAATTATTATACATGTCTTATCTGAATCTTCCTGATATGGGATACTATGTAGAACTTCAATATCACCCATCAATATGTCAGTCATATCTACCTTGGTTGTAGAATTCATGTCTCCATTAATTTTTGCTAAGGATAAAGGCAAACTGGCAAGTTCATGTTGTAGAATTTCATCCATCTTGATTTGTCGGCCTGCCATTGAAGCTGTGAGAAGACGCTGCAGTAACTTTCTGTCTGCTTTTATCACTTTTTGTTCATTTTGTTTTACTAGAACTGTTGTTTGGTACAAAGTCTTGAATGTCTTACTGTTGTTCTTCTTAAGTGAATTAAAGAATGGGACTTCTTTCTTAATGAACCAGCTTGTCACATGTTTAGATACCAATTGTCTTCCTAGATTCTCTGCAGAAAGCATGTCTTGCTGAATTTCACTTGTGGCAACATCATTTGTGGCTATAGAAGTTAGTTGAAGACTGGGACTAATTAACTCCTTTTCTTGGTTATCAGCATCTTGTAAAATGACAGGTGCACCCTTTTCTGATGTAGGCAACTTGAAGACATCAAATCACATGAATTGCTTCTTCAAATGTTCAACTATATCTTTGTCAAACTTCTTTCTAGATGGCTGAGCTTCCTTTCTAGTTGATATCTTTTCATCATTGCTTTCTTCCAAGTCCAACATTACTCTTGTCAAATGTGAAACCAAAGAGTGCTCAGCCCAGGTGATGCAAAACTTGTCTCTTGCTGTATCATTTCTTGTTATTCCAATAATTCCACTTGATATCTTGCATACTTTATTTTGCCACTCAGTTGCTTGGTCAATTGGAACTTGATTAAATCTTCCATTCCTATGCTTTACAACAAAATTACCAGCCATGAATTCTTTAAATAATTCTGGATGTGATGTTTCCAAACCTTTCATTTCAGCCAAATAGACAGGCCCCCATCGAGCATAATTAGTATGGTCATATATTGTCATCCAGGGCAACATTGCAGCAAATGAATTCAGATGAAGGAGCCAATCACCATCTCGATTTGCTCTGATAAAGTTTAGCAAAATTTCCACCATCTTCATATAGGTTCGTCACACAACAAAGTTTGGACAATCAACAAAATTCTTATCAAACTCCTCAGTCATCTCTACAATATTTCCTTAGTCAAGTGCTTCCATGACATCACTAACTGATCTCTGTATACCATCATTATCTGGTGTGCTTGCACTAAATTCCTCAACAATACCTATCACCTTGGTTGATAAATTAAGAGTTTTTCCAGCTTCAATGCACCATGAACTAAAAAAATTCCTGTAAATTTGCCACAATGCTTCATATGTCAACATGTGCCCTCGAACAGCTCTGTAATATGCTTTACCTTCCATCATAGCATCAGTACTACCCTCTGCAAATGCCCCTGCTTCTACCCATACATCAACCAGACCAGTGTTCTCCATGTGTTGTCCAATGGCTTTCAGGAAATTAAACAGAATATGAAGGTGCCCCATGACCAAAACAACATCTTGGTATCTCTCTTGATCTGCCCAGACAAGTTCTTTAGCTCTGCTGTAAAGTGGCTGATCCATAGTAATGACTGTGTATGGTTGTCCAAGTTTTGATGTGATTTCAACAAAGCAATTAATTACAGTTGTGACAGTGTTGTTGTCATCTGCTGGTGCTTGGAGAATAGGAAGCATTCCAGGTGTTGTAACAGGGAGGTCATTTAAACTAATTGTCTCATTGAATGCTGGCCATGCAGCAATGGCTTCCTCTGTATCATACATTCGTGCTAGCAGCCATGTCATGTCTTTTAGTTTTCATTCCCTCTGTTCCTCATTAACTTCAAACCAGTTCTCTGGGGTGATTTTCACACCAACAGGAAAGATTGGACTTGGTCTCTCTTTTGGAAGAATGGCAGAATCCAGTTTGTGAAGAGGTGCCAGCATGTCAGGAGTCAAGGTTCATGCTCTTCCAATCTTTGGATAATCTTTTCCTGGCCACAGATTGCTTGGTCCCTGCTGCCATAACATCATCTGGGTGCAGTGAAATGTGTTCTGACCATGGTATTTTCCTTCAGATGCTACAAGATCACTAATGTTGGACAGTCTTACTCGCATAATAAAGTCAGACTGGGCTAAACCAATGATTTTTCTCGAAAGTTCCATTGTCGATACGTTATGCGTACTTTTAACATTCTTGTCCTGGCAAAACATACACAAATTCCAATCAATAGCATGTTCTCGACTACTGCGCCTCGATGGTTTGGCTTGTTGTTTTCCAGTAGATGTTTCTCCCACGGTAAGCTTGGTAGTAATATATCGAATTTATTACAAATTCATCATCAGACTAATTTACACAAGCTAGACCTAGGTCAATATATAGGCACAAGCGTGGTGACATCATACAGGAAGAATGTGTGACGAAAGAAATTGGAGTGTGAATGAGTGAAGTGTTATGTCAGGTCAAATAATGAGAGTTCTTTGCTGGCTTTGAGTCCTACGTTAAGTTCTGTCACCACGCTTGTGCCTATATATTGACCTAGGTCTAGCTTGTGTAAATTAGTCTGATGATGAATTTGTAATAAATTCGAAATATTACTATTGAACACTGTGTCCACTTGCTTTTCTCAAATTTTGAGTTCAAGATGGAACTGATACTCGGAGTATGTTTTCTACTTTATTTTCTTAAATTATCGGCTGGAAACGAAGCTTGGTAGTACTTTCGTGTTTTTTTCGTGTTAACAATCAATCGAAAACTACTATTAAAAAAAGATTGTAAGAAAATATCTAAAATAATATAACGAAAACTAATTTCTAAACAAGTACACTACCCAAGTTAGGATTAAAAAGATAAAAAATATAAAATACAATACGATACTGTGGTAAGTCTTGCTACTTTAGATAAGTTTTTTTGGGTATATTTTTTTGGTTTTAATAAAAAATTTTATACAAACTTGGTTTCCTTTGAGTCTTCTTCTTTATCTTGATATTGGTGTACTTTTCTGCTTGAAAAACTTTGTTCACACTTGAATAATTCGCTCTGAACACAGCACAAAGTCCTTCTCTGTTTGTATTCAAAGATTTATGACACCGTCGTCACAGCAACAGCATTTGTTGTTTACAATCTCGCTTGTTGATTGGCTAAATAATTTCCCAACAGCTAATGAACGTCCACCTCAGGGTAAACGGTCTCGGAGGAAAGCCCCGATAGACATTCGATGAGTAGAATAGCCTGCGAATGGGCTGTTCGCAAAAATCACGAGAAAACATCGATTTTTTTAGTTTAAAACTCAAAAGCAAGCGTGGTAACCCCCCAAAACGTTAATACTAAAGACTAAACTAAACTTCTAGCGTGGTTACCAGCTTCTAACAAAAAAATGCCATCAGACTTTTTTTGAAGCGTTGTTTGCCAGCCCGGCCGGCCGACTATAAGTAAAGCAATGAAAGTAGTGATAGTATCATTATTCACGTAGTCGAAGTCATAAGAACAGACGCCATAAAGGCTGGGTCCATATAATCGCCGGCAATCGCTATTATTATTATTATTATTATTTACAATATTTTAACACTGTACAATTTCACTGTTATAGAAAAGGAAAGAAAAGAGAAGAGTGATCTTCCAACTGGCCGTGCTTATTTACAAGATTTAACAAACTATTCTTAACTACTATTTACAATAATAAAACTAAAATTAATAGATAAACAAATCACAATAAAAACAAATATAAATTATATTGAAATACAGTTATATATATACGCGTGCATCGGTGCATGTAGATAAATGTATGCATATATATTTTATCTCATGTTACGTCTTAGCAAAGATTTGAAAATGGTAACGCTTTCTGATTTTTTAAGGCTATTGTGTAATGTATTCCAATTTTCTGCGCCTCTATAGCTAAATGAGCATTTCATATAATTTGTTCTTGGCTTTGGCAAAGCCAAATTGACATCTGACTGCCTAATATTATGATTATGTATATCACAGGTATTTATAAACATATCTCCCAAGTAGTCGGGGACCAATTTCTTATTTATTTTGTACATAAGAATCGAAAGTTGCTGATTTCTTCTTTGCTCAAGATTTGGAATATTTATTCTACTTAGAATGTCAGTTGGTCTTGTTGAATAACTCTTTCTAGTAATTATACGAAATGCTCTATTTTGGAGTTTCTGTAGTTTATTTGATAATGTACTACCGAGACAACCCCATATTTGTGTACAATAATCGAAATACGGTTGGATTAACGAATTGTATATGACTACTAAGGTAGAGAAATCAACCGTATCTCGTAACTGTCGAAGAATACCAAGACCTGAAGTGACTTTACTTATAATGTAATCAATGTGTGCATTCCAGCTCAAAGACTCATCTATAATCAGACCCAAGGATTTTGTCTTTTCTAACCTTTTAATACTGAAATTTTCTACATATATAGTTGGGTTAGATGTTAATTGGCCCAATCGTCTTTTTGAACCAATGAACGTATACTCCGTTTTGCTTTTATTAAGAGTTAATTTGTTTGTGGACAACCAATTGGCAACAATATTTAAATCATCGCTCAATGTTTCAACAATTTCATTTATATCATGGCTTGCTGTAGCAATTTGAGTATCGTCAGCAAACAGATGCGGTTCTGCCTTTTCTAGGCAATTTGATAAATCATTAATGTATATAAGAAATACCAATGGTCCTAAGCCTGAACCTTGTGGTATACCTGTTTTCATTATTAGCGGGCTAGTTGGCTGTCTTTCACATAGCAATACCAACACCAAATTAGCTTACCTTGCCATCAGATGATGGACTTCGCAGATCGATGCGCACCCGACGCCCACCAAAGCACTACCAAGACCATATAACAGATCTCCAAGTATATGATGACTTCTGCGTTGTGCGATTTCATGAGACACAATGAAACAGACTTCTTCCATTGGGCGTGTGTGCGTTTACATTGATGTTTCAACTAACTCGGGCATTGTTACATCAGTTCCATTTATGGTAGTAGTGCTTTAAACTTTACGATTTTCTTAAACGTGAGAAAAGAGAGTTGTGACAGTATCGATTAGCAACAAAGGTTTATACGTGTTACCCTCACGGAGGTCGGCCACCTTGTTTTGCCCGAATCTCGTTCCTACGACGTTTACTACTGTAACTAAAGTCATTTAAACTTTACCAATCGGGCTTCGGCTCTTACCCAACTGGCATTGAACAAACGTCGGCGAATAATCAACAATTATCAAAAAAATATTGATATCAAACTTTTCTACTCGGCTGGCCTAGATTCGTTATTGCCTTTATTATAGGCAACGTCTTTACCAAAAGTGATATATATCCTTTCTTTTTGAAGTCTAAAGTTTTTTATCACTTTAAACGTGTGAGGTTTGAAGTTCGTTATGTTGGAGGGACCTGAAGGCAGCTCTACAAAAGGTACACGAGTACTTTAATCAAACCGACAGTAATTTCCAAATCTACAAACATCTCAAAAGAAGGATTCCATATCCTAATAAGATAAACTCGAACAAAAAAGCAAATAGACCTTCTACTGTCTTAACTTGAACATCTTAATTGCAATTTAAAATCCTTACAATTTATAACAAGGCAGTACTTCAATTTCTGTTGATACTTTTGTTATATTATATCGCGTATTTGTTTTGTCGTTGTAATCTATAATGCTATATTTGTATCAGTTAATTCCAAGATTATTTCAAATCCATGGAAATTGAAAAATCGTCAATAGAAATGACGCAGTGGACGTTGTCTTCAACTAGCAAAATCGAGTACAGCAATCTTGAGTCGTAGCAATCATGAAGTAGGACGATTTGTACGTCCTAAGCATATCAAATGAAAATAAAAACAGACTGAAAAGCGTTGTACAGCTTGTTTAAAATATATTCCATTCGCTTGTTTTATTGCAAACTCAATGATCGTAAATGGTACGGGCCACGAGTTCAAGTAGTTCATCCACAGAATGACCTTATTCTTAATCAAAATACCTTGATTAACAGATGTTTTTAATAAAAATACGTCTATTCTTGGTATATTATTCAATTGCCGAAATATGAACTACATTTAAGATCGCATCAATACCACGGTACAATGAGCTTATTTGAATCAAATTTTTTATACTGCTGTCATGACATTGGAGGTGAACCGATATTTCTGGTCCTTTTATTTTAGAAAACGTGAAAGGAGATCAAGGAACTGGAAAAGAAGCAATTAAACATGGTAAGTAGCAATACCCTGATCAACAATTCTGGCTAACTCCTGTACTGCCAATCATCTTCTCTGTAGACTTGTAGCGTTTGTTTACAGACTTAGTGTCAACTAAAAGACAGCTGTGAAATAACGAAAGCTGGGTTTCGAGAGTTCTTCAATGTAGAAGAGACTAGTTTGGCGGCATATTATATCAACTTGTCATCAATTGGTCTTTGATATGTAAATTATATTCAGCCTACCATTGTTGCGTGATACAGTTCCAAACTTTTCAATGTCACTGCAAGAAATACTGTTTCCAGAAAGACCCGGGAACCTGCAGGTAACAGTTGTTAAAAGGTTTGCCGGTGACTGATGACGGTCACTTAATTTCAAAAGAACGGATTGCAGTAAAAGTCAGCTCATCAAATGCTACCAAAGAACAGAAATAAAAGACCTTAAATTTCATAAAGATGTTCTGAAGTATCTTTTACAACCCTCTGTGGTGTCTTTATCACCGCTAAAACATACATAAATAGAACATTTGGTGGTTTTGTATGCCTTGGACAAACCAGTAACTAATGAAAGTGGTAACAGCAAGGTAGTATTGACTTATTGTGCCAACCGCTTAAGCATTAACAATTTTTTGGTGAATTACAAATAGCGTTGTTGACCATGCCCGACATTCAATGTGAAAGATTTTGAAAAGGGTAACTTGAAACCAGGGAAGGTGGCTGGAGAAGAAGCAGATATGAGGGGTGAAACTGTTGAAAGTTGGCATGAAAGAGCAAGAGAGATTACAAACAACAGTTGTTTTACGGCCGTTTTTTCTGCTTACGCAGAGGTTGGCTGTCGGATCTACACAGCAACCTCCTCCTCCTCTCCTTCTCATCTTCCCTTTTCAACCCGCACTCTCTCATGTCCCTCTTTCCACCACCTGGCTCCATGTCATCCTCGGCCTTTCCCGTCCTCTCTTACCTTCCACCTCAAACGACATGATCTTTTTCACCCAATCGTCATAATCCTTCCGCAACACATGTCCCAACCATCTTAATCAATTACGTTTCACGGCATCAGACACTTACTCAATACCCATTCTTTCCCTCAGCTTTGCACTCGGCACTCTATCCCTCGTCAATACACCACACATCCATCTCACCATCCGTACATTCCAGTCTCCCACTCTGCTCTGCCATCATGGCCCACGTTTCACTTCCAAATACCACAGTACTCTTCACACACGTCACATACAGCTTTTCCTTCTGTTTAAATGACACTTCCTTCTTTTTCAAGATCCCTGACAACTCCTTAAACTTCCTCCACACACAATGCACCCTTGCCACAGATGTGAGATTCGCTCCTCCACCCCCATTCAGCATATCACCCAGCTAACAAAACTTTCCAACATTCTCTAAGTAAACCCCATTTCCCAGATCCAAGCTCTCCTCCACATTCCTATCTTCTTCATCACCTGCTCTTTGACACGCCTTGCACACAAACGTATCCTTAACTCTAACCAGAGAGCCCTTCACACCTGAGCATCACTTGTGTACCCATCCTTTGCATCTCGTACATCTGATGGAAATGCTCCCAACACCCTTTCCACATACAGTACATGGCAACGTCTCCAGTCTTTCAACATCACCACAATTCTCCCCTGACACCTTCACCTTTGTTTTACCAATGTTCACCTTCAACCCTTTCGGCTCCATGTACTATTTCCACCTCAGCACTTTCCCCTTAAGTTCCTCAATGCTCTCAGCCATCCGAACTTAATCGTCAGCATGTAACAGCTCCCACGGTAGGCCCTCCCTAACGTCTTGCGTCAGCGCTTCTATCACAACCACAAACAGTAATTTACTCAGAACAAATCCCTGATGTACCCCAACCTTCACCTCAAACTCCTCACTGTTTCCGTGCTTTTTTTTGACCATTGTTCTCGCTTTCTTACACTTTATTATCACCGCTTTCACCAGTCTTTCTTCAACCTCCAGCTTCCTCAATTCCCACCTAACCACTTCTCTTTATCTCCTATCAAATGCCTTCTCCAGATCCACAAATGCGTAATACAATAGTCTCTTATTTGCCAGAAACGTCTCGTGCATTTGTCGTACCACAAGGATCCCATCTGTCGTCCGCGTCCCTGGCATAAATCCAAACTGCCTACCATTAATATTTACTGTCCCTCTCAACCTTCTCTCCAGAACCCTCTCAAATACCTTCAGCCCGTGTTCTAACAACTTTATTGTCCTATGTGTCCCACACTCCAATGGGTCACCTTTCACCTTTTAAATGGGTACTCAGCTCCCAGTCCTTCAGTATCTTTTCTTCGTCCACTACCATATTGCAGATCTCTGTCATCTTCTTCACCCCTACCTGACCAGATGCACGGATAATGTCACCCACCAATTCCGTCGGACCTCCTACCTTCCTACTTTTTATCTGCCCTATCCTCTTCTCTACTTTCATCTCTGTGATAAGCTCTCTTGGTCCTTCAACTATCCCAAACTCTACAATTCCATCCCAATCACTCTCTACATTCAATAGTTACTCTATATCCTCCATCTCTTCTTTATCATCTCCGGTTTCATATTTATATTTCTAGATAGTACGAACAGCTGGTATGTTAATATGGATCGTAAAATGTTTAACTTGGTTGTTTTGTTAGATCTTAAGAAGGCATTTGATACAATTGACCGTGGTATTCTGTTATGCAAATTAGAACTTTATGGCATAACATGAAGTGCCTTGTCCATGATACGTTCATACTTATCTGATCGAAATCAAATATGTCAATTAGGTGACGTAATGTCAACTGAAAAGCGTATTACATATGCTATTCCTCAATGGTCTATTCTTGGCCCTCTCTTTTTTCTCATATACTTAAATGACCTTCCAAAGGGTCTAAATAAGGCTACTCCTCGGCTGTTTGCCGATGATACTAATCTTACTGTAGCCGGTGAAAGTATACAGGAAATTGAGTTGAACATGAATACTGATCTTACATGCATAAATGAGCGGCTTTTAGCCAACAAATTGAACCTTGATGTTGCAAAAACAGAATTTATGCTTATTGGTTCAGCTCATAAATTAAACAACCTTGTCACACAGCCAGATCTCAAAATTAATCATGATAAAATAAAACAAGTCTGTAATACTACCGTACTTGGTGTTGGAATTGATGATAAATTATCTTTGAATAGACACATCGATAAAGTGGCCAAAAAAGTTACCTCAGGAATAGGAGCTATTAGGAAAATTCGCAATTTCGTTGATCGAAACACTCTGATCTCTATCTACAATGCTTTAATTAATCCTCATTTTGACTATTGCAGTGAAGTATGGGATACCATGGGTGTCGGACTTTCCAGCAGGCTTCAAAAACTTCAAAATAGAGCTGCAAGGGTAATAATGAACTTTAGAAATAATATTTCTGGACCAGAAGTTATAAAAGCGTGAGGATGGGAAACTCTCGAGACTCGACGAGCCAAGTCAAAACCAAAAACAATGTATAAGGTTCTAAATAACTTGGCTCCGAGCTCGCTTGCGGAACTGTCTGAACATAAGAAAAATATTACTCATTACGACCTCAGGGGCTCTTCTACCTTGCTGCAGTTGCCTCAACTAAAATCTGAAAAGTTAAAGAAAAGTTTTTCTGACAATGGAGCTAAAGTTTGGAATTCTCAACCTGCAGATGTGCGTAAATCCGATACATTGACAATATTTAAAAATAGAATTCGTGCTTAAATTTATATATGTTATTCACACGCCTCTCGTAGAAATCGGCTTTAGTTGACGAGGCCAGCGTGTGACTTTTAAATAAAGTTTTTACCACTACTTACTACTTACTACTACTACGTCGTCGACCTCATTGTTCCATTACAAGTTCGGACCGTCCCCAAAGGCATTCCCCGTGCTGTTCGTGCAGCTCTCAGATGGGAGGGTGCAGTGCACCTACCTGGCCCAACAAAGGGAACTGAGCACGTGCTAAAGGTTCACGTATCCACTCCAGACGAGGACCTCCACAGACAAGCGCAAGAGTGGCGGAAAACTGAGTCCTTTGGGTGCAAGTACGACAGGAAAAGCTCCAGGTCGGAAGAAGACGAAATTGCACACAAGATTTTGGAATCGACAACGAAGAAACTTGGAGATTGCCACGAAACTGGACTCTTGGAAACACCCCTCAGCCAAAGTACCGAATAACTGCCCCGTTGCCGAGAACCATCTTCGTTCCCTGGAAAGGCGACTTGCAAAGAACACGGCTCTCGCGATGGAGTATCAGAGTACGATAGATAACGATTTGCAGATGGGCTATATCAAGAAATTGACCCCGGAGGAAGCGACAAAGCCGGTAAGGCACCAATGGTTTCTTCCCCACCATCCCGTTGTGCACCCGAACAAACCCGGAAAGTCATGGCGGGCTTGTGGACACACGAGCCTGTGGACACTACTGCCGCCTGTGGACACTACTGCCGCCTGTGGACACTGCTGCCGCCTGTGGACACTACTGCCGCCTGTGGACACTACTGCCGCCTGTGGACACTACTGCCGCCTGTGGACACACACCTCTAAATGACCATCTACTGACAGGTCCAGACCTAATTATTTCCCTGATCGGGATATTAGTGCGCCTTCGTGAAGTGAGAATAGCCCTTTGTGCCGACATCGAAGCAATGTTTTCCCAGGTAGCGGTTTCGCCAGGAGATCAAGTAGTACTACGTTTCCTATGGAGAGAAAGTAGAGATTCACCTGTGAGCGTTTACCAGTTTCTTCGCCACATTTCTGGAGCAAAATCGTCCCCCGCTTAAGCCAATTATGTCCTAGGTCGGACTGCACATGATAACTCCACACAGTTTCCAAGGGCTACGGAGGCAGTGCTAAATAACTTTTACATGGACGACCTTTTTCATGTCTGAGGAAAATAAAAATTCGGCAGTACAACTTCTGTACGACCTCACTCAGATTTTATCAAGAAGAAGATTCCCGTCTGGCTAAATGGTGTAGCAACTCCAAACAGGTTTTAAGTCGTATCCCACTAAAAGAACTTTCCCCATCCTTGAAAGATCTGGAGCCCGAAAGTGACCTTCCAGTAGAACGTGCTCTTGGGGTCTCTTGGACCGTTAAGACCAACTGGTTTGTTATTTGACTCAGGCCTCAAAAACCAGTAAACACACAAAGACAGATCCTTTGTCTCGTCTCCTCCATATACGACCCTATGGGTATGGTTGCCCCGTTTACCCTGTCGGCGAAGAAATTCCTCCAAGATCTCTGGCGTAAGAAACGGAGATGGGATGAAGAGATTCCCGAGAAGGAGTTGGCACCTTTCCGAAAGTGGCAAGATCAGCTCTGTGACCCTGGAATCGTTTAGCCTTGCTCGATTTTATCGATCAGTCCCTGCCTCTCCAGTTAACACTTAAGCCCACCTCTTTGGCGTTGCATCTGAATCTGCTTTCTGTGCTGTCGCCATTTCCGTTCCCTGTACGACGATGGGTCGATCCAGTGCTGTTTCGTAATGGAAAAAACTCGAGTTGCATCTCATCGACAAATGAGTATTCCGCAACCTGAGCTCCAAGCCGCTTTTATGTGTGCTCGTTTGTGGGAAGCTGTGAAGGAAAACCACACGTACGAGATTGACTCCTGTCACTTGTGGAGTGAGTCGCACCGTCATTGGGTGGATCAACAATACAAGTCGCCGTCACCCAGCATTCATTGCCAACTGTATGGCAGAGATCCATGATTTGACGAACCCTGAACAGTGGCGACACGTACCCGGCCGGATAAACGTGGCTGACCATGGAAGTCGTGGATTGCATGCATTGGACTCCGCCCTAGTTCTCGATGGTTAAATGGGTCGGCTTTCCTATCTCAACCTGAAGAATTTTGGCCACAACCAGACAACATCGCCGATGAGGAGAGTGTTGCTGACTCAAAAGGTTGGACGAACGCCACGGCCTTCCTCGACTCAAACCTTACTTCCTCGACTCAAACCGTTCCTCATCTTGGGATAGACCCCTCCGAGTTACCTTATGGGTCTTACGTTTTCTAAGCAATTGCCGACGCCCGAAAGAGAATTGTAAGGTTGGGCATCTGAGCCTCGCTCGAACTAAGCGAAACTAGAGAAACTTGGATAAAGAGGTCGAAAAGAGAAGTCTTCTCTTCAGAAATTATGTGATTAAATGAGAAAACACGTGTGCCCCGGCAGTGCCGTATCCTGACTTTGGCTCCTTCCCTAGATTCAAATGGGATCCTACGCGCTGGGGGGTTCATTTCGAAAGGTCCCGTGTCATACGCGACTCGCCACCCAATTATTCTTTCATTCAAATGCCATATCACGAAATTAATGATAACTAACTACCACCTACGCTGTCACCATGAAGGCAACAAACACGTTCGCCATACCATTCAACTGGAATTCACATATAGATCCCCATACTGTCGACGATGCAAAGCACTGCCTCAAGTACCGATCATGGCCGATCTACCGGCAGCCCGGCTCATCGCGTATTCCCCTCCTTTCTATATGTCGCAGTAGATTATTTCGGACCGTTTGCCGTAAAACGGTCGCTAAAGGCCGAGAAGCGATACTGTTGCCTCTTCACATGGCTGGTAAACCATGCCGTGCACATCAAGGGGGCGCATACCCTGGAGAATGATTCTTACATCATGGCCCAGCGCAGGATGATCTCCAGACGGGGCAAGCCGCCGGTTATCTACTCAGATAATGGTACAACCTTCGTGTGCGCCGAGAGTGACGCATCTACTTAGACCGATGGAATTACCATCGAATCAATTCATTGTTACAGGAAGGCATCGAATAGTGTTTCAACCCACGGTCCGCCCCACATTGTGGCGGAATTTGGAAACGCCTTGTGAGGTCGTCTAAACGAACGAAGCGCGCCATCCTTCAGAATCAGATGCTCACCAACGAAGTCCTCTTGACCATCGTAAAGGAAGTGGAATCCTTACTCAATGGCCGTCCTCTGACGCATGTTAGCACTCACTTGGCTGACGAAGAAGTCCTTACACCCAATCACTTCCTGTTGGGACGCTCAAATCCAAACCTGCCACCCCATGTCTTTGTGGATAGAAAAATGTCAAGCAGGAAACGATGGCGCCAGGCTCTAGCACTGACCATCCACATTTGGAAAAGGTGGCTTAGAAAATACGTATTTTCCCTCATGCACTCAAGAAAATGGACAAAGGATGCGAGGAATCTCGAGAAAGGCGATCTCGTGCTCGTGGTAGATCCACAGTCCCCTCGTGGAGTGCGACCGTAAGGCCGTGTTATTCGACTTATAGTAGGTAAAAACAGAGTTGTCCGAGCAGCTGAGATGAAGACCAAGATGGGAACCATGGTGCGACCGGTAGTGAAGCTTGCACTTCTTGAAGAAAGCGTCGAAACTCGGCAAGTGGACATGTCGCCTCCGAGAATGAGGACGAACACGGAGCCGGCTGTGCTCCGCCGGCACATCGTATACACTATTTTGTTTGTTTTTTATTTGGTAGCACTTAATCTAATGGTATTTCTGAGCACTAACACTTGCACTTTAATTCATTGCACCCTAGATTAATGTAATTTGATTTAACCAATAGCGCACTTGCTGTTAGTTTCCTGAGTGTGATCCCTGGTCGAAAGACATTTTGCTTTTTTCGCCCTTTTGGTTTTTTTCGTCTTTTTTTTTTTTTTTTTTTCGTAACGTTCTTGGAGGAGAACAACGAAAAGCTTGAAATCAAAGAAAGAAAATGGCGCTAAAAACTATGAACAAACGAACCAAATTCATTTAATAATTATGACTTTTTTTAACCCCTCTCGTTCCATACCCGACTTTTTAACTTTACTCTGGCTAAAGCCAATACTCCTATTTCGGGAATAAAACACAAGGCAATAGGCGAGTGTTTTAGAAGCAATAATGCAACTTCTACGAGTTATGTTTATCAGAAACCCCTTTATAAATTTGTTTTATAATATGCACTCGAATTAGAATTTCATTGTCTGCTGGCATACACCTGTCGACAAACGCCATGTTCTTGAGTAACTTACTGCAAACAAGGTGAAAAATTAGATCTTTTAGCAATGCTTTGGTACTGATGTAGACGTCGATGTATTTTGTTTTTGTTCAACTTAAACAGTATCCAAACCTTTACAGCTGATAAAGAAGTTTATGTACGATTCAGGTTTTTATATAATATTACCCGTAAAAGTATTTATATAAAAAAGATCTGTTATTTAAAAATAAACAAGACGTTGACAATAAAAGCATATGAGGATCGAAATTCTTTTAGTAATATTTTTTTTGTCGCATTCTGCAGAGGTCGTTAAAGAAATTAAAGAAGAAATTTCTGAAAGTACAAGAGCAGGTAAACATTTGTTAGCACTACGTATAAATGTGGCGTTTATTTTCTGGCTATATAAGTATGCACAACTACGGTTGGTGGTTAACCAGGTATCTGTAACAAAGTCTTGCCATTCTAAAGATTACTACCTCCCTTTAACTCAGTAAACCATTTTCTTGCATGTCAGAAGATATTAAAATGTCGTGAATGTAAACGATCTACGACGATATCCCACATCTAATATTCACACTTCAGCACATGTTTTCCATTAAATAAATACAGCATGTTACGTAAACTGGTTTGATATAGTACTTCTTTGAAAAGGCTATTGAAAAAACCTGTAGCGTTGCCGGTATCCCAGCATTTTTGTTATGGCTTCTAAAGGGTAAGGATATTTTTTCATTTACTTTTCCCGTGATAAAACTATTAGTAACAATACTTCTGAAATTTTGAATGTTTGAATTAAATGTCATTGAGTTGAGCGCAAAAACGCCTTGACTCCTCCGCGAATTTAGACTTAGTTTCAGGAGTAGTTTTAGGAGTTGTTTTTCTTCAAAAAATTCATTTAAAAACAACATAAATGAATACACCTGAATGCTAAGTAAGCATTCATGCGGTCATGAAGCAAAACGAGATCAAAAGAAAATCTCACGAAAACAAAAATTGCTCAAAAATAACGAACAGAACGAACCAAATACTGTATAAAATAGTTTCCTTTTTTTGTAGAACTGTCGTTATCGGTTTAGCTTTGGCTATTGTTACCAACCATTTGTTATTCTAATATTCTATATTGTTTCCAAGATGTCTAAATTTCCATTAACTCTTTCCTTGCGGGAGCTCACCCCTTGACGAGTAAAGTTGTGTAGCGTACCTAAGAGTGAAATAACACAAGTTCTATCTTGCTGCAAAAGATTTAAGAACGTATCTTCTTGTTAGTCAACAAGTTGCGAACTTGCAATAATATGACTCATAGGTAACCGTGGCAAATTCAACTTCCGTTTCGTTCGCCAATTTACCTTTTCCAAACCACCCTATCATCGCAACATGTTTCATGTTGACAACAGTCATGTTTAACATGCTTTTAATTTTCTATTAGTACATTCAGTACACTTACCTTGGTCATTTGTAAAGGTTATACACTGAGTACGAGGTGTTTAAGTGATACCGAGGTTTAAGGTATATAACCTCCTTATATCACCATTGGTGCATGAGGTTTTCGAAAACTAAGTTAGCAAAGTTTGCAATTGACTAGTCTCCGTTGACATTTCGTTCCAGATATTTCCATTTTTTAGGGTATAAGACCGACAGATGCTTCGATATGGTTGTAGGGAATATTGAACGTTTCCAAACGAAATATAGATCACGACTGTGGCGGATTAAAGGTGGGGGGAAGGGGGACACTTTGGGAACGTGCCAGCCGCTCCACGCTTTTGGGGGCCCTGCACAATTTTTGGGGGCCTCGCGGTTTTTGATAATGATAATGATAATGTTATTTTACCAGGGAGCTCACATCACCGAAGTGTTTTTCAGCGAAGCCCTGATTATCAGGGGCGTGTATATAGGGAAGCAGGGGGGCGACCGCCCTCCCCCCGGAAAATTCCGTCGGAAAATTTAGAGCTTGTCGGCAGTGGCGTAACGGAGCTAGTGGGGGCCCTTAGTAGAATTTTGCTCGGGGGCCACCGACCCCCCTCAGCTTAGACATACATTTCAAGACTTCAATTGACTGCTAGAGGTTATAGAGTCTGAAATCTGAATCAGACAAAAAGATATTACATTTGCAACTGAACCTTCACAATACACATGAAATCATCTATTTGATGAAAGATAAGGAAAATGGAAAACAATAACATGTAGATATTAACACTAACGTGGCATGTGCAAGATCTGGTAAATGTACAGAGATAATTCTTATGGTCATGTTGAACCAAAATAATGAATTACTATACAACAGAGCTACTAACATAAATGCTATTTTTACATGATAGGCTGCTAGCAATGAAAAAATACAATGACAATTATATTTCTTTTGAAATATGACATTTAAAATGAACAGGACAAAGTACTTAAGCTACATTTATGTCCGCGCGAGACTGCATGACACAGTGTCCATTGTCTGAGAATATGTCCAATAGGCAATATAATAAAACCGAACATTTACACTTTACAATTGCAAGCCAAACTGCTTGCACCTACATGCATTGAGACTTGCAAAACTGTTAATCAATTCCTTCTTATCAATCGATCTGGCCTCAGCTTTTCAATAGACAGAATAGCCAAGCGATCTAGTCTCTCTTGGCTCATTGTGGATCTAAGGTATGTCTTAATGAGCTTTAGTTTGGAAAAAGACCGCTCTGCCGATGCCACAGTTGCCGGGATTGAAACGAAGAGAACGAGTAGCTTGTACACCATAGGAAACGACGAAGTGACGCGACTTTCAAGCATCAATTTTATCACATCCAAGACACAGTCTTTTTCTTCAATTTCTTTTCTAAATTCGTTAACAAACGATCTGAGCTCTGATACCAAGTCTTTGGTAAAATCAGTTGGATACTGACTCAGTGTTGCCGATGAAGCTCTTAAAAGGTCTTCCTGAGTAGCCTTTACCATACGTTTGGGAAATAAAATGTCAAACGTGGACGTTACCATGTCTTCACCGTCAAATCTTTGCCGCAGTTGCATTAAAGCTGTATCTACTGTTTTATAAAAGACATTCACTTTAAACACTTGTTCAGGATTATCTATATTTTCGTCATCACACAATTCATCCAAAAACCTCTTGACCTTTCTTTTTCTCTTTTGTTTGAAATGGAGGGCAGCATCCCATCATTTGGCCAATGCAGAAGCCGTTAGCACCACAGAGTCCCAAGAGTCCCGTAGAATTCTTAGTTCTGAAAGAGAGCAGCTTAAGACCATTGCAACAACAAAGAGATCAACTTTAAGAGACTGCATTTTACGTGAAGTGGAGTTTATTGCGCGGAGAATGCGTTCCCAAGTAACGATAAATAATACAAATTCATAACTCTCTAATTTTTCCTTAAGACATCTAGCCTAGTCCCTTTCTGTTTTATTTGTCGATTTTGAAGACAGTCGCGTTATAATCTTCATAATGTCCCGTTATCTGTCGCGGACGGCACGAACTGCATCTATTCGCGAAGACCACCTTGTCACACATAATTTCTTCAAAGTCAGAGATCTGCGAGCAGCATGGATTCTAAGTTCTTCCCACCTATTTAACGATGACCCAAAGAAATTAAATACCTCACGCAATAGCCCAAAGAAACTTTCATTCCCCTGTATTGAGCTAACCGCATCATTTATTGCTAAATTCAAGTTGTGACAACCACAGTGTACGAATGGAGCCGGAGATTGGACCATCTCTTTAATTAAACTTTGCACACCAGTGTGAATCCCGCTTATTACACTAGCTCCATCATAGCCTTGACCTCTTAACTTACAAAAAGACAAACCAAGTCTTTCAAGAAACTCCTTCGCAGTAGAAGCTATATCCTCTGCCTTTGCATCATTTAATTTAACAAAACCCATGAAACTCTCAACCACCCTACAGTCTTCACCCTCAACCTGTACCCACCTTACGACAACGCTCAGTTGGTCCACCCATGAGATATCACTAGTCGAATCCAAAATAACAGACCAAAATGGTGCATCGTTGATATTTTTGACAGGTGATGACGTTACCGCATTTGCAAGAAGACTAATTAGCTCATTTTGAATTTTGGTAATGAGATATTTAGTAGCTTCAGCGGGAAGCGAAATAACTTCGGAAAGGACTTTATTATATTGTGCAACTAATGCAACCAATCCCAGAAAGTTGCCCCCTTCACATATTCCGTCAGACACGGCTTCTCGGTGTCCCCTGAAAGCTAAACTTAACGATGCCAAAGTCAAGATGATTTACAGTATTCGTTCCAGGACTTTGACGCAAAACAGTGAATTCCGGCGTATTTCATTCTCGTTTTCTTCATCAAGAACTTTTCCAGATTTCCACCTTAGACAGACAGCGGATGCTTCTATTTGCAAAACTGACTTTTCGTGCCGATTAATCTTGGCAGACATATTATGAGTAGAACCCGATACGCCGTTTATCCAACCCTTTTGACTATCGTAATCCTTGTTTGAAAGATATAAATAGCTAACAAAACTCGTAGTATGGTTTTTTCAGTTCGTTGGAATAACAAAGCAAGCCTCTTGGAACTGAAATATTATCGACAAATTTGTTGTAATACCTGGCATGGAAATTAGTGACCAATGTTCCTGCTTCATCTCTGAATTCAAAAGGGCCAGATGGTCTACATGGTCCGTGGTTTAAAATCTCCATTTTTAAAGAAGCGTCATTTGTTGTCTCGCAAAAGTGGCCCGTGGTCTGCTGGATAACGTCTCGACGAATCAAAATCAAACTGAGATCTTTCACTAACAGAATTCAATCTTGAAGATGGATCACTTGAATGGCTGATAGCAACACCATTTTTCTGGTACTGGTGCAGTGACAATGTTCTCTTCGTTAAATAGCGCAATGCTCTCTTCTTTTTCTGCTGTTTCTTTCTCTTTACTCCGTCTATTATTTTCAGATATTTCAGGATTTTGCTTCCCTTAATCTTCGTTGCCTTCACTGTGACTCGAGGAGGCAGGACAGTCACCTTGAAGCCGAGTATCACCTTGACAAATTGTTAATTCATCTTTCTTCTCAGTCTGAAGAAAAGACGATATGTTTCTCGTACTTGATGTGGCAGCTTCGATCCTACGATTTTTCTCTGCTCTTTTAAATGCACCAGAATTATACTTTCGTTTTAAATTTTAGGCCATAAATTAGTATAGGAAATAACACTGTTCGAGAAGAATTAATGAAAAATAGCACGCGTGTTTCGCCAAATATTTGCTTTACCGTCTGTAAAAGCTCGAGAAACAACATCGCTGACGTCAGTAACTAAATACCACTAGTAATAAAAATTAAAAGTAAATTTCGATGTGATTAGCCAATCACAAATAAGTAAAATTGATTGAAATTGTATTAACAGCGAAATTACCATAACCAAACTGACTTCCTAGCAAAACAAACGTCCGCCGAACGTTATGATCGTCGTGTTCTTTGAACATAAAATACATATGATGTGATTGTGGTAGTTTGGTAATTATATTCTTAGTACGCACGCTCTCAAGCTGTTCTCTCAGAAAAACTTTCTGAGTCCCTGACGGGAATCGAACCCGTAATCTTCTGTGCGTCTCACCGGCAATCAGAAGGTTACGGGTTCGATTCCCGTCAGGGACTCAGAAAGTTTTTCTGAGAGAACAGCTTGAGAGCGTGCGTATTAAGAATAAAATACCTAATCAAAAACCGCTGACCAGAGATCGGCCGGGGAATTTGCGCCTGAGATACACTTATGACATATACCGCATTATTTAAAATGGCAGCAACAGAAGAAATACGAATATCATTGTGAATAAAATGTTAGTGAAAATTACTCCCTTGATTTATTGTGTGATAGGAAGCATAGGATATCATTTCTTCTAATTAATCTAAATTTTAAAGTCGTGACGTCATCATAAATTCATCGGGGGCCCCTTTGAGGTCTGGGGCCCTTAGGAGTTGCTCTTACCCTGACCTTAGTCCATAACGCCACTGATTCCATCGAAATTCCTATTTTCTCTCATTGTTAACTTTTCAAACTTTGTACCTCCTAACGGAGAATTTTTAAGTATGAGGGTATAATTTCATAAAAGAAACGGTCTTTATTTATATAATTTCCATTCCACACTAAGTTATGCAGTCCACAACTTCAAAACTTGAGTAATTTATTGAAAATCCTCTCTTTATCTAATATGTAGATTGTCTGGTTCATTTGCCCCACTAAAAAAGCCAGTCAGAGCCCTGGGTATTAGTGCTTCTGCAGCATATAGCACTGTTCATAAGAATTTGATATCTTTTAACTTGGTTAGCAGAAGGCTTTTTGCACTTTTCAAATAGTTTTTACCTTTTAAAGAGCATTTGTTTGGAAGATATCTTCTCACAAAGTCAAAAACAGCTAAATATTAGCTCATCTGGCCCCACCTACTTCTTTCAGGCTCTTTAATCCTTGTCCTACATATCTGATTTCTCATTTACAGAATCTTCACCCTCTCATTTTTTATCGCACTATTCGGCTTATGGTTGACATCCCCTATCAACCTGGCCTTCTGAAACAAACCTAGGTGTTTACTTCTTGCTTCAATATCGTGAGGTTCTAAGAATTCCTCTCGAGCAATTTTTTTTAATTTAAGTATCAGGTGGGCTATCGATTCATCCCACTCTCCTCAAAGTCTACACTTTTCACATATCTCTTGACCATCCATGTTCTTCATCCACTTGGTTCTGACGGCCTGATCTTACGCAGCAAATATCAAACCCTCAATTTTCTTCTTCTGAAATCCTTCCTTTATCCACCGCCATGGCTCAATACTTCTTGTACCTTTTGTGCCTCTAAGTAATTTACCATGTAACGTCTTTTCTCTATAGTGATTACGCTGTTCTTCCTGCCTTCTTTCCTTCGCTACTGAGGTTCTTTGTCCCTTCGTCAGAAATGCTGCGAGTTGCACCTCTTCTATTCTTCTCCAATTCCTCTACTTTTGGGTGTAATCCCATCTTTTACGGTATCTTTTGACGACCGTCGAGCAACTCATTGTCGGAGATAATGCAGGATGTATGAAATCGCTTCTCTATCCTTCTGTTGTGCATGAATTTAAAAACAATTAAGCAACATGACGCTCACGCCCATGTTTGCTTGGTGCGCCCATGTCGGCTTGGACATTATATATTATTCAATATATCATACGTTCATATTTTTAGTAAGTATTTTCATAAGGACTTTTCTCAAAAAAGTTGAGCACTTTTATTTCCCTCACATCAGTTAGATTTTCTGCGTACTTTTGTTTTTGCTTAAGTACATAGAACTGTTTCATAAAGATAGGGTTATAAGTGGAAGCGAAGCTTGTCAGACTCGAATTCAAGAAAAACCCAGACAAAAAAACAGGGTGCCGATAAGAAGAGCATATGCTTAGTCGCAAAAGTATTCTTTTTGTCTTCATTTTATGCCGCAGATGTGAATGTATAGATATGTGAGGTACCGATATTTTTTATATTTAGAGCAACTTTACGCAGTTTTTGAAGCCGTAGTTATGGTGTTTGCAATCTACGCCGTCACTCAAACTTTGTCAAATTTTATCTGATATCAATTCCACGTCCCATGCTCGTAACTCCTGGATTTCCATCCATGCCTCCACGTTGGAACGACCTAATTATAAAGGCTTAGTTATATTGGCGCGCTTTGCTGAGAGCTTTAGTATTATTTGTCTCCGATATCTTCGACTTCGCTTTACTTGTTGAGTAATATTTCTTTCCCCTCCTTAAGTTTCTTTCGAATTCACAAAGGGAATACGTGATAATAAATCTATTTAGGAATCTATTTCAGGAATCCAACCTGAAAATTTTTTCTACAAAATTAAAACTATATCAATATCAGAAAAGTCTTTTTCTTGGCGGCCATTCCACTATTTCAACGTCAATTCCACCGTAGTGACAACTGCAACATAACAGCTTATATATCCGTAAAAAGAGAAATAAGTGGAGGAATAATGCCAGCATTTTAAGAGGAGACAAACACAAACACACAAGAACAATAGGAAGCATGAGCACCACAGTCAGTTAATTGTCAAGCATTTCCTTAAAGCTAAAGCTTGAGGAAAAGATTGACAGAAAAATGGTTTATTTGCCTATTGTTTGAGCATTCTCTTGTACCATCCCCGTTCAAACGTGTATAAAATTTAGCTCATGATTGTCTGACGTACAGACTCGAGCATCAGGTAAGGTCTGAATTTCGTTGAACAAACACAATACTAGAAATACGTGCACGCAACAACCCCTCGCCCACCCTTCCAACATATCTCTCGAGAATCCAAGTAACAATGATAATTTTTCAAAATTCTCAAAAAGACAAATCCTCCTGACTATAACTGGAAGAGGACATGCAATAAAAAAAAATCCACACAGAATTTGGCCGCAAATAAACAATCCAAACTGGAAATTATTTTATATCTGAACTGCTTACAGTCATATTTACGTTTGAAATTTCAATTCTGCTTTATTAAAACAAAAAGTTCGGTGAGAATAACGTTCAACGCCTTAACAAGTGGTAAGATGTCCATCCTTACAAACATCCCGTTTAGATCCCGTTATACAAACACGTGGCTAGGAATCATAAGGACAAGTACAAAACCATATCACAAATACAATACTACAAGTATATCAGCTGAACACCTTTCGAAAATGTTCTGTCCTCCTCTGCCACGGGTGCGTTGCTAAAAAACCATGTTATTTGAAAATCTGTCTTATTTGAATGGTGTGCTACACCAAAAGGTGTGCTTTCTTTTAAACGTTGTCAATTTAACCCACCACAAATTGAAAAGGTGTGCTGAATCTGAAACAACAAAAGGTGTATAACCTCAAAGTGTGTTACTTAGAGTAAATCGTTGTGCCACGTAACACAGATGATGTGTTTTCTACAACACGTTTTTGTGTTACTTAACACGTCGAAATGTGTTTTAAAATTTCATTGTAAACAGTGTGTTACTACGACACACCTTTTGTGTTTGACATATCTGGTTGTGCTTTTTAACACGTCCTATTTACAGTGTATGATGAACTCCGACCAGTCACATAGCCAGGAATTTGAAACTAGGGGGGCAAAGGAGATTTTAGACAAATGTACCGACAAGATGTTAGCAATGTACTGACAATTATTAAGAAAAAAATAAAATTTAACTAAACCGACAGCATGAGAAACTTGAAGTTCGATAAAGGAATAAATTATTTCTACTTTGCTAGCTGTATCTGGTATAATGGTATTGAATTTCGAAAATGATTCGCAAAAGTGCGCTCATCAAGTGAGCTATGATATATACCAACGTATCTTCTTTTTCGGCCATCCCCGCTCCCGCAACCACTTTGTCCTGAGGGTTGACTGGATCTATCATTTTTGTCGGTTAAAAAAACAAAACAAAACGATTCAGAATTCCTTACGAACATTTTGTATTCAACGTCTTTCTCGTATTTAACTTTTGCCGGAGCTTATTTAGCAATTTTTTAATTTGATAATTCAAACGCTAATGGAATCCGCGACAGACCGGCTTAATGTTCCGACAGATGTTCTGGTTGTACCGAAAGACCTAGTCAGGACAAAAAGTGGGGGACAACTGCTTCCCTTTGGCTACGCTAATAGCGGGAGATATTCGAGAAGTCGAACAGTCATAAAGCAAAGCCAGTGTAAGATGGTTAGAATAGCTTAGTGAACAAAACTAAGGTAGGACAAGTTAACCGTAGTCGCAATATTGTGTCTAAATGACTGTATAGCCGATTGTTTTCGGTTGTGTTTAAAGTTTTGGCTCTCATTATTCCTTATTAAAGTATCAGTAAACGTCTGTAGTTTTGCTGTGGCTGTATTTTAACTTTTTGTGTAACACAATGTGAACCGAAGAGCAATTAATGGCCTCGATCACGACTTTGCTTTTCACCTGGACAAGTCAGCCTGCAAGTCCGCGTACGAAAACATGCTTTTTGTATTATTCGGGTTAACGCCTTATCATCACCCCTGATTATTGGCGTGGGTGCGTTTTCGATCTTATCCTGGTTGGCAAGTAAATCAACAGGTTCATACAAAAACTTTTCGGTCCGAATTCGACTTCTATTTTTTTACTCTGGGTAACCAGAGTAAACCAGCAGTCTACCAACCTTTTAACTTTTTGTGCTGTTTTATACTGCCAACGCAGCATCCTATTTTTATATCATTGTCTATATTTTAATGTATGACCACTAAATGTTGCTTCCAGTGACGACTTCTGTCCTTGAAAAGTACTAATTGTTACTTTTGGTTTTGTAAGAGAGACGAAGGTCGACGAATGAAGCTGGTGAACCAAGTACAGAGAGACCGTATATTCAAGGTACATTACTACGAAGGTTCTGCTTCCTTTAGTTTGTCGTTTATTTATATGTCGGGCATTACAAATTAAAATTTGAGTATCTTATATGTCTATTATGGATATCAGAATTCCTTACTAACAACGATTCTAAACAACAAGAAATAGAGTAAGTCGCATTCACACGTTTAAAAGCTCAAGCAGTTTTGTCGTTAAACGACTCCTTTGTAAAAGACTACCAGTTGAAGGGATTAAACGTAAACTAGACGACATCGTTTTCCAACATCTAAAATAATTCTGACTGCTCTCCTTTGATGCCTTAGGACTCTTGTGAGACATTCGGCATTTCAGCTATCCCAAGTTATACTGCTTCCATACATCAGTAGAGGTTTAACTAGACAATTAAAAGTTTCGATGTGGGAGTCTAAAAAGCCCACCTGGTAACTTTCAATTTTCGAAGCCTAATTCATAACCTTCAAAGTATTCCAAATTAAGTAGTTCACTTCAGAGATAGGGAAAATTAGCGAAGAAAATGAACTTAAAACTGCACTAAGGGTGGGTTAATCTTCTAGTAAACCAAACAGATTTCTAGATTGACTTCACAAAGTCTTAACAACCACGTCTGCAAGTGCACTGTTGTGATTGTTGTTATTCCTACAATAAGAGAAATTTATGAATTGAATTAATTGCTGTTGCATTCATTTTCAATTGGTGGATTTCAGTTAATCCCGTGAGATTCCGTGCACCACACCACACCACATCATTTTCAAAATTTGTCCGGTGGAGTTGGCTATGTAAATATTGTTCATACTTTTATCGAATTTTTATCGAATACCGACGCTGAAATGCTGCTGTTGATTTTTAATTACATGTGTCGGTACTTTAAGAATGTCTTGTCGGTATAAATGTCTCAAATTTCTTCTGCTCATCCTGTTCATATTCCTGGCAAGCGGACTGGATACAAGTACACCAGGCCAATCATCTTTGAGTGACGAAGCTTCTCTGTTTATTAATCAAGAGCTTGAAATCACTTTAGCTCGTTAGCTTTTCATATTCTCTTTTTTTCCACTCTTCTAAATTTGTAAAAGGAAACAATAGACTATCGAGCATGAGCAGAAAGTTTTTCATCGCTCATTCTGTCACTCATTCTGCGAAATTCGTATGTGTTTATGGATTGTTAATAAAGTAAGAAAATAATGAATCAACTGCATGAATTGAATATTATTTGTTCATATCCCTTTTTGATTGGTTTATTTCGTTTCCGTCATTTACGGGGTATGTAAGCTTCATGTCTTTTCATATTACATTTTGCTCAAGCGAAAGATGTGAGCAGTTCTGTGTCTATGATTATGGAACATTCCCTCTTACTTTTTATGGTAATCTTAGAACTCCTTATTTACCCAACAAACTCTTATTACTTTACTTCCAGTGAAACAATTGCAATTGCAGGGTTGTTTCGTTTTTCCCTTTTAGCAGAACAAAAAGAACTAAGACCACCACTTTCCTTGCAAAACGAAGAGCTTCCTCGTATAGCGCAAAGAATTCCAGGGATATGGAAGGAAGTGGCATTGCTGACAAAAAAGTTTGAGCCACATGACATTGCAAACATCTCATCCTCTCGAGTTGACGAAGGTCAAACGTCAAAGGCTCTGACCATGCTTCTCCGATTCAAAGAAAGGCAGGGAGGTAGAAAAATGCTAGCTAATGCATTGAAAGATTTTAATATCAATCTATCTGAGCAAGTACTATCTGGACATTTTATCGATATTGACGATTGATTTTTGAATTGATTTTAAGCAGTCGATTTGTTTTCAGAATTATATAGTGACGGTTGACAAAAGATGTAAAATCATTTGGGATTTTTTACAATGACTTAAGTGATGATACCAATGTCGATTAACGTATTTAAAAACAAGAAACTAAACTTTTGTATAGAAATGCCAAGCAATTACTGTATGCTAAATTGTTTGTAATAGCATAACAACGTAACTTAGCAAAAGTTACATGAGAAATGTAGCTAATGTACATTACAATGTCTCATAAGGAATTATTTTTACTGTAAACAGAAGAATCTGTAGTTAGTACTTTTTCAGACTATTTCATCTTAGCCCAGATTTCGTATGCAACTTAGAATTTAGATACTGAACAGCGTACTTTTCAAGAGCATTAAAATTGATTTCTAATGTTTCTATTTTAATTTGTGTTGTTTTTGCACGTTTTATCGCCGTTACACTCCTTTTTCAGTGAACGGTAGGCTTATTTGCAATGTGGCTAAATCACCGAATACGGAAAGATTTTTTTCTCTAGAAGTCAGAATCTTAAAGTGCCTGGTTACGAAGGCCAAGAAGTGTAACTGACAATAGGAATTAAAAATTTGTTTCAAAAGCTTGTTTGTCAAGTAGGAGCTTGAAGTTAGAAGTTCGAAAGTAAAAGTTCTTAGTCAGAAAGTAAAAGTGTGTAGTTCAAAAACTTTGCGCACGTAGTTTATTAAGAGACGTACAGACAGCGAATTTTTTCAAATAATGTAGACATAACCTCGTATTCAAGCCCATTTGAACAAATAGGGAACAAATAGGGAACAAATAGCCTTGGTAAAGGCTCAACTATTCCTCCATCTGATTGGTCGAAATCATACCGGTGTTGAATGTATCACGCCTTGTCATTGACTACTCAGGACAATACTGGAACAGTAAAGAAGTAGTCTCCAGTCAGAAAAACAATTCAACAGAACGATGTCCCGACCTGACTAGAAAAGGTTATACCAGGCAGAGGAAATACTTTATGGACTGACAGAAAAAAAAAATTGCCATTTTCATTCCGTTTATAAGAATCTCGTCGGTAAATCCTCTTTTTGCAGTAGAGAATTGATACGGTTTAATTTTTTTTTATTTTGTTTGACCAGAAATGTATCTCAAGCCGACGTTAAGCATTATTACGATTTATAAGTTTTAGACTTGAACTAAAGTATATCTCATCTCACATGAACCTGAAAACCATTTTATGAAGAGGGTCAGGAATATTTTGGATCTGTTGACGTGTTTCAATTGTTCAAAAACCGAGAGTTTTGTGTCGGTATTTGAATAATACGTTAGCAACATTTAGTGTTGTTTCAAGTAGAGTGAAACGAAACCCACGAGAACTTCAAAACGTATACAAACGTCAGAAGCCTTAAATTGATTACAACAAACCTATAAGTTAATGAATTACAGTACTGGCCAAAAGTTTAGAAATTTTTCCAATTACACTAAAAAATAGAGAGAATACCTTTTTTCAAGAGAACATTTATTCTGAAAATGTAGTTTATTATTCAACTTACAATTGTATTATTGTACAATCGATAAAGTCATCAAGAAGTTAATATTTGATGTGGTAACCCTTACTTTTGATAATGTTTTCAATACGACTAGGCATAGAATCTGACAGGTTTTTACACAGGTTTCTGTCAATATCTGAACGCCAAACGGATTTGATGACAGTTTTAAGCTCTTCTAAACTGGACGGGTTTTTTTGAGAAACCTTTTTCTTGATTATAGTCCATAGATTTTCAATTGGGTTCAAATCTGGCGAGTTTCCAGGCCATTTCAGTACTTCAACCCCTTTTCCTTCCAACCACCTCATAACAACCTTTGCTTTGTGGCATGGCGCTGAATCCTGCTGAAATGTCTTACACCCGTGAAGTCCCATAAAAGTTAATAGATGATCATCTAGAACACTAACGTACCGCTCACCATTCATCGTGACACCTTTTGGCAGGAAATACAGGCCACCACACCCTTTACTGGAAAAGCAACCCCATACCATAACGGATGGTGGATGTTTTACCGTTGTTTGAATGTACCGTGGGTTAGTTGGTGAGGATCCAAGTGGTCTGCGCTCGAATGGTTTGTACGACGAAAATTGTAAGAATTTGGACTCATCCGAAAACATAACTTTCCCCCAATCATCTGATGTCCAGTGCCTGTATCTGCAACAAAATTCCAGTCTCTGCTTTGCCATCCTTGGTGTTAGTAATGGCTTCTTTAACGCTTTTCGGACGGGTAAATTCATTTCAGTGTTAAGACGGCGCCGTATTGTTCTTGTGGATACATTAGCAAGTAATGGTAATGAAATTTTTATTTCTGACGATGTAATCGAGGGTTTTCTCACACAAAGTCTTCTCATTTCCTGGTCCATTCTTCCTGTCGTCTTCTGAGGTCTTCCGCTTCTTTTTTTTGGCGAAAAGCTCCCATTTTCTTTGTAGGTGCGGATGATTCTGCTGACAGAAGCTGCAGATAGTTTCAATCTCTTTGATATGTCGCAATTCTTGTAACCTTCTTCCATCAAAAGTATAACATTACTTTTCACAGACTTGCTGATTTCAACTGCCTTTCCCATGATGATCTTCGGCTTCTTCTACTAATTAACTTGCTGAAGCTGAAGTACAGTTAAGTAACCAGATTTTAAGCCAATGACTTGTGGGACAAATTTTGTATGAAATAAAGTGACCTATTTTCTATTTTTGTCTCACAAACTTTGTCTCAGGATGTTAACAATCTCCGTACTACTCATGAAAAGAAATTTTCTAAACTTTTGGCCAGTACTGTACGTTGTATTTGCCATTTTTGTGGATTCGATTATCACAGTAACGCCATCAAGGCAGTTTTGTTTCGAAGACAAGTCTCTTGAGTTTGCCCTGCCAGAGTGTCTATTTTTTCAGAGGAAAAGCAAAATTTCTCTGAATTTAACTCGTTCCCAATCATTATTCTATTCAAATACCTTTTTATAACCAATTTTACTTAAAAACATTAGAAAATGGGTGAAATTAGTGTAAACTTCAAGTTTACAGCTTAAAAAAGTCTATTGTGAAAAAGGACTTTATCCCAATTGAAAAAATTAGTATGCTTTGACATACATACATCTACTGCTTAGTACGAAGCGCTGACTGAAGTCCGGAGTAATGATGTGAATTTAAAGCCTAGTGTCCATTTAATCGCTACGATCGCTGTGGTTGCTCAAAAATCAGTTCAACGATCGACTATATGGAAACCAGTCGTTGCCAATGACTATTTTGGTTCAGTGGTGATTCTGGCAATTTTATGGCAACGGGAACCCGATTATCGATCGGTGCGATCACTGAGCGTACTTTTCAGCAATCGCAACTATCGTAGCAATCTTAGCGATCATATGGAGACTTGGCTTAAGCCGTTAAAGACTGTCGTATACTCGAATTACATTCCCATTTTGACGATTGACCAGGAATCATCTGTGTTGAAGAAATCACACAACGAGTGATCGGGAAAAGTTTCAGCTGCCCAGCCCTTGGTATTTGCCGTTTCATTGGTTCCGATTTGTTCTATTGTTACTTATTTACTCACGCTTTTGAGTTTGCATGACAGCAAGGTATCTTCTGGCGCATGCGTAGTAAATACAAAAATGAGTCAAAATATGGCTCATTTTAACTTGCCTTTACAAGGCCCATTTGTTTCCCGCCTTTTTGACGTTCTGCCATCTTGGCGCAACCCTTACAAATGACCTTCAGTACGAGGTTGGTGTAGACATAAACTTGTAACTAGAAATATGTATATTTATGCAACAAACCTCCGCCCACCCTTCTAGTAAGATTGATAATTTTTCAAAATTGTCAAAAATCCTAAAATTTAACTATTGAAGTTATATTTAAATCGTTGGTCTTCGTATTTACCTTTAAAATTTTCGATTCAGTTTTAAAACTTTTGGTGAGAATAACCTTCAATGGCTTAAAAACCTAGATCAGTTGCGGGCTTGTGGTATTTCGTGTGGTTTTCCATTATCGCCTTTCACTAAATTTGCCTTAAAGTAAGATTTTTTATTACATGGCCAGAATGTCCGTCTTCACAAAAGGAAGAACTCTCATAGGTTTCGGATCGGATAGCAGCTTTTCAGACTGCTCACGATTGAAAAATTTTTTGATATTATTTCGTCAAAAAGAATTGAAGAATACAGCATTATCTCAAAG
Organism: Heliopora coerulea; assembly: GCA_030142905.1. Classification (NCBI taxonomy): domain Eukaryota; kingdom Metazoa; phylum Cnidaria; class Anthozoa; order Scleralcyonacea; family Helioporidae; genus Heliopora; species Heliopora coerulea. Next base: position 67,805 of record JASJOG010000556.1, read on the forward strand.
TTGGTTACAAATGTCCAAGAGGTGATATAATAAGGATTTACACTATTCATTTGAGGATATGAGACTTGTGTTACCTAAGTGAAACTAAGGGCCGGATTATATGGCCAGGACGGGATAGAACTTGACACCAGATAGCCTACCCGGGGATAATTTTTGATTGTGATTATGTAGGGAAAATATTTTGACTGGGCGAGATGAAATTAAGCTTGGCGATAAAATTCATGTCGACGAAGCTGGCCGAAGTGTTGCCGAAGTAGACGAAGAGTGCTTAAGTAGTCGATTATGTGGAAGAAAAACGTCTTGGCTAGGCGGGATCCTGCCTTATCAAAGGCGAGATCTCACCAGTAAAAGTATTTCGTCTACCAGGGACAAGACAAGCTTGCCATGTTATCGCAAAGTTATTTTAACCCTTTCGCGGTGGGAGCTCCCCTTTTGACGAGTAAAATCGTCTGGCGTTACCCAGAGTAAAATAAGAGAAGTCTTACTCGGCCGGGAATGAGTTAACGAGAGGTTAATCGTAAGGGTAGGATCTGGGCAAAACGTTCCATCCCAGCTAAGCTGGATGATTTTCTACATATAATCAGATCCTAATTACAAAACTGACGAAACATCAAAGAATACATGATCGAGTTCTGCAATTTTATTCCTGCCCAAAAACAGGAAATACAAAACAGAAAACAGAATACGACAAGCAAAACTCGTTCAACTTTTGTCGGGGAAAAGAAAAACGAGTAGAGGGAATTAAAGACGTACCTTTCATCGAGCCAAACCTTCGGCATTGTTCATTTTGTAAGACGTAGAAAAACTAAAATGGCGAAGCGTACAAATAGACAACTGTTGCGTCTTCAACAAAGAATTCAGCGGCACCTGATAAATGCAAAGATTTCAACAACTAATTTGCTGAAAGAAGACGAGTTTAAACTTTCCTGAGAAGTTTCAAACTCCAGAAGAAAGCAGTTGCAAGTCCATTGTGGAAAAGGTAATCATCAAATCATCCACAAGCAGCCCGAGAACTGAGCAAGACTGGAGCGGACAACTTCTTCGCTCAAGAATAGTTTGGTGATCAAAATCCTGTAGCTTTGCAGCATCTTAACTGGTAACGGTTTGCCTTCGATCTTGAATGAGGCTTTGAAGTCTTTGTATGGAATTCATTAGCTTGGACAAGTCTTGAGAACTTTGTGCGATTTCTCCCATTTCTCAAACAACTGGCAATAAACGCTTCCCGGTCAAGCACTACAAAATATTCAAAATCCACAATCCTACAGAGATGAATTACCCACAATTTCTAATCTACTGAGCGGAAGGTGGACTTAATAACTTTTCAAGTTTAAAAAAGAATGAGAATACCAAGGTGAGAGAAGGGCAAGGCATGAGAGGAGACTAGTTGAGTTGTTACAAAGAAAAAAATAATAAAGGTTTTGGTCAAAAGAAACAAGGGATCGTTAGGTGTACCGTAACAGTTCGGTACACTACTTTGCAATTAAACACCACCAAAATCTAGGCAATAATTTAGGTACAGGAAGTCTTCATTAAAGAAGAAGAAATTCGGGGAGCTAATTTTGGAAAATGCTCAAAACAATGGTTTTCTCGGGAAGATTAACCAACAATTCCGTTCGCAAAACTTGTATTTCAAGGGTTCTCGATACAGACATACGTGGGAATTGTGTAGCTTAGCTAAGTGGTCACCAGAACCAGAAAAGTCGTGATTCATACAAATAAACATCCATTCTACATCGGCGAAGAATGTCATTTAGTAGTCACTCAGCAAATGTCAGGGCAACATGTACCAGCACGAGTTCCTTTACTTCTCTTGTAGACATTCACCAAAAAGAACCGTCTTAAAGTTCGATCGAAAGTGATCAGTTGGGCATATTCCATGAAGCAAAGTTTGAAATTTGCTCTTTTGAATCATGAACAGTCCAGTTACCAGTATATGGCCTCCAAAAAAAGGAAACTAACGGAAGCACCAAAAAAGCCTTTTCATTCGCTGATCTTAAATCATTTACTGGCTTCAATGTGTTCAAATGATGTGAACAACTTCTGAGAGGTCAACACAAGCCAAATAAGAACGATTTCAATATACGAAATTCGCCTACTCTTCACTTAAAAGATAAGTTTAGGAAATTGCGTACCGAAGTAAAACAACTAATCCAAGCGAGCCGTGAGAAATTTTTTAATTCTCTTGAGGTTGACATTAAGGAGAATCCCAAGCGATTTTGGTCAATTTTTAAACAAACATCGAAATCACTAAGCGTGCCAAATTACGTGTCAATGCCAGGCACAGGAACAACAGAAGAGGACTTAGCGAGAGTTGTAGCTAATACTCCTCAAACAATCGCTAATCTGTTTAATGAGTACTTCGCCTCTATCTTTACAGAAAGTTGCTTAGAGGTTAATAATTCTTTTGAAACTAATTGCGAACCATTGTTATCTGACATGGTACTAACGGAAAGTGAAGTTCAAACTGTCCTTCAGACCTTGGACGTATCTAAAGCTGCTGATGTTAACAATATCCCAGCTAGATTATTACGTGAAACCGCTCCTGTTATTGTGCCATCGCTTTGTGAGCTATTTAATAAGTCCCTTCAATTAGGTGAAATACCTCGCGAAAGGAAATTGGCAAATGTAATCCCGGTGTTCAAAAAGGGTGATAAAGAGTGCACAGAAAACTGCAGACCTATATCGCTTTTACCTATCGTGTCGAATGTACTGGAACGATGCATCTTTAATGGTATTAAAGACAAAATCTATTAGAAAATTAAGGCCTGTCAGCATGGTTTTGTGATGGGGAAGTCGTGTATTACTATCCTCATTGAAGTTTTAGAATACATACAATCTACTCTGGGTCATGGCGGGCAGGTCGATATGATTTACGTAGACATGAGTAAAGCATTTGATCGAATGGACCATAAGTTGCTAATTCAGAAGCTTCGGAATTTCGGCTTTGGTAGAAAGTTATTGAAATAGATCCAGTGTTATCTAACGGACCGTAAGCAACGAGTAACTGTCCTTGGGGCAACTTCGAACACGTTACCCGTTACATCAGGAGTGCCCCAGGGCTCTATACTAGGTCCTGCACTATTTTTGATATACGTGAATGATCTGTCTGATACAGTAAGCTCGAGCTGTGTCAGCATGTTTGCTGACGATACAAAAGTGTTCAAATCGATTAGATCACCTGACGACACCCACGCCCTCCAGACTGGCCACTGTATTCAGATTTAACGTTTAACGAAACGAAACGTAGATCACAGTCAACAACGCGTAAGACCAAGCCGGTCGTCCATAAATATATGATAAATGGCGTGGAGTTGGACTCTGTTTACAGTGAACGGGACATTGGTGGGCTGGTGACTGCTGATCTTTCATGGAAATTGCAAGTACATTACCAAATAAATCGTGCTAACAAGACCTTAGGCTACATTAGAAGAAACTCTAGATATATCCGAAGTGACTCTATTAGACGGACCATATATTTAACACTGGTGCGCCCTCATCTGGGATACGCTACCCAGATCTGGTCTCCACAAACCGTTGATCTTATGCAGCGATTGGAACTAGTCCAGAGGCGTGCAACAAAATTTATTCTTAATTTGCCCTTCTCTACCATGGTCAGTTATGCGTCTAGACTAAAATCATTGTCACTAATTCCAATTTGTTATTGGCACGATTTTTTAGATCTTGTGCTATTGTTTAAGATTACACGTGGCCTTGTAGAGGTTAAACCTAGCCTTATACCTAGTGTTCGTAGACCTGGTAGGTACACTAGGTCCTTCGCTAATTCTGCAATCATGTATAATGTACCCAAATGTAAGACATCAACGTATCAAAGATCATTCTTTGTACGTGCCATTAGAACGTGGAGTGCATTGGCTTGTGAGAACGACTTCAGTGGGAACAACCTGAACTCTTTTAAATCTGTTCTTAAAAGCTATTACCACGCTTCGCTTGAAGTAACTTATGACCCTGACAATCCTAGGACTTTTAAAACCATTTGCTGTAAATGTAACATAACGCGCAGTCTTAAATATCCAATTACTTGTTATTTTTAGGTTTTATTAATATAATGCATGAGCTTATCATATAGTTTTATAAATCTGGGCCCGCAGTAATTGGCTTACGCTGTTGCAGTTACCCTACCGTCCTCTAGTTTTATTGTTTGCTTATATATTATTTATTTATATATATTTTATTGTACTTACTTAATTACTGCTTTGTACTATGACGGTGAAGCAATTAAATTACAAATTACAGGCTTCCTCCTCCACCTGCAGACAGCCTACCACCACATCCAATCCTGAAACCATACTCCAGCATGTACCCACGGCCATTTGGGACCCAATCGTCTTCATCGTACACCGAATTTCGCCGAACCACATCCGACTTTCCCCTTGCCGAGGACCGACAATTCAATGACGAGTACCAAAAGCCAGTACCCGAAAGTGCAGCGTATCGATACGGGAACACCGCTTCCCATAATCCGGCGACGGACTACGACAATCCAAGCCGTGAAGCCACGAGGTAAGATCAGGGAACATAAAGCTATTACACAGTTTGCTTACTGCGGAGGCACGAAATTAAGTTTGTCTAATTTCGGTTGTCCCACAGTATGGTCCTTTGGTACGTAATTCGAAGTAAATGATCCATAGTTTGTTTGAAACATTAAAGTTTAGATCACTTATCAGATTGAGGGACTATGTCTACTGGACAGTTGTAGTTGATATTGGGAGATAAAGCAGACGTTTTATGAATACTACGTCACTTTTATGTCTGCTAATTGAAAAATGTGGCTGAACAAGGTCCAGTACTGGACCGTAGTACCACCTTTTGAGCTTTAATTATACTGGAACGATAATTCGAGGACAAAAGTTAAGCCCAACATGGCCGGAGTAGGTGGGCGTTTTTGACTGATAGTTTTAGGCCATTGCTCGGTCTACTGGCTGTCAGCTTCAGTCTTCCATACTCGCCTGTTGATTTAGCAATGGCCTAAAGCTGATTACCAAAATGGCCAATATTTTCGGAGTTTGTGGTTTTACTCCCAGGTCCAATCATTGTCTAAAGTCCTCGTTCCACTGTCCACAGACTTCAGTAGTACTACCTACGCTAGACCGCTTCATATTTTGACGAAAAAGACTGCTTCCAGTTCCGCCAATTTTTCTACCATAATGCATTACAGTATAGACACAGGGACCGGCTGATGAGCTGAACTTGAGTTATTCCAAAAACAGCACATTGCGTCATCGTGTGTTCTTGTGCCCTTTGTTTCTACCACAATGCAAGGTGATTATTAGTTCATTTGAAATGATTTTTGAGGCGTGGTGGAAGCACGCTGTGGAGTATCTTAAAATAACAACAAAGGTTTAAATAAAAGAGAGCTGTCCTTGACTAACCATTAACACTTATCCGAAGCACATGATACCTATCGATAGTCTTATCCTCCTAAGTTCACATGCACTGCATTCCCTCAGAGCATCGCCTAATGTGAACTCTCGGTTCACCTCAAGATAAAGCCTCGAAAATGACTATTAATAATACTCAACCTACCAACTGCGCATCGCGTGATGCCCCAGTTTTAGAGGTTTTGAGTGGAAAGTTAGAAATGTAAAGAAATGGTTTTGGGGTTTGCAGTAAATGTCAGAGAGCTATCGTTGATCTCAGGTTTGGAGCTGTAAATATATCAGGCTGATAATCACCTTCCTTGTGCGAGAAAATGGTTTTGGTTATGATTAAACCACTGATTTGATAAACTTAACTAATTTGGGTTAATAATTCATACAAGCCATGTTAAAGGTATGATTTTTAACAATGACAAACTTCTGATTACGTTTGTTAAGATTATTCTAACTAATTACTAACAAAGACAACAGTGTGGGATATCGTAGTATTGCTCGCTCTCGTTCACCATCGAAAACAGCAGAGCTGCCGTCAATTTACTTCTGAATCCCTTTGCACTGTGGCTGAAGAGGCAACGTGTTTCTCAGAACACACTCAAAACACAATTAACGGAAGCGTGTGGTCTCGTTTGAATCCTTGGAAATCTGCGCAGTCCAACCAACAAATACTGGATCTCAAAAACACGTTCTTGTGTTGAGTAGCTTCAAGACGGTTGGTGACAATGAGCCCACGGTCGTTACTACCGTCCGTGGCAGTTTTAATTACCGTTGTGAGACTCTGACGTCATAGAAGACTGGGGTGAACATCTATGTTCCCTCGGGAGCAATACCGGCTGGTGTCGAACAAGAGATTTGTTTCAAGGTCTGCAAGGACAACTCGATGTTACCTCCTTTAGATACTGATAAAGGTAAGATTCGTTAAGTTTGTGCTTGTCCTAATGTAGATTTTTTACCTCCCATGGTTAGTAACCTTGGTGGATTTCTGGTCAACTTTTCAGTCCAAAAGAAATGTTTGAGAATCGCTGAGTGGAGGAGCCTTCTTTTCTGATTTAATATTTATTTAGTGATAGGCTTTATTTTAGTGAGGTAGTTTATCGATAAGAAATGTTCCCTCACAGTGAAAGTTTAAGATCGTAGCGATTGACTCTACATTAAAAATGATGAATGTCTTGAAGGAACGCTCAATCGTAGAGGGAGTATTTGAATTATTTTCACTCTTTTCCAGCTCATACATCTCTCGCTTCAGAAGAAAAATCGTATAGCTTTAGCCAGAGTAAAATAGTCAAGTCTGACGCAGCCGAGCAAGAGAGGATAAAGATGAACTATCCTACCCTAAATCTATACTCTTGTTTTCCAGGAGAAACTCTCCTCAGTCCTCTTGTGATGTTTGGCCCTCATGGTACAAAGTTTCTCAAGCCAGTTGAACAGCACTTACCTCACTCAGCCTCCATGACGCCTGATAGATTTGCGCTTAAATCCAGCGACACAGCTTCAGGTAATTATTACATGATAATGTGCAGAGTTGCGAGTGTTGATTGTGCAGTGAAGTTTCTTTACAGAAGGGATTCGCTTTATTGTTCATAGTCACAATTTCCCTTCCTCATTTTGCCATCTTGTGAAGAGAAAAATCTGCAGGCATTTCTTTCCACGTTGTATTATATATAGATCTTTATGTCACGACCGCAAGTCTTCAAAATTCACTCCGCCATTTTCTTAATTCTCGTATTCTAGGTCAACCTACGCAATGGAAAAAGACAATCTTGGCAGGTCGCACTGATCAACAATGTAAACTTGGAAGTAACAGCGTTTCGGTTCTTGTGGACTACTTCCAGAGAGCAGGAGGGCAGCATTCATGTAGTCCAATACCTTCATCAACAGAGTACAACAACATGTTTAATTTTTGATGTTATTGTGGTAGCTTGGTAGATTATAATGTTCTTAATACGTACGCTCTCAAGCTATTCTCTCAGAAAAACTTTTCTGAGTCCCTGACGGGAATCGAACCCGTAACCTTCTGATCGCCGGTGAGATGCTCTAACCATTGAGCTACACAGACTCAGATGGTGAGCGAAGGTTACATTTGTGAAGATTACACTTATTAAGAACATTATAATCTACCAAGCTACCACAATAACATCATTGATTAGTACTGTAATAATAGACGACATATTGAGATTCGCAGACTGGCAAGTACATGTCTACCATCCATACGAACCAGTTTACAAATGTAACCTTTGCTCACCATCTGAGTCTGTGTAGCTCAATGGTTAGAGCATCTCACCGGCGATCAGAAGGTTACGGGTTCGATTCCCGTCAGGGACTCAGAAAAGTTTTTCTGAGAGAATAGCTTGAGAGCGTACGTATTAAGAACATGTTTAATTTTATTACTTGACTTGCACTAACAAAATTTTCGTGATTTGAAAATAGTGTTACTTTCCTAGCGGAATTTAACCGGGGGGATTTTTGCCTACAGTTAACCTCGAAAATTGTAAATTTTATGGAAGCACGAGTGAAAGAAGTACAAACACTTTAAATGAATATCCTCACGAATTAAACAAACTCTAGTATTCTGATCTTAGAAATTGGAGATTAATTAGGTGTAAGAGACTCGGGATTAGTTGATGGAATTACCAAGTTATTTTTAGACAGTGACGACACACAAAATTAGGTAATTGAAGTACGTAGACGGGGAGCGAGTTCTGTTCGAAGTGTGATGAGACAAAGAAAAAAAAAAGAAATAAAATTCATGGAAGAAAGTTTATTACAAAATAACGTGACTCTTTCGTGAGCTCTGAATGGAAAATACCTGTGTTTTGATAAAAGCATCCAAAGTCGGAAAATTTCCCGCCAAAAGTGAATTGATGTTTATTTTGCACGTTCAGTGTTATTACTTTATGGAAGAAACATGTAGCGTTGTTTGTGTGTTTGAATAGTGATTCAAATACTTGCTGTATTGCTTTACTTTCAAATAGCTTGAAAAAAACACTCTTGCTTTTCCTCTTTTTTCATTGGGTTGAAATGGCTTTGCTTTGTTGACCAGGGTTTAATCTTTTTAAGCTTGGTTCTGATTACTAGTTGATGATTTTCGGGAGAATTGCTAACTTTATCGTTGTGTTTATCAAGTTAACTGCTGTCTATCTGCCGTTATTTTATAAAAGAAATACCAAATGGATTACCGTGTTTCTTATACTGTGATCCAAACACTTGGGATGTTGCTCGACTTTCGAAAAGTTGAAAACACTCACCCAGCGGCTCCGCATGTTTGGACCACAGTATTCAAACACTGGAATCCATTTTATGACAGTGATATCCGATAGTGCACAGCGGATAATTTTTCATCTATATTTTAACCTCACCGTATATACAAAGTGTGGTTCATACCATAAACGTGAATTATGAATGGAAAGATAATAAATTAGACCACCTGGAAATGTTATATATTTTATATTGATCTAGATCACCTCGCGAGTTCTTGCGAGTCTTGCCTGGAGCGTATTGTCAAAATTTTGACGAGGCCCGACTCCCAACCCAATATTTTGCCAGGTAAAGTCAATCCTACTGGCATATTTTCTGGGAAGAAGACATGTACATTTTGTCGACATAAAAATGGCGCTCTTCCTGACATAAGGGCCGGACTACAGCCAACTTCCTCCAACTTATCACACCTATCTCCTTTGAAAACAGTAAGATAAACCGCTTATCGTGTGCTAATAAGTGAGTATCTTAACTTCTAACGGCCATCGTTTTTTCGACCTTCAAATGTTGATGAAAACAAACAAAACGATTTCATTGTTGCTGAGTCATGAAATAAAGTGGTTAGTAACGCTTCAGTCGCAATGTTAAATATTTTATTATACTCGTGATCATTGATCAACCGTTACTTAAAGGTTAACTCCTTTCATATCGATTGTTAAATGTCCAGCAAAATTATTTGTACTTTTAATGTCAACCAAATTAAAACTGCTTGCCAGTGGAAACGTAAGTCAGGCGTTTGATCAGATGAGGTGGAATCAAAATAGGACAAGAATAATTATTGACGTATCTGGGGCAGACCTAGAATCCTCTGCGAGATGGAGGTCCGGAACAAAAAATAGGGCATTGAAATAACGAATATCAATGATATTGATGATACCGAGAAATTACCATAATAACAACTTCACTGATGTATTAAAATACAATTAATGATATATTATATATTATATTTAATTATACGTACCTCTTACATGAAATGTAAAAATTAGTGTAAAAAATGTGGTAAAATATGTGTATACCTCACCAAGAAAAAAGTTTAGAAAAAGAAAAGCGAAAACACAAGATTGCACAGCAGATAATTTTCCCTCTATATTTTAACCTCACTGTGTATATTATGTTTAGTTCATAACATTAACGTCAATTGTAAATGGAAAGATAACAGTGTGGAGCACCTAGAAATGTTATATATTTTATGTTGATCTAGATCACCTCGCGAGTTCTCGCGAGTCTTTAACAGGCGGGGATTGTCAGAATTTTGACGAGGGCTCTACCCCAACCCAAGACTTTGCCAGGAAAAGTTATTCCTACTGACACATTTTCTGGGAAGAATAAATGTACATTTTGTGGACATAAAAACGGCACTCCTGACGTAAGGGGCGCACTACAGCCAACTTCTCAATTTATCCACCCCTGTCATGGGTAAGTTTGTCAGGAAAATGATGTAGTTTACCAACGTCAACTAAACTGCTAGCCAGGAGAAACGGAAGTCAGGCGTTTCATATGATGAAGGTGAACCAAGAGAGGACATGAATAATTACAGACTTACTTCCGTCATATGGATTGTTGATAAGTCTTTTATCAAAATGATTTGGTTTACTAAAGTCAACCAAATGAAAACTGCTAGCAAGGGGAAACATTAGCCACGCTTTTGATCTGATAAACAGGAAGTAAGAGAGGATATGAATGATAAGGATTATTTGCGTTCTATTTATTATGGTGTCGCAGCAAAATGATTTGGTTTACTAACCTCAACTGCTTTAAATGGGAACCGTAATCAGTCGAGATATAATCGGATTTATTATTATCTCTTGCCGAGTGGTATTGTTTGCATGTTGAGGCTAAAGGAAAATGCTTTTCATGGACATGGTAAAGTGGTGCATCTTTCACCCTCTCTCATTCATGTTATAGCTCAAAAATAAATTACAACAAAAGGACAACCGAAAGAACAAAACAAAAGAACAAGAGAAATAAGAACAAGAGTGAGACATGAATGAAACGGTTAAGCCTCGTTCACACTAGCGACATAAGCATAAGGACAATATCAATACGAAAACAGAGCATGACATCACCTCTGGGACTTGCCAAGATAATACAACTAGAAATTTTCTTTGTTTCGTCTTTTGTTCGACTTTTGGCTTATGCTTGGACTATGATCTCATGCTTATGCTTACGACGATTCTTAAATCGCAAGTTTGACTTCATTGCTTTGTTTTGCCTTTTGTTTTGTCCTTATGCTTATGTTCAAGTGTGAACCAGGCTTTAATCAAAGTCCACTATAAAAATTGCTGGTGATTATGTCTGTAGCCTTATAATAGGGACCTTAAGCAAAGTAAGACGGTGATGGTGGTGATGAGGCAATCTAAATTTCATCATTTGAAAGAAACCATTCATCATTGACGTCGTAATTGATATTTGATATTTGTATTTTAACCTCCAGAATACTTCATAGTTTACAAAAGGACACAGTTGAATGCGTTGAAGTCAAAATCAACCAACAAGTTTCACCGCTTCAAGAGCTACCGTCGTGAGTGCATTAAAACGCCCTGACTGACGTACTCAGAACAAGGACGGCGTTGGGATTACTCTTGAGATAAAGGATTATCTCAGTTCTCTTTGTTTTGGATGAAAGATTCTGTTGAAGAAGACGTCACTTTTTCGAATACAATCAATCGCCTGATGAACTTAAAGGGAAAACACCTTTCTTGTGGCCTTAAATGGCACAGTAATTGTAGGGAAAGTTTCCATACAAAGCATGCGTTCAGTCATCTGTTCTATTTTGTTGCCCTAGCATATATAAAGGGCAGACATACTGGTGAGCGAGAAGCAGTTTTGGTGGACCAGAGAGAGACAACTTGCTGTTCAACAGAAAGATGGCAATGTTCATGGTAACTTTGTTTGTGCTGTACTTGGCGAATGAAGGGTGGTGCCACTACATAGTGAGGATAAACCAGGGCCGTCGAGAGAATTAGCGGGGCCCGGGGCAAAACTTTTTCTGGGGCCCTATTTATGACGCCATAGCATATGATGTCATATCCTATGACGTTATAAATAGGGTCCCAGCTTGCAGGAAGTTTTGAGAGCAGGTGCACACGTTACCCCGTCGTGTAAGATGCACTTTATTAAAGCTGTAATTTAAATTGTGACAGGAAAATACAAAAACCCAAAAACCTTTCCGCTTCTGTAAATGTTTTGTATAAATTTTAATTTGTTAACACCGTAAAGGTTAATCGTTTTATGTCTGGTAGATTATCGCTGATTGGTCAAAACCAACCCATGCTAAATCCTTCCAATTTTGGGGACCCCTTTGAGTTGGGGGCCCGGGGGAATTTGCCCCCCTCTGCCCCCCCCCCCCTCGGCGGCCCTGGGTGCCACTACATAGTGAGTATCTGGATTCATACATTTTGGTCAATATTTCAAAATATTTTTCTGTTACAGAGATTATTGCTCAAAACCTAGATTTACGGGCTATTCGTACGAACCGAGCAAACTGGCAAACTCGTTTCAACAAAACACTACCAAGATTTAAATGAACACTAACAATAGCAAGATTATATTAATTTTATCATGCTACTGCAAAATCCCACAATTTGTTTTAAAAAGATTTCGTAAACTTAAAAAGATTTTGGTGACACGATATCCGTTCCTTTAGCTGAGATAGCAAAACTCATGTCATCTCTTTAGTACTGAATTTTATGCCTTTTCTACAGAGCATGAGCTAAAATACTGGAGTTGTTGTTCGTCAAGAAAGATTTTATAAATAAGTTTATTCATTAATTTCATTGGCATTCAGTCAAATGATTTTAAACTCGTCATATGATCGGCATGTAGAAAAAGTTGGTGGACTAAGGCAGTAAGGCTGAGTGCTTGCTAACTATATTTCAGTCTCGGATCAAGAATTTACGAGGGCTGTTTATCGGGAACGGCCCGAAGCAACCAATGTGGATAACACTTAACGGAAATTTTTAGGTTCATGTACACCGTGAACAGGAAATCAACATTTCAAAGAATTATTAGTTACTTTTTACCGTTTAAGAAGTCTTAAGTCTATAATACCATGATAAAAGGTTTTAAATCACTTATTTACTTTTTAAATGAAGATTAAAAAAATCTTAAAATACCGTGAGTCAATGTTTCAAGGTTGGAAATGCAGTACCCATTTGGACATAGATGGAGATATGGAACATTCGATTTTTAAAACGTCCGCGTAGTTAGACACGCTGACCTATTAAGATGTTTCAAGTTTGACATTGTCAGGCGCGTTACTCCAGGCAAAAATTGATTATGGATTTGTTTGCCTGTTCTTGAAATATTTAGAAGCTGTTCGACTTGTCAGATTTTGATAGCACAGTGGTAACATGTGTGTCTTTCCCCTCAGTGACTAAGTAATATAAAAGATTTTGTCGTATATAATTAAATAAACTTGACTTATTATGTTATACATAATATACGCATATGTATGTGTATATGTAGTTGCACATTTTGGTAAATACTGTGCCAACAACATTGCCGGTTTTGTACTAAAATTTTTTATCGTCATATCGGCTTATTGATCTTTAAATTGTAACTGACTCAGAGTTAAGCTTCTCTTGCATTATCCCTAACAAAAAATTTCACTTACAATTTAACATATGAAAAGATTTCATTTGTGAGTTATTTCAATTCCATTTGTGAAGTGAAAATTTCATATGTGAAATTAATATTGGTGAATGTTTCATTTCATGTCTGAAATACTTGTTTCGTACACCAAAATTTCACATGTGAAATTTTGAACCAGTTCATTTCACACGTGAATTAGGTATTTCATATGTGAAAATGTTCTCATTTCATATGAAAAATACACGTTTTGTACAAAAAAATTTCACATGTGAAATTGTGAACCAGTACATTTCACATGTGAATTAAATATCTGATGCAAAAACGTTCCCTTGCATTTCATGTGTGAAATGAAAATTTCATAAGCAAAAATGTTTTAATTCCTTATGTCTTTCATATGTGAAATGACATGAAATTTTCGTAAGGGATATTACTGTGTTTACCTTTTCACTTCGTTTGTTTTCCTAAGCAAAAGTTGTCTCGATATCAAAAACAAAGGTCTGAACAATGGCGATGGAATGTACAAGATAGATCCTGACGGAGGATGTGAAGAAAATGTTTTCATAGTCTGTTGTGATAGGACATCATTTGGTGGTGGATGGACCATGTGCTATACGACAGATAATCACGTGAATACCAAGGCAGAAATCTCATCTAAATTTCCATATGGTACAGATGGTTATCGAACAAACTGCAATAATATTCCGGTAAGAACGATAAAAAGAATAATTTCGTTTTATGTAAGAAAGCCTGGGCGACAATTTACAATCACTTGATGTTAAATTTCTGTTAAAGAAACTTGTTGTAAAATAACGATATGAATGCTCTTGGTCACATTGACAACGTAATGTGAGCATCGATCACACGAGTTTTCTGTTGAATTAGTTAAGGAATCGACCATAATATTGCAGAGATGTTTCACCCACTGGATCAATTGAACTATCCCAGATTCAGTTCGACTATTGTCATTTCTAAAGTAAAAAGTATAAAACTGAGAGCGAATTCCATAATGAATAGGGAGTGGCTTAAATATTTGTGTTGAAAATACTTCACATGTACAACATGGAGAAAAAATGAAGAGACTTGATTAAAAGAAAACAATGGATATTCATGTTTGAATTTTCTCTAAGAAATATCAGCCATTATAGTTTTCAGGAATGTCGTTAATTTAGATACAAATAAAAGAGAGCTGTTTCTATGAACAAGGGCGGAGACAGCCCCCAAAAAGTGGGGGAGCTAATGGCTATGGGATTTAACTTAGCACAGAAGGCAAATAACTTGCAGAAGAGTTTTTGCAGGATATTGTTCCAACAAATGTTGTAAAGCTGTACAGTTTTCATAAATTTTAGGAAACCTTTTTGATTTTTAAATTATGCAATCGCATGTCCACGTATCTGATAATAATTTTTATTCTTTTATAAAGCTTTGAAATAGAACAGAAACTCACACAAAAAACGGTGACGGAGGCCCTAAGTGTACTACAACATGCACGTTTTAAACATTAAAATGTCCAAAGTACTTAATCCTTTCATCATGCAAATCCACAAATTCTTTTTCCTTTTTGTTCTTTTTTTTTCTTTCCTTTTTTGTCATTTAGAGACCATATATTGAACAAAGTACGCTGTCTTTTTGCCATTGAGCTTTTGTATACGAGGAAAACCACTCAAAACGCGTGTTTTCTGATGGCTGGTAAATACCAGCGCGAACATTTCGGGACATCTCCATGGTCGCCTCTCCACAGTTTTAGTTTTATTGATCAATTATTACATTTTAGCCGGGGACACTTTTTTCCACTTGATGTTACGCGACATTTCCTCAGATGTCAAGATTCATTAAATACGAAAGTACAGATTTTGGCTTTTTTCGGCAGAAATGGGGGGCTCTGTCCCTCAGCTTTAAAAGTGGGGGGGTTCAAGCCCCCCTTGTCCCCCCCATATCTCCGCCCCTGATTAAATTAGATGGTGGACTGCATGCGTTGTGTCTAAATAATCAGTCTGCTAACTAACAAACATTAAATGATAAGCAGTCAACTGACATACAAAAACAGTAAAGAAAACGTTTTAAGAAATCATTGGGGGTAAAGTCCTTTCACGCCAAGATTAATCACGAGAAATTGTAATTATTCAATCAATCAAAAATCCTTTTAAAATTCTATTGGAATCTACACATGCAATAATACATCCAAATTGAATGCGTTAAATCCGGCCTATGTGTGAGGATTGGGGGTTGAAGGGTTAATGGGTCGTGAACATGTTTTTAAAAGTCAGTGACTTTTGGAAACTAAGTTGAAGAACAGAGCGGAAATTTTTTTGAGGCCCACGTAAGGACTTTCTCACATTTTCTGGTAAGAAGCTATTTCAATAACATCAAGATTCTATTCTTGTCTACCAAACACACCATCTATAATCGTCATTGCATGCTCCAAACATTTTTTAATGCAACTGAAAAGTTATATCAGTCACACCTTTCATACTTCTCGTTCTTGGTTTTACCATTTTCACTCTTTCAGTGACAATGTTAATTAAATTGTGTATACGCCACCTCTTCACTATTACTTATCATTAAAGAAATGATTTTTAAAAAACGAAGAAAATTCTGGAGTGTTCCTTCGTTCTTTGATAGAACCAAGAAGGTGTAAATGATGAATATTTCAACTGATCTCGCTCATTCAGTGTTATAAATACTCGAGATCCCTTTCACTAATACCTTTAGATGTTACACTATGATACTTTCAGCTGACTGCTATCTTGAAAAAGATTTTACATGCAAATGTAATGTAAATTTTAAGATGTAGGACAATCGTCAGTTCTGAGCCTTAAACGAGCCACATGGTAACATTAAGTTATAATTTGCTTAATACATTTTTTTGTTCATTTTTTTAAAAATTACCGCTGAAAAAGCAATAGCAGCTCGTGATCACTGCATTCGGGTCGGTGGCCCACGAAAACTCTCCAAAAATTGAATACAAGCAACCTTTACTTGATGGAGTAAAAACTTTATGACTCTTCACCAGAAGATGACTTCAATCAGTATGTCCGCTTAATAAGGTACAGTTCAATGCAGATTTGACAATACTAACTGTAAAGAGAGGCACTAATGGAATTATTGCTCTTATTGATATGAGTAGTTTTAATAGATAAGTAAAAGTAAGTCCGGAATTTACTGAACGTGGCAGCACTGGGTAGGAATCGACTGTCAGTTGGTCAGTCTCCAGAAATGGTTTTCCACTGTTCATCGTGCCTCTCTACATCCAGGTTTAATGCTGCTTATCTTCTGGTGTACAACTTGAATACAGGTCTCTGAACCTTAATAGATTCAGTGACATTTTCGTAATAGAGACCTTCAATCGATAGTCCGCTTACACCAATAAATAGGAAAGAGGCATTCTGTAAGTGCCGTCGTTTTATTGGATGAGGAATCCCTGACATTTCGATGTCTTTCCTAATCCTATCACATTGATTGGGTGGTCCTCTTTGCGACCATCTTTATTTAAGTGGATTAGGTTACCAGGCTGTTTTGACTGTATTTCCTTTATTCAATGATTGGCTTATATCAAACATACAAAACTTTAAGGTAAAAGTTTTAAAGGTTGGTAACTGCTGTGGTTGATCTTAAAGAATTCCAACGTTTCGAGCAAAGGCCCTTCGTCAGAGAAAGAAACGAGTTCTGAAATAGGAGTAGCAACTTGACTAGGTTTTATACGAAAATTAGTCGTGATAAAAGATATAAATTCGCTGCGAATAAAAGCTATTAAAGTCAGATTTAGATATAATTGTTGCAAACTAAAATTTTGTTGCTTCAAATTAATTAAAAGTTTGGTTGCTGCGAATAAAAACTGTGGTTGCAGTAAATTAAATGTTTGGTTACAGCAAATATAAACTTTGGCTGCTGCAAATTGAAACCCTTGTTGTCGCAAATTAAATCCTACGTTGCAGTAAATTAAACGTTTGATTGATGCAAATTAAAAAGGCCGAAGAAGAATGCACCGCGAGTGATGCCGATGTAATTTGGTAAATAAACTTGTCGGCTACTCCAGGCTAAGTTGACATCATGCCATATAGGTTTTCGTAGGAGCACTTAGTTATGCCAGATAGACCTTGCATTTGAGTTTAGAACACCGTTTTCGGAGTGATATGAGAAACGGAGAACCTTTCCCCCGCCAGTCGGTTCTGCGTTTGACTATGGTAGGGTTGACACATTCCTTGTCGGCCAGGTTTTTGAAACAGTCTGTTGTAATTTAAACGGCATGTAAATTTTTTTTTTCGTAACCCAAGGACACGGTAAATTTATTCTTTTGTGAAATACATTTCGATACGAACTAATCCTAACCCTAAACCTAACCATAAGGCAGTTTAAGAAAAAAAAATAACGGATTAGAAAATTTGAAGGGTAAAGTCAAGACTGGATTGGATTCAATCAGAGCGTTACTGCTCGTTGGTTTAAAATAACACCACCGACACTATGGAGAATATTAAACGGCAAGTGGTTTAATAAATTGCTTAATTTTGATTTGACCATTGATGTACAATGAACAAGTTGCGATAAAACCTTCTGCAGGCTTCGCGCTAGCCTGCGGTGCAGACGCTTGTGGAATTCCTGTTTAGCGTCTGCGCATCGGAAGCCAAAATTTTGTTCTAGTCACGTGGATTTTAACTTTACCTTTGTCTCATGTGAGAAAAGTGTTGTCCAGTTTGTCTCCACCAAGCATAGCAGGTTTCTCGAGGTATTCCGGTTTTCTCCAGTAGTACCACTGGACCCATGAGATGTAGCCCTTACTGGACCTCTAGGGAGAACAGTTTAGTGAGCTGTAAGAGTTATCCATATAAATAAAGGCACTTTACCTTTACTTTAACTTTACCTTTATCTTTTACGTTAAAACCTTGAGTTTACAAGATACGATGCGAATATGGTTTTGTGAATATATACGAAACGAAACTTGGAAACTAGAGTCAAAGAACACGACAAAAATTGGTTCAAAGCTCAACTTGACAAATCCTCTGTTGCGAAACATGCTTGAAAATAGAATCAGATCACCAAGCGGGATCTTATAAGCATCCTATTAACCCGTTCCGGCCCGTACCCAACTTTTTAATTTTAATCTGGCCAATGCCGGGAGATTTTACACGTCAAAGGAAGATGTCTCGGACAGGAAAGGATTCAGCGAAATCTCCTCCTTTGAGTACGAGAGTGTTTCAAAGTTTTGAAACATCACGTGAGCATGTTATCCATTGGACGACGTTTTGGACTTTTGCATTTTATAAATCCTAAACTTCGTAAATAATTTATAAAAGATACCATGACTCTAACTTTTACTTTTTCAAATTAAAATTCTTCAACCACAACTTTGTATCACGTAGACAAATAATCACGTAGCACGAGCGAGTGCCGTATGTAAATTCAGCTGACGTTATCAAACACCGAACTCTTATGTTTGTCCAAAGTTATGTTATGTTTAAATAAATCAAAACAGTTATGCTCTGAAGATATCCCAGGGCAAGCAGGATGAATGCTTAGGTAATAATAAAAAGACAATTTACTGAGTAAAAGCATCTACAGTCAAGAAAGAATAAATAAAAAAACTCTTAATCTTCCGGAAAGTATTCGTTAAGGTTAAAAAAAGCTCCAATTTAATACTGTATTACCGATTCCTTCGAATTTCGAGATGTACTATCTACTATGTTGACACGAAACGACTTAACATTTACATGAATTTGAAACCACGATCTTCTGTACGCTGCTCAGATACGTCACTTGCTGAGCAGTGGCATTGTAAATGGTGAATCTGGGGGAATCAGCGTCTTCCCAAATTTTACTGGACTGATAATATTATTGCCTGAAATATTACACAAAAACATTTTATAATGCTTCTAATTAGTACTCTTAGAGACCCGGGATGCATAATTTAAATCTTTGGCTTACTCCCAAGGACAAAATTATCCTTGGCTGTAATTCTAGTTCCCAGTCTCCCAGAAGCTTCTTTTTCCAAAAAAAGTTGGCCTAGCCACGTTAACCCTACTTAGCTGGAAGGTCAAGAATTTGTCCTCTGCTTCGAAAAACTAATTTTAGTTCATGTGCGTGAATCCACGTTGCAGCATCAAATGAAACCAATTTTACCGAAGATTTTAACTTATTAATAATGATAATAATAATAATGATAATAATATATTCATTATTATTTATTATTATTAAATAATAATAATAAAAATAATAATAAACTGGAGTAGAACTAGCACAACTTCAGCCTACTGCGGGAATGTGAACGCTCCCTCCACCGACGTCTGGGGTAACACCTTTGGCATGTGCCAGCCACCACTAAGCCAACGGTGGATAAGACTCTTTAGCTTTGGATGGCAGCTTATCTAAGAGAAGGAAACTCCGAAATAAAACCAGACATAGGTAGGCAGGACATTGAAATCGAAGCCAGTGAACTTTATAAAACGAGCAGGCTTTGATGAGATGACCAAGGGAATGGCGTTCCTGCCTTGCCGGATGGGGAGAAAGGTAGCCAAGAGCCTCAGCTTACCAGAATTGGCTGGCAGCTGCAAGAGGTGTGGGCATACCTGCCCTGTTAGCCCAAGGACCAGAAGACAATCTGTACAGCAGGCTGATGCCCCTGACCTTGGTTGGTTGCGGATGAAACAGCCTTAAATGCTGACAGATAAGCACTAATCTAAGAATAAAACAATAGTCAGATTTCACTCTTGCTGTAGCACATTTAAACTCACCTTAAAAAGTTGGAAGTTGAGCTTTGCCTAATATTTTCAGGAACTTTTCTCTACTCCTCGCAGGTACGAAACGTCTGAAAAGAAGAAATAAATATTGGTGGGTGCTTACGATCTAATGCGCGTTACTCCGTGTGGACGTTCTACTTCACTTAATAAGATTGAGTTTAATGCAGTGTGCTTGGGCCTTTGCCCCCTTGTCAATGTTATAGGACCGTTGTCCAGAGACTTTTCGTTGCCTCCAGCGCCATTTTTGTTGCGGCCAGTGCCTTTCCCGTTGCGTCCGACATCCTTTCTGTTAACGGCAGTGCTCCTGAACAGGCTCTAATCGATTGGTCGTTAATTGCCCGAACACCTTCCGTTTTCGCTGTGTGGTCGCTAATATGTAAATTGTCTGGTAGAATTTCATCCTGAGCGCCAATATTTAGCCAAGGAACCTGTTTGAGCCTAGAAGTACATCAGTGGTCCTTCCTACGTTAACGCTTCCGTGCCTTGGAATACTTGGTAGTCGATAATGAAATAAGCCAGACGCTTGGAAATAAATGGCCCGAAATATCATGAGGGCCAATACGAAACTACTACTACAGCAAGTGCCTTTTGTTTATGGAGGTAGTGTAAGGCTCTGGTGATAAGGGTGACGGGGGGAACCACGACGCAGCTTTCTCCTGTCAAGTGTTGTACGAAAAAGTCGACCTCCGCGCACCCCGGTTTCCTATGCCATGAATCGTACCGTTTTTGTGATGAAATAATTCGCAAAGCAATCTACGGTGTGTGTGCCCCATGCGCGTTGCAAAGTGTTGAAACATACGGAGGTGATTTCTCCGACTTCTAGGTCGACAAGGCGACTTATGAAATCGGCTCCTTCGATTTCAGTACATGGGATCCACTCGACTTCGAGCCCAATTCTGTGTTCCAAATATAACTGGTAAATTCTTAAGGCAATACATTGTAAATCTTTCTTCATACTACCGACTTTGGCGATGCTGCGTGCGGCTTGACTGTCGGTAAACCACTTAACCTATGTTTGTTAAAGTATAGGCAAAAAATGACTTCAGTGCGTATTCGACTGCGGACAACTCTTTCCAAGTGCCTTTGCCTGCGCTCGTAATTGTCCCATTGTCTGTGACATATGTGATCGCTATTTAAGTTCATGCGCGCCCCGCAACCTGATGCGTTGGCGTCTGAATAAACAACGTAATGCGATTAGGTATGGTTGTGGTTGATATCCCCTAATTTCGCTCGTTCCAAACTATCCCTCCAGAAGTAAATCTCCCTGATACTGTATTCGTCTAAAGTAAATTTTGAGTCCCAGTCTTTTGCTGCCGCTATTGACATACTGCAGTGCCTAGTCATGGGGCAATTGTTTCGCGTGATTGGGCTAGTGGAGATTGTTTTGCCCGTAAGTGAGGCTAGTTCTCTTGCCGAAACAGTAAACTAGTGGTCAATTAGCCGCTGAATTGTTTAGAAAACATGACTGATCCTGCTTTCCGTAATCAGGATGGTGCCGTTGGTAGAACTCCACACTAAACCTAACTAAACGATCTTTATAAGGCCCCCGTTTTTTAGGTTTGATCTGATGTTGTTAGATAGTTTTAGACAATCGTTAAAATTTCATTTTGTTAACCACCCGTCATCCAGGCAAAGGACTACGTTCGCCCCTTGTAATCGCCAGTATTTTTCGAGAGGCTTCTGGCATTTTGTAAATATGTAAGGCGCCGCGGATAACCCAAAGGGAAGGACGGTAAAGATATAATAGCTAAAGCTTGGCTCGTGGTTCCATTTCCAAGCAAATCCTAAAAATGTTTGGTAATCGGTGTGAATATCAATGTGGTTATAACCGCTTTTCAAAACGAAGGAGATCATGTATGAACCTTTTTGGAAATAGGACACTGCTATTTTCTAGTTCTCGTATTTGATTTTACCTCTTCTTACGTATTTGTTGATGTGTCTGAGGTTTGCAGTCAGCCTCATTTCCCCCGTTCGGCTGTACTGACACTGACAGAGGATTGGTGAGGTAGGTGGTGTGTTGATTTCTAGAACTCTGTCTGAGTCTAATTGTTTGGAAATGGCCTGTTAGACAAATTAGATGTGAAGTAAGGCTGATTTATTGTTTCTTTGCTTATTCGATGGAAGGGTTTGTAAGAAGGGGATCTTGTATCCTTCCTGAATTACTGAAAGGACAAATTTAGGCGCCCCAAAACGTTTTCAAAATCCAATGTTACTTTTAAGGCTGCCATTTATTTTAGCTGATACAGGCCGTAATTCACGTTCATAATCTTCATATACCTCAGAAATGTACTGGAGTAGGCTGTCGTTGGGTTCTTCACTTTCGGGTCGATCCTCCTTCGCTAGTATATCCTCCTGCTCCTCCTCCTGGTCTTTTATAATAGGAGGCGTTTGAAAAGGCGAATCCACAGCGGTTTGGTTGGTAATTAACTGGTCACGGTGATCTGCAGTATTTAGCTAAGTGTCCGAGACGTTGGCATCTGTGACATCGTTGTTCATTTGAACTAAATAAAACGCAGTATCAGGGCTTAGAGGGCAAATATGTCGGTTCTGTGTTGCGATCGATCGGGGTGGGAGGATGGGTTGGTAACCACCTGCCTTGGATTGGTATGCGTGAGAGAATGCCGGAATGTCTGGCATCGCGTTTAAATAATGATGATGGACCAATAGAAAATAGGGGTGTGGTCCTTTGTGGCAAAACATGCAAATTCTTTAAGATCGCAAGGAAATGCAAATTGGCTTGCATATCAGCGGAAAATACATTATCTGTCAGTCTGCCTGCTTACTGCGCGAGAGTCTTGGTACCAGGCACGCGGGGTATGTGCAAGTCTTGTTTTAGACTTGATTCCAGTCTATGAGTCACTATGCGACGGTAAAGACATAAACACTAATTAGTCTAATTTGCAAAATTAGTCATCCATAGGAGATATTTTGACTTAAAAATTATCAGTGAACTCGATTTCCATATCTGGAATGGTAACTCCCAATCATTCGCACAGGCAAAAACTGAAGCCAAGATGGCCGCCCTTGGAAAGAATTTTGTACGTCAGTTTCAGTCCTCTTTGTGGTCTTGTATGTCAGTTCCAGTCCTTCGCAAGACTTTATTCTTTAGTTTTTGTTTGGTTGGGCTTTGAAAACATTCACAACCATGGAAAAAGTATTCAGACGAAATATTACTGGACCAGTTTTTCATATTCGAATATTTAAAAGCATTCATTTTACACGTCAATACGTTTGGAATAAGAATTGTACTAAATTGCGCGAAGATGGTAAACTAACCGTAAAAATAAGACGAGCACTTGATAGTTTTCTATAGTAATCTTTCGAAACCGTTTTATCAGGTGTCTCGTCAGTTTAGAAATTTATTTTGGTGAAAATATATAATCTGTAACTCGGTTTGACTTTGTCGAAATATATTTGAAATTCTTAAACTCATTTGTCTTTTGAAGATGTTTGGTGTGTATTTTCAAAGAAAACTCTTCAGAAAATATAAAAGGCCGCGTGCGAGAATAAAACTCGCATACAAAATTGGCCTTCATGGGCGGCCATCTTGGTTTTACATTTCATTGGCCTAATTAGCATTCCAGATATGGAAATCGAGTTGACTGCAAATTACTAATTCCTAATCATGAGGTCGACCTTGCGCAAATATCGAAACAAAAAATGCTTTCAACTTGTAACGCTATCACCTAAGATCCAAACAAAAAAACAGGGTAATAATTTGTTGAGTCAATTTAAATCAGCGTGATGTTTTGTACAAGCCTGCATTTCATGAAATTGGCTTCTTTACAGTAGTAACGCGTTTCCTGGATATGAAATTGTTCCAGTTTTCGTTTCTTCCTTGAAAAAGGAATCAAAACCCGCGTTATATTACAGTAAATGTGATGAACTCACTACAACCAGTTACAAGTGTAACGACCACACGTAGCAGTGGTATTAAAACACTTCAAAATTGACGATCCTGTTTGTTTTCGTTTCAATATTTTGCTGTGTGTTACAGCTGAGTTATCCTTAAAAAACACGAGATATAAGTGCAAAGTATTTTTACTTACAGTTTATCTTTGAGAGATACTATGTGATTGATAGAAATGAACTCAAAGTCCTCAATGAGCACTCGTACGTTTGCCATAGTATCCGATACAAGTAGTAACTGTTAAAAAACGAGTGAGAAGACAGGTTTGTAATTTTGTAATATAAAGGAAGCACGCAATCCAAGATTCCAATCGCAAGGCATTGAATATAGCCTTAAACTAACCGTCATCAAGTCCTACATCAATACACAATACATGCTCTCATCGACGGCTTGCGTGGCTCAGTTGGCAGAACACTGCACTAAGTTCGCAGCTACTCCCAGTTCGCTTTTAAGAGCCGTTTACAAGAGCGATTTTGCACGGTGCGATTGTCATCCTGGAGTATGTAATAAACTCATGATAGTCTATGAAGCAAGATATCCGCTTATGACTCGCTGCAGTTTGTCCTCAACTTGTACATAGTATTTTAGCTGTAGATATTCCATTTTAATTGTAAATATATTCTCTTAATTATTACGTATTTTACTACACGGCCCTATGAAAAGCAACTCCTTGTTGGATGATCAGGTTACCGTGTCTAAAGATGTTTAAATAAATAAATAAATAAATAAATAAACGCTCTCGTCAGTCAAACACATACTCCAAGATGTCAATCGTAAGGCACAAAATCGCACGTGTAAACAGTCCTTTACGGTGTATGATTCCGACGCTCGTAACTTGACTTTCATTTAGTAAAGTCTCTATAAAGCAAATGATTTGAGCCCGCGAGAATCAACATTGTTGGTGAAAGTTGGTCACCAAAGTTAAAGTAGTCTTGTGAGAGACTGAGTTGCTTGTAGTGACTTACGTTTCAACGTCCTCAGTGGAAATCTTCAGAATCTGATGAACTCTTTCTTAAGACTACTCCGTTGATCAGGGTTCTGCCCATCGTTGGCAGTGCTGGGCGCTAGTTCCAGGTCCTCACCCGGGATTCACACCAGTGTCACCCGGGATTCACACCAAAGCGGAACCTTCCGCTCGGCTCTCGAAAAGTATCAAATGTGTGACAAGAAAACTTCAAGTGATTTTTTTTTTTTTTACTTAAGCAGTATTGACAATCATTAGGTAAAATTTAGAATCATAATGTGCACACTATCAGCGACCTGTGATTCGGTGAAATATGATATTCATTTATTTTAAACCAAAATTGCAAAAGTTGTCGGGGGGTATGAAGCCGGGCCCGCAGGTATCCGACACCCAGACAGTCCTGGGTAGAACCCTCATGGATTGAGTTCAATCGTTCAAATTCATATGCAAATCTAAAAGATTTTCACTGATTTGCTTTCACCGAAGTTCTCCTATGGCCCCAGCATTAATTGAAGTTACCACAAGTCGATTCGAGTTGATTTTTAATGACTTAAATTCTCATTTTGTCACGGGATAAATACCGCACTTACCTATTGCAAACTATCGCGAGAGGGAAACATTTCGCAGAAATTACAGAGTGAAAATGTCTCTTCAATGAGCTGATCACCAAGTTTTGCGATGAGGCTATTATTGTCTAAAGTGATTGCGTACATTAGTTTCAGTTTAGAACGCAACATCAGCGATAGCACAATGGAAAGAATTGCAGATGGTCAAGATGACCGCAATAAGCATGTTATTAAGACCTTTCAAGCTTTCAAAGGGACTATGTATAAATACTACGGTTTATGCAAGGGTATAAATTCACTGAACGAGTCAAATTTACTTAAATTTACTGCGACAGACGGGATGAGTGAACGGTTATGCGACCATTTTGATAATTTTGCCTCCTTATTTACAGGTTTCTTAAAAAACCATATACAATTATTCATGAGGAAAACAGTAACAAAAATCGTTACCATATCGTGATTTTAAATGTGAGAAAAACGTGTTTACTTTTCTCCACAAATTTCCCCGGCTTAGAAAACATAAATTTTCAAAGTATCTTCGAGAATTAGCGTATTAAGGAGTTCCTTTTCGAATCATTTAAAAACTCGCAATATCTACTTTGTCGGATCTAAAACACTCTGCTTCGTCCCGTGTTTCAAACCCGATAAATCGGCTTACCATTTTACTTTTACCTGATCATGTTCCAGGAGTATTCAAGGAGTTTTAGGAAAACTGTAAATTTCATGGGTTTGTCAAGCGTCCTTGAAAGTCAAAATTTGGTTCAAGGAGTGTTTAAGGAGTTCAAGGAATGGCACGACCCCTGTCTTGTTGCACACTGAAATAGCGAGTTCTCAAATGTCAGTATTTTTCGGTATTTATTTCATCCCTTACTCTTCGCGACTGTCTGCCGGCACCGGATTTTGTTTTGTTTACCCTTCAATAAATTTCAGTTCCTTCTTTGTCTCTTGTAAATTTGGAGCATCGAGTATGTAAAATAATATCAATATTTATATGTAAGTACGCACTATACCTCAGACAAATCTACGCACATGGAGTTCCTAACAATACAAACTCTTGTACAGTTTTATCGCGTGAGAGACCTTAACCTTACGTCTATCGGTACAGCAGAAGGCAAACGTGGACCCAGGGGGTGCCAGAGGGGGGTAGAGTGGGTTAGAGCCCCCCCGTCGGAGAACCTTAGGCCATCTGTCGGAAAAAAATTAATAACTGGTTGGGTAATTTTCACTGATAACACACACACACACACACATACACACACACACACGGACATATATATTTATGTTTACTGAAGATGAATTTGTAGTAAAGTCGAAATATTACTACATTATAACCTCGTCTTGTTTTCACTCAAATCTTGAGTTCCAAGATGTCACTCTTATTCGTAGCATGTTTCATATTACACTTCTTAAAGTTATTGGCAGGCACTGGATTTTGATAAAACTGTTCTGTTGTAGTTTGATTGCACCAATTTGAGTTGCAAAACTTCAGCATATTTTGTCCAACTTTTTATGCTGTCAGTAACAATATTTGGCCTTAAAACTTCATAGTCTCCCCTTCTGAAGTGTATAATCATTGATGAGGTAGCTCACAAGAGTCTTTCATTATATACTAATCATTGCGTTGGTCGACGTATATGGCTTGATGTCTGAAGTGGTGTTTACATGGAAGCGAGCCTACTGTCCTAGTGGGACTCACCCTTTTTGCCGAGATCTCGCTTCCCTGTGAAATCCCTTGTAATATTTGTCACTAAGAGGTGGCCCTCCTATAACACATGCGTGCCAGATCCAGCCTTGCTGGAAGGGCCAGAAAATTCTCATGTAAAGGCGAAGTGAAAGCCAGCCCTCTTACTAGGTCCCAGGCCTTACCAAGAGGGATCGCTCGCCTCCATAAACACTCCCTGAATATCGTATATCATCTTAAGTGTGTGTGCGGATGAGCAATGGAGCTTGCCATTTCTTCAAGATGATTTATATTTCTTTCTAATTTCGTGTTGTTGTTGTTTAGATCAGCCAAATCGCGAGAAATATTCTCGTTTTCACTATATCAAGAAAATGCAGCGTCAAAAATGCTTCAATGAATATTCTCGCCCAGCATTTTGGACAAAACACACATATCACATGGTAACAAAATAAGATAACTCTTCTCACCCTGCTAACTTTTCACGCTCATTCTCTTGACTCTTCACCTCTAACGGAGAAAGATGGAAAGAATGAAGATTACTATCATTAATAAACTTTCAACTACTAATTCACAATTTACAATAACCTTTTCACTGCGGGAGCTCTCCCCTAGATTAACCTCTCCCCCCAACGTGGAAGAGTTAATTGAGCTGGTTATTACTGAGATAGTAATGACTGATATTGTCATGACTGACCTTGTCATGATTGACATTGTCATAATTGAGATGGTCATAATTTAAATGGTCATGATTGAAATGGTCATAACTAAGATGATTATCATTGAGCTGGTAGTAATTGAGCTGGTCATGTTGAAATGGTCATCATTGAGCTGGTTTATCGTCGAGATAGTCATAACTGAGATGGTTATAACTCTTTCACTGCAGGAGCTCTCCTCTTGACGAGTAAAATCATCTGTGGTTAGCCAGACTAAAATAATAGAAGTCTTACGCCGCCAGGTGACAGTTCATGAAGTTAAGGTGGTAGTCAACCCTAACATTTGTGGAAACTTTCCAAATTTCTTAAAAAAAAAAAAATTTTTACGCCACTGAATTGAAGTATTACTGTGTTTTCATATTCTTTACTTATTTTTACAATATTTTAATGGTTTGCTTCAACATATTAATTTATCTGGAAAGGTGTCATTAAATTTACCATAGCAACCGTATTAGATGGTACTGTTGACTTTGATTGTTATTGGTTTTTTAAGTTGGTCGTTCACAGGAGTTTAAATTTTGGCAGAGTAAGGTAAAAATCAGTTTCGGTCAACCTAACAAAGTATTCCAACTTAATTATTCATGTTACGCTCTAACTGTTCAGCGGTGACTCATACACTTATTTTAGTGTAAACATGTGTTCGCAGAGGTCCACCATCGTTTAAGCTAATCAAAATTCATCCTCATTTGGTCTGCTTAGCCGTTCAAGCTCCTGCGAACCGAAGCTCTTCCGTTCTCACATCGCTGATCATATCTGGCGATAAACACACGGTATTTCAAAGGCGTTATCGAATTTCAGACAAAATCTCTTCAGTTTTTCCGTGTGTAAACAGAAACTCTTTGATTCTTTTTAACGAACTTGTATAAGTATGGTGTAAACTCTCTTTTAGTTTAATCACGAAAGCGTCATTTGAATACCGATTTTATTGAAATACCAATTTTTGTCCGGTTTTTTATGGGTTTTTGGTTTTTCACCCAAACCAACATCGGTTTTATCGGTTTTCAAAAAAACACAGATTTTTTTTTTGGTTTATCGATTAACCGCCTCACACTATTTGTTATGGGGTTGAACAAGGTCATCAGGTGTAGACATTTGTCACGGCAACAATGAACGATGACGCTTACGTGAAGGTGTTTCTGACGTGGTATGTAAGCTAAACTTTGGCAAAGTTTGGCAAAAGCAAACGAGGCACAGTAGCGTAACATACTTATAGTGGACCGGGGTATCATGGGATCGACTTTTTTCAGTCTGCCCAGGTAGCGAGAGCGTTTAAGCGTGAGATAAGACATGGAAGGGCAAGCCTTACCGTTTCTATTCCCATAGATCTCGACCGAAGCTTGTGAAATATAATCTATCATTTTCCAACGTCACCATAGTCCACACTTCATGATGAAAATTAAATCAGGACATTTTACTCCGAACTTATTTTTCGCTTGTTAACCCTCCCCTAGTGTTGTATGTTTACACATTATGATCTCATGTCAAAACAAATTTCACGTTCTACCTGAAGAAATCTTTGTTTTTATGGACTGCCTTGAACTGGGCTCGGCATAAGAGAGGGCAGTCGTGGTAACAAATTAAAACCACGTCAAATTGAGTACAATAACAAATAACGACACTGGGATAAAGTAGGGGGCAGTGGGATATACGTTGACCAAACAGATAAGTTTTTTAAACCTTCAACGCCCAGGGCGCATCCCTGTGGCGAGTAAAATCGTCTGGCATTAGCCAGAGTAGAACACTGAAGTGCTCCCTTGCCAGTTCATTGGTTAAGGAGACAGCTGTGTTGAACCCTGTAGTTAGCTCAAAGTGTGAACAGTGAAGGCTGAATGTTGCCTTCAAACTTGCCTCGAGCTGCAGCTGGTAAGGCTGCGGAGCCTTATATATCGGTGAAACTTCCCGGCACCTCCACACGCGTGTCTCAGACCACATGGCAATGTCGACCCTTACTGGCAAAAACGTAAAAATCCTCCACCTACTGGTATTCTTTCACACCACCTTGATACTGGACACCCAATCTCTTTCGATGACTTTAAAATTCTCAGCTACTGTTCTTTTGAATCCGAATTACTTCTACACGACAGAATATTTATTGCAAAATTTAACGCATTTTAAATGCTAACATTGGTTAGGCCCCATTCTTTTTGTTTTGATATCTCTATTTTGTTTTATTTGATCCTCCTTGTGTCTCATAGTTGTCATCCCTATTTTTATTCTGTTCTCCTATTGGTTAAATAGGAACCTTATGTAAACACGACGGGAACGTCAAAGACGACGTCCTTCTTTCAGCAGACTATTTCATCCAAAATAGAGAGAACAGATTTTCTTTTTTTTAATCCCAAGAGTTATCCCAACGCTGTTCTTATTCTGAACACAATATCACTCAAGGCATTTTAACGTATTCAGGACGACGGTGGCTTCTGAAGCAATGACAGTTGTTTGTTGAGTTTGACTTGAACGCTTTCAACTGAGACCTTTTAGAAACTATGAAGTATTCTGAAGGTCTAAAAAACTACATCAGCTATGAAATACGACGTCAATGATTCGAGGTTCTTTTAAATGATAAAATTCAGATTCCCTCATCACTACCGTCACCGTCCTAGCTTCCTTAAGGTTCTTTATGTCCAGAAAAGACCGGTCAATATTTCAGGCGCGGGTTGGGGCCGAAGAGAAACTACTTTGACAAAGAAAAAACGTTTCACCCAAAAATCTTAAGACGAAAAATTCATAACACCCATCCATGCATAGATAAAGAAAGCTATTTTACCCAACTCAAAGAGTGAAAGAACGAAAATCAAAAGCAAAGAGAAGACGAGTATTTTATCCAAATCTTAATCGAGCAGTTTAAACCCAAAAAGGAACATATCAAGTGATGATGATATTCCCATTGACATATCTCATTGGCGTTCCTCCCAGTTTTATGCTGGGCTCTAATAGTCATCACTAGACGGTAAAACGTTTTAATTATTTGTTTCACATGTCAAAGTTCCTGTGTGAAAATAGGCCAAGAATTCTCTTTGGTGTACGCAAAGTTTTCAGCTTTTGCGTAGGATCTTAAGTTGTGCGCCAAAAAACTAGGAGGAGGCCACACTCGTGCCACTGAAGTCCAAAACGAATTTTGAGCCATTCAGGATCGTCAAATGATTTGAAGGACTATAGTCTGAATGAACAAATAAACAATATTGTGTACCTGCAACAGTCGATGCTGGCTGTCGATAGGGACTGAAAGAAACAAAATGTCAAGTGATTGAAACATTGACTGAGTGTAGTTAATTTACATTTGCGTTGTTCTTGTAACATTAAACATTAATTATTCAACTGTTTAAGGTAAATTAGACACATTCAAGGCTCGTAGTAATTGGACGCGCCACGCCAAGCCACAATCGCAAGGTGTGGGAATGAGCACTACATGATTTTAAGGAGTAAAATGTTTTCAAACGGCAAGTTAAAACCTGCTTGGCGTTACTTTAGTCCTAAGATAACTTATAAAAAACATGGTTTATGCTTTTTGTGCTCATTGGGTTTATGGATGCACCTGACAAATTCGGGGACACACAAAAAGCCATGCAGTAGATGCTCTCAGCTATCACCTCAGGCGTGACTCTTTCGCTTTCTTCTAACCCTCATAACTACCCACAAGTGGCCAAAGCCGGAGATAGTTTACATTTCAGTAAACATAGTAAGGTTACCTTTCGCCACTTGAGTTGGTTATGTCAAACAATGAAGGTTCTATATTCAAAAACAATACATTGGTAAATTGGCAAACTTATTAAGGTAAAAACACAATTACGGGCGAAACAGTAGTAAAATATACTTCAACTGATATTAAAATATGTACAAATAACATGTCTGGTGTTCACAACAAAAAAACTTGAATTAAAAAAACTGCAATGTTTTCAGTGTCAAAATGCTCCTGAAGTACGTCGTCACTCGTAAGTTTATTGTAAGTTTGAAAGCATTTAGCGAACTTGCGGTTTTTAATATCTCATTAACAGAATTTCACAGACAAATACAACTTGAATGAAATATTCTCAGTCCAAAATTATTCCTGTATTTTGGAGTAAACTAGACTGTATATGTAGGTCAACATCAGCGACTAAAATCAGTGAGATTAACCAACTTCATTTGGGCAACATTTTCTAACTTAAAGTCCTAACCTGAAGTATTTTCATCATTTGGAAGCTGATCGTGATTCAACGTCCATGTCTTTTTCGAGATTTCTTCAGGAATTTCTCTGAAAAGAGGATACTCTAAGTTTAGCAACAAAAATTTATTGGTATATGATCGATGGACGTTCATCAAGCTCTAACCTCAGAAGTCACAGACGGGGATCGAACCTGCAACCTTCTGATAACCTGTGAGACGCTCTAACCATTGAGCTACCGAGATTCTCATAGCGAGCTAAGATGCAAATTCGACAAACGTGCTGCCAAAACGGAAGCCACAAAATGTCAATAATGATATCAATTGGTGATGTAATGATATATCGAACTATCGATAACTATCACAATAATTTTGTGAACTATCTACAGTTTCAATAGCTTCTGTACCTTTTTCTTCGACATAAAATAAAATCAAATTTGTCTTAATCACTGATTCGTTTATAGTCTGTATATTAGCCAAAGATTTACCAAGTAACTCTAAATTTAGTTGTCAATTGTGCATTTCTTATATATCCCTCCATCGACTATTTTCAGATTTTAGCAACAGATATTTCGAGTCTACAACTCAATTCAAAGTCTTTTGTTGTAATTTATAGAAACTTTGGGACTTGAATACCCCTGAAAACTATCGCAATAATTACAACACGATTACAATACTATCCCAATAACATATCAACTCTAATACTATTTCAATAGATAAAATTTCCACGATAGTCATCCCATAGATTAATGCAACAAATGTTTAGTGTAGAAGTTTGTACATATGTTAAATGATTGATGAATTTACGTCAAGCCCTAACCTCAGAAAAATCGATTTCAGGGTCCTGTTTTTCTGAGGCTAGGGCTTGAGAGCGTACATCGAGCTTCTAAGATACCTCGAAGCTCCCACGTTTACAGCATTTCTTCCAAAAAATTTATTGTGTCCTCCATCGTTTTGGGGGAATTCGTTGACCAGGTCTGCCAAATCTTTGACCACTCAGTGTCTGAACCACCATTGTTTTTGCAATGAGACAATCACTTCGTACTTTGCAAGACTCGCCAAAAGCACGGAATAAACTAACAATGTAACGAAGGCGCAGGCGTCCTCCATTATTCACTAGTGCTAGTCTCCAGCTACCCGTAGTTAGCAACGGAACTTAACTGTTCATACTCCGTACGTCTCAGTAATTCCCGGATGAACACGGGGTTATTCAACTTCCGTACTGCGTCGTCGGTGTGCGTCTCAGCGGCTTCGGGACCAGCAGAGGCAGTGGGATCTCCGCCCCCTGCCGTACTTCAGCCCAGTCTCACTCCTTGAACAGATGAACAGCATCAATTGAAAAAACGTGGAGAAAAGATCAATCAAATCATCAGTTCAGGGGAAATTAAGGCTCCTACATGCGATCGGTTGTTCCTGAAGCGATATACCGCAATTGAACGGTTAAGCGCCAACCCCCCTTAATTACATAACTTTCGTTAAGAGAGGGGTGGGCGCTTACGTGGTCAATGGGCGCTTACAAGAGACGAACGTTCTCTTAGGGAGAAAAAAAAAGGAGTAAATGAAAACAAGGCTAACCACACACTTTTACGCGTTTTAAATAACGTATGCACTTTGATTGTATAAAAACAAATTTAAAATGTGAACATCAATGTCTTGAAATCATGTTCACCAAACCCGTCAAATCTCATTCGGAATCTTTATCACTACCAAACGACAAGTCTTCAAGTTCTTCACGCAAATGAAAGTAAATTAATTGTAAACAAATTCCACACATTTGAAAAGCACCCAGCAAAGTCTAAATGTCATATTCATCAAACTCGTCAAAATCTAATTCGCTGTCAAACAATAAGTCTCCAAGTTCTCCTCTTAAGTCATCTTCGTCGAACGACAGAAATTTTTCAGAAACTCGATCACCTGTGCCGTCAAGATTGTTTGATATGCCACAGGACAGGAAGGCGTCAATGATTGTCTGTTGACTAATATTTTCTCAAGCTCCGTTTATCCAATTGATGACGTTTTGGCGGCGTTTTCTTTTCGTTTTTGAAGTGCCAACATTGTTCAGAAATAGATTGTCGTAAACAGAGTTCCATTCTCGCACCCGCTTTCGATCCACCCCAAACTCTCGCTCTGTTTTCGAAACGTTGTGTCTATTTGTCCGATGCCACTGTACATTTGCCTTCTCATCAACCTTGTATTGCCTTAATTTAAGCGGCATGATCCCTGTCCAAAACTTACTGAACTATTCATTAGTGCGTGATGTTGCATGCATATTTACAGTAGATTTGCACACTAGTTAGGATCAAAATTAGTGAAGTGTTATTGGTTATTGGGAGGGAGGACCTCTCCAAAGACATCTCGTTAACTGAGCAGATGCTTAAAAATAGACGCCGGAAAAATACTTTCATTACGAAATGGAGAGTGGACGCTTACCCGGTCAATTACGTTAGTTGCAGAATTTTAAAATAAGAGGCAGTGTCGCTTCAGGCACGAGGGTGTTCTGCTGGGTTGCCTGTTTCACTGAAACTTGGTGAACCACGCCCGACCCTCTCAAAATAATATAGTAATTTGTAAGTAGCCCATTATTTTTAGAATGAATAGATGCAAGCATGTACTTAAAAATATAGCAATAGCAGGCGTACAACTCTGGTCAATTGAGGAAGGTGCAATATAAATAGAATATAAATTTCTGATATATTGCACGCGTGCGGCAGCCCAAGTGAAGGCGTAGACAAGAAGGACTTCTAATAAACGTAACAAATTGATTATTGACACATAATTCTATTGTTTTCCCATTGGCACAGTCCACCTTCCCACGGGACTTAGTACGCTGTAATCATTATGTTTTATGTAATCATTATTGCTATAGTTTTCAGGGGTATTCAAGTCCCAGAGTTCCTATAAATGTCAACAAAAGATTTTGAATTAAGTCGTAGACGTGAAATATCCGTTGATAAAATCTGAAAAATTGAAAATGCCTTTTTGAAGGATGTATGAAAAATGCACAATTGATTCCTAAATTCAGAGTTATTTGATAAATCTCAGGCTAGCATACAGTCAATAAACAAATCAGTGATTTACACAAATTTTATTTTATTTTTTATCAATGAAATAAGAGCAGCAACTAAAAAAACTATCAATAGTTCACAAAATTATTGCAATAGTTATCAATAGTTTCTTTTACTATTCATACAGTACATCGACTATTGTGATCTTCTCTCAAGATATATCAATAGTTTGATGTATCGTTACTAGGCCTTTCCATTTGACGCGTGCGATCGCAGGCGCAAACCAAAGTGTGCGTGCTATTTGTCGCATGCCTAAAAGTTCATCTTCACGTCTTCTTGGTCTCCTTGCCTATGAGGTGAAACCAGCAATTGCAATTACTTTGTTGGAGTTAGAGAACTCCACTGGAACCATCGACGAATTTTTTAACAGCTATCTAGCTCGTTTTAGTGTTTTAGGCTGACAGAAAAATGAGGGGATGTTTTCCCCCTCATAGGATATTTTGAAGGGAGGGGAAAGGTTAAAAGATGTCAAACACGGGAGATGAGTTCGCGTCAGTTTTGAAAAGATGTGTAGGCTGAATCACCTCAACAGGTTGAAAGCTAGTGATGCGAAAAAAGGGGAAAAGTCAATCTGCTCGCGCTTTTAAACCACCGAACCGAACATTCTGGGGACAGCATATATGCGATGGTACGTTTTTTTTGTTTGTTTTTTTTTTTTTCCCAAAGAATTGGAAATGACACTTATCAGCTTTGCCAATCATTTCCGAGCAACACTAACTGCCGCAAGATATGACTAGACCAAAGTTCTTAATGAAATTACGTTAAGTTTGGCATCGTAGGTTGGAATCAGCAATCAATGCGTAAAGAATAGTGCAATTAACACAGATAATTCTGAAGATTCTGATATTTTTCACAATTCTGATCACGATCCTTTTGATGCAGAAAGCAAAGATGATGATTAACATAAAGACAAACCGTCTGAATAAATAGAATTGTTTGTAGATTTTTATTTTGCTATAGTTTTAAGTGTGTTTTGATTGACTTTTAAAGTGTAGACAATAACCTTAGTAACATGATGAATGAGGTAAAATGATTGTTTTCATGGTATTTCCTGGTCGTAACTGATCAATTCAAACACCCATGCGATTCGCACGCGCAAGTTGATTCACGCGTGTGAGTCACCACGCGCGCTGTTTTGGTCACCAAAAGACCTGCGTTACGTAACTAGAAAGGGGTGTCCTTGGTGCAGCAGCTAAAATTTTAAATAGCATTGAAATAACTGGCAATTGAAAGTAGTTAAATATGGCTACTATAATTGGAATGATGTAAACCAGTGCAGCCAAAAATACAAACTGAACTGATTGTAATTTTAACAGCATTACCAGTAATTTTGCAAAATTCCCACAATAGTCAGTGTACCATATGATTAGCCTACATGAAGTATACCAAACCCCGCCTTGTAGAGAAGGTTCTACAACAGTTGTAATAAAGTTGTTGCTATCAAACATTACAGTCAGTAGCGTCAGTTTCAGTGAAAAGTCTTTGCAAGCTGTCCGTCCCACTGCTTATTACAGGCAACTCTCAGTAAACCTAACTTGCTCAAACACAGTTTACCTTCAAGTAATTAGCTACTAGGAATAACAGGGAATGGCTTACTTTATTTAGCAAGTTTCAGCAAAGATGACATGTCTGTTGGTGGACCTCCTTGACTTTGAACATTTTCTAGTGGTCTCTTCAGAGTCCTAAGAAAAACCCATACAAAGATACTTTTAACCGCCTGGTTATTTTGAGTAAACATTTATGAAGGATCAATACACATTGAAGTTTTCCACCAACAATCTAAAAGTTGAACTTACAGTGTGCTAATGACTTCCAGATGAGTTTAAATTTGTATGTGTGCTATCTGCCACACATTGTCATATTTTCATAACCCTGTGTAAACTGTCAGGTACTGTACCTTTAAATTTATTGAAAAACATTAACTCTAAAACTAAAAAATTAACTCCCTAGCTTGTCATGAATGTTCTTTTCTTATTCTACTCAAAGACCCAAGACAAGTACAAAGACCAAGACAAAGTACTCTTTTAGCACCATTTTACTCTGGCTAATGCCAGATGGCTCTACTCATAAGGAATGACCTCCAGTCACAAAAGTGTTAGTATGTGAAATATATTACATGTAATATGTTAATATTTATTATGAGAATCAGGGTCAAATTTGGTCATGGACATGGCTGACAATTGCCTGCAAATGTCTGTCAATAGGAAAATATTTTCACCCACTCAGCAGCTAGTTTTCAGTGACAATTGAGTTCACAAAGATCAGCCATCACTTGCCAAAACATCAGAGCCATAAAATTTTGTAAGTCATAAACATACCTCTCAATCCCATGCAATAATTATCATCGAAAGTAGAAATCAATGTTGAAAATGAACTCTGTTAAATCATTCTAATATTCAACACTTCATGCAGTAACCAACCCTAAGTTTCCCAACATAGTGTACTTCAATATCTCTATGCACAACCTTTCCAATTTATATGTTAGACATGTTCCAATATCTACTTTTCACAACCACAAAAGTTCAGCCCTGATAAAACAAAAATGTCCAAGGATAACCAAATTTCAAGGTCATATCCAATGACATTTTTGACCTTGGACTGAAAATTTTAAAGTTGACCCTTGGAGAAAGCTAATTTGGAACAATACCTGTGCAAGGAAAAATCTTTGATCAGTATTAACAAGTTTACAATAAAACCTTTTGCCAATTTCAAGTTTGTGTTAATCTTTCTCACTCTCAGTACACCCCAGCAGTTTGACTTTAAGCTGTAAATTTGTTCTGTCTGTCACCTTCCTATTGGCTCCTTGGGCTCTTGATCTTTCCAGTCAACCACATACAATGATTGAGGGTGTTTGTTTGTCTCTTCTTTGGAGAGGAAGTAAATTTGGTTGTGACTGTGGAGATTTTAATGTTTAATACTTGCAGTACATACTTTTGGCTTGTCTTAATTCCATCACTATTAACCACATGATTTTTTAAAATTTTTGTGAAATTTTTTGAAAGTTACAGAGTGTAATTACCATTTATTTCAATTATATTATACATTATACATTTCTAAACTTTTTAATTGTAGAAGCTTTTGAAGTTTTTATATAACATACAGTAACTGCTTTTAACCTAATCAGAAGAACACTTCCCACACTTAGTAGATACCACAACATGTAACAAAAACTCCATACCTGTGTGTTTGGATCAATGTCATCTAAAGCTAATCCATGTACAGGAGATTTTGTCATTTTTAAAATCTACATCTAAGTAATTAAATGATGTCTTAGTTAAAAAATTTAAACAGACCATTGTAAATAATATACCAATCCATAGTGTGCATGCACCATAATAAACTCTCAGGGGACAAAGGAAATGACAAAATTATATTTTACATATTGATTTATTTTTAGTTATTTTTACATTGCTATCTTTGACTTGACAAACTTTCATCCCTTTAAAATGAATGTACCGTGCTGTACTATTGTCATTGACATGATCAGAGCCAGATTTATACAGGGATAAAAGAGGTGATTGCCCTGGCCCACCTCTATGCAAAATTATGATGATTACAAAATTAGTTTCTTTTATTAACCCTTTGTTTACTGATGGGACTTTAATGTCTCAAGTAGAAGAGTGACTTTATTGGTCAGTAGCCAGTAGGGGTGCTGAAGAACCTGTAAGGAGAAGGGACTTTTGAGTCCATTCCGTGTGTCTCATAGAAGAGCCTGGAAATGATTTGATTCAAAAGTTTAACTTAATTCAAAATTGACTTTGAGTTTTGCTGGCATGTATAACACATTTATCTATGTATGTATAACTTGACAGTTCCAGTTACCTGCAATAAACAGACTTTGATGTGTACATTTGGTGATTTGTTGTGTATTTCCATGTATAGGGGGCAGCCCACCAAACAAGAAGTGCCCTGGGCCCCCCAAGATCTAAATCCAGCACTGGACTTGATATACCAGTGACAAATACATGAAGTTTTTCTCACTGAAGACCTTTTTTCTTTTTCTTCCACCTTCCATCAGGATTCCCTTCAAGTTGGTCTTTTGGATGATTTATCACATACCTATATTGAAATAAAAAGTAATGGAGAAAAATGATATTTTGCTACTCAGGAATTTTTCTTGTTCAGAGTTCTAGCAAGGTTGAAAAAATGACAGGCCAGGAAATTTGCATAGAGAGTTTGCCCTGCAAGGCGATGCCAATTGTTGTGATAATTTCTTTGCCAGAGGAGCTTTGACAAAGCCAGCCATTTAGCAAACTTATAGAATTTCATTTTCAAAGGCATCATCACTGTCAAAAAAGACCTCAGAAGTACTGAACTTGAAATAGTAGCTTATGATTGATGTTTTCATTGGAGTAC
Source organism: Heliopora coerulea (assembly GCA_030142905.1). Classification (NCBI taxonomy): domain Eukaryota; kingdom Metazoa; phylum Cnidaria; class Anthozoa; order Scleralcyonacea; family Helioporidae; genus Heliopora; species Heliopora coerulea. The sequence goes on from JASJOG010000556.1 coordinate 107,172, forward strand.
CTCTGATAAACATACATGTTTCTGCAACCTAAACAAGAGATTTGATTGACTCTTTGCAATGTGTAACTATGAAACAGTGCATTTACTATGCTGCTGACCATAGGATAATGACCAGAAAAATGAAAGTGAGATAGAAAATCACAGGGGACTCAGAAAAAGAAAGGGCACTCTTGAAAATTGAAGGGCAGAGTGCTCTTTCGTTATGGCCTACCTAGAGCACTGTTGTTACATTTATACAGTAACAACATACAGTTACTGTGATTGTTTTATAATTAAACTAAGGGTAGACATATCAATAGTGACATGATCAATAATAATTATAAAATAACACACATCCAACACAAGCTCTGATTGGATGAGCCCCATTTCCTCTCAGGGTACAAATGCATGCTGATATTATTTTCATTTTGCATGGGACATGGATAATGTCACAACAACTCAAAAAACCATGGTTATTTTATAAAATAGATGGAAAATATCTTTTGACATAAACATTCATGAAGCCGTTTCAAATAGAAAAACATCTGAAAATACTCAGCTATGCCTCATGTTTCCACCAAGCATTTTTCCAGTTGAAATACAGTAACATCATTCATGTTTACATCATAGCACTGAGACACTCACACAATTTCCTATTTGTTAATCACAACATTAAATGCAGTGTGTATCACAGGCCTCTCAATGGGACGAACGCGATCGCGCGCGCGTGAGCAGGCACGCGCCCCGCTAATGTTACGCGCGCGAATGATCACGCGCGCAAATGTTAATTTCAGCTCGCCTGTCAAACTGTTTTATTTTCAAAACGCTCCCGTCCATCTGGCTCAAACTCTCAAGTAGAGAGAACGTTCAGTACCGTCACGAGCATCCTCTTGGACAGGCATTTGTGAATGGCCCACAACGCTTTGAATGAAAGTCTTATCGTCGACGGAAACAACCCGCTTTGGAACAGAGAAGAGAAAGAGGCTATAATAGAGCGTGCTGTTGAAATGTGTGACATCAAACAGACGGAAAAAGATCTCTCAACCAAATCAAATTACGTCAGTGAGAAATACCGTTAACGTTGTTGACGAGGTCCACGCAACACTTGACCAAGACGAAAGCAGTTGTGAGGACAGTGAATTTGAACTTTTCCAAAAGGAATTCGAAAGCGACTCATGCTGAAGTAATATTTCAATGTTTCTGTTCCTTCTTTTGTTATAAAAAACATTGATATGACATTGTATTCATATCGGAATTAAACTGATGTAATTACAAGAAAATTGAAAAATTTTCTATTTTTTGACAACTCCCCCCTAATTTGTTATTTAATCGCGCACGCAACGTAATCTGCCCGCGCGATAGACCGCGCGCGCCAAATTTCGAACGTGAGAGGCCTGGTATCACATGTTTGGCAGGACAATTAGGAATAGCACAAACTGTTCTTTGCTATGTTACCTTTTATCAGCATGGACCTCAATAAAAATGAGGACTTACAAGATTTCTCTTTCAAGACAATTTCCAGTCATGCCTAAATTTGTGCTATCCTGCCTCCACATGAGATGTAGCAAAGAGCATTTCCAAATTTTCATGATAGCATCAGCACTTCAGACAGTATTTTTAAAGAAAAATGTTTATAAACCATCTAATCAGAAATTCAATAAGTGTAGTTTGCTTCATGGTGGTAAAAATTGAAGTACTTCATTTACTGTGTCTTCATTGCCACCCTTTTAAACTCCCTACTTTGACCTGTGTGCAATGCAGGGATCCTGGGATATGTCACTCTAGTAAAACTCACCACATCAATGTAGGTAAATGAAATGCATCCTGGTATTCTGGGCCAGCTTGCTTAAATAATAAGTGAATTATCATCAAGGTAGAATGTATATAATAGTAAAAATAATTTCAGATGTAAAATTGTGGTATATGTAAACTAATGAAAAAAGGTTAAAATTAAAATTTAATCAATAAAATCAATTTAAATGTATAGATATAACGTAATACTAATAGTATCACTTAAATAAAAATAAAGTTACAGTTACAACTTACACACTTCTTCGGATTACTCCAAAATCGTTTATTATCTTAATAGTCATAATGGTAAAACTTCAAAATGCCTGGTATCCATTCGAAAACGTTCGTTTGATGACCATTTAAAGATAGTATCCAGTTAACTTAAAGGCACTTATATCAAACGAGTACACATACATTTAGCGTGTAAATTCTTCACGTATTGATTTAGCAAAAGAAGTGAAGCCTTCTTTCAAAAATATTCTTCCATAGGCGACATTTACAGTACGTGTACTCTGTAACGATTAGCTGCCGATGACTGGCCTCCCTCACATGGGGACTGACAAGCACAATAAGATACAGTAAATTATCTTGCGTTAAGTAGCTGTGAAAGCAGGAGTCAGTTGTGGTGCACAGTATCAAAACGAATGTCAGTACGGTGAAGCAACATGTTTTCAGTTACCATTCTTAAGCACTTAAACAAACACTGGTGTTACATGTATTACGCGGAAACATACCTGTTTTCATCGTTGATATCCATTGCTGCAACAAAACCAAAAGACGGGGCGAAAAATGGTTTATATCACGTTTTTAAAAGAGTACAATTGTTGAGTACCTCTTTTAGAGTTTCGAATTAACCGCCATTTTTTAATGACTCAGAATTACGCGCATATATTTGATGCAAGCAACCGCGCTGTACTGCGGGCTCTCGTGGTTCGTGCTCCTCAGACATGATTTGCAACGTTGCCACGCCTGGGGTTTTTAGGCCAGATCTGGGTTTTTTTACTTCAACCTATGGTTCTAGGGTTTTTGTCATGAAATCTAGGGTTTTTCAATACGATGATAATTTTTTATGATTTTAAGAATCAGGTGTAATTTCAGGGCACTTGGTGTCCTACGTGTATATTTATCATCACACTAAAAAATTACGATTTGATTATATAAAGTATAACAAAAAAATTACTGCTGATTTTGCGTGCCGCAGACGCACACAATACCAATATGTCAATCATCTTACTCTTTCACGTGTCTTTAATAATGTCATCCGAAAAAATTAAAAGCTACTCTACAGGGGAAGCCCTGCTTGGCCCTTCAACAAAAAAAGCAAAAACGTGGTACAAGCAAACTTTCTGTGATGCATGGCAACAGGATCCAGAATTAAAAGACTGGCTTGCAAGACCCAACAAATAAATCTGGTGCATTTTGTTCAGTGTGTGAATGCAAGTTAAAGGATGCAAATAAGACAGATTTAATGAGACATAATGCCACGAGAAAGCATGTCAAATACATTCAAAGGAAAACAAAAATACACTACAAGTCAGTTCTTTTTTTAACAAACCAGCAAAATCGAACACCAAAGAAATGACCGCAAGAACCGAAGTCCTGATAGCTGGGTTTATGGCCGAGCATAGAATGCCTTTCCTTCAAGCCGATCACTTGAGTGAATTGATGAAAAAAATGTTTCCAGATAGCAAGATTGCGCAGAAAATCAAGATCAAGAAGACAAAAGCATCATATGTGATGCAAGAGGGAATCGCTTGGGAAGAGGTTGAGTCAGTATCTCCAATTTGCAGGGACAATAAGTTCTCTATCATTATAGATGAATCTACCGACATTTCCGTCTCCCGAATTCTTGCCACCGTGGTACGATTTTACCACAATAGGAAAGTAACAGACGCCTTACTAGCGGCGATTGAAGTTGAAGATAGCTCTGCTGAAAGTATGTACGCTACTGTCAAGGGCCTCCTTCAAGAAAAATCAATCCCTCTGAAGAATACTGACGGGTTTGGAAGCGATAATTGCTCAGTAATGATGGGTGCAACTACAGGATTTCAAACTCGTCTTAAAGCAGATGTCCCTGGTGTTTTTGTCCTTGGATGTGTTTTCCACTCCTTCGCCTTGTGCGCAAACCATGCAAGTGAGCATCTCCCTTCTTGGCTGGAATCGTTTGTTAAAGATGTGCGCTGCTACTTTGCTTGAAGCAGCAAAAGACTGCACCAATTCCGCCTAATCCAGGACGTCGTAGATGCACCACGTCATAGAGTTCTCAAACTTTCGCAGACTCGATGGCTGTCCCGTGGTCAAGTCATTGCCGGAATTCTGGAGCAATGGGAGGCATTGGCGCTCTTCTTTCAGTCTGAGTCCCCCATCTGATCGTGTCGACGGAGCTGCCAAGATCTATCAAATGATGAAAACAGCGGGAACAAAGCACATGCTTTTGTTTCTCAATTACATTTTGACAAAGGTTGACATTTTAAATAATGAATTTCAATCTACGCATTTCAAATTGCATATCCTTGTACAGTACCATCTCGGATGGAATACAGGAGCATTTTGGCCATGTTTATTCAAGATAACGTGATCAAAACCAGGCCAGTGAGCGAAATCGATCCTAACAACGCAGAGCTCTACAAGCCCATTAAGGAATTGCACCTTGGAGGAAGGTGTTTGGCAATGTGCGCGAGAGAGCCTTTGGCTGACCAAGAACAACGTTTCAGGCAAGACTGCCGTACTTTTCTTATTCAATTATGCAATGAAATGAAGAAGAGGTTCACCTTACGAAGTGATTGTGTTCTTGCTATGTTGTCAGCTCTCGACCCAAAAGAGGCGTTGTCAACTGACAGATCATTATCCTCGATTATCCCACTAGCAGTGCATTTCCCATCTTTGGTATCCGAAGAAAACCTAGATGAGCTTGATGACCAATGGCGAGACATACTGTATGCCAAAGCTTCTCTCAAGAACATGGGTGATTCCCCTACAGAATTCTGGGATGAACTGCGTGCTGTGAAAGATGGCAACAACATAACAAAGTTTGAGCTTCTTGGCATCTTTATGTGCAATCTTTTGGTCTTGCCGCATTCATCTGCTTGTGTCGAGAGGGTATTCTCGCAAGTCAACATGATGAAGACCCCTGCAACAAATAGGCTCCACGCTGCAACTTTGGCCAACAGACTGTTGGCTAAGCAAGCTATTGCTCGTGAGAGAACAGTGTACCACACATGGGAGCCATCCAAGAAACTTATTGAAGATGTACGATGTAGATATTGTCGACTGCGATATCTTGAAAAACGGGGGGCACAGAAGGAGGAAGATGTCATTCATGTATATGACGTTAATGTTATGCCAGATGAATACGATGACATTTGATTTAATACATTAGAAATTCTTGCTAAATGTTTGCTTTAGAGTTCCTTTTCATGTTTTATGCTCTTTACTATAATATATTTTTATAAGTTCTATTCATTTTTATGAAAGTTTCAATTTTCAAATACTGAAATTAGCAAAATAAATGTATTAAAATAATTGTTATCCCCAGTCCCCAACTGTTCCACAGCCACGGTTTCCGATCTGGGGTTTTTCTTTCAATTCTGGGTTTTTTCTCCGGGGTGACCTGGGAATTTTCTCAATTACCGGGTGGCAACGCTGCCCCGGACATGATTTGTGGCTGTATTGCAAATCAATGTCCTCAGAACTGATAACTGATGAGCCAAAACCGGGCCGGACTGATGTTAATGAAAACTATGCATGGCATGGACTCTCAGACCTTCATCGCACTGCCCTGGGTAGCCTACATAAAGTGCGGACGTTTTTTTTAAATGGGGCAGTTGTAGCCGTCCGAAATAATTATTGCGAAACTGCTCTACATTATACTTGTCAATCTGGTAACTGGGGTGGAGTTTTCCAATTCCTTTCGTTTGGAGCAAATCCTTTAATGACCTTCATAACAGTAGAAGGATGTGTGTTCACCATGCAGCAAGAAGTGGGTTTCCTATAAGATCTCACAGTCTATCTTGTGTCATTTGCCATTTACTTTTACTTACTTCGTGCTAGTAAAATTAGTATTATTTTTTTTCTTTCCCACAAAAGCTTATATCATTCAGTACAAAAAATGAAATATTGTCCACGTGTGTATTAGAGTACCCCTGAGATAGAACGAGAGGCTGTTGTGATGATTGACATGTCATAAAGCAAAAATCATAGTCAGGCATTACGTACTTGCACAACTTTTCTTGTACTTTTGTTGTGAGACAAGTTGCAGCAGAAATTGCATCATGAAGCACAGTCAGCAATCACCAAATCTCACAACATTGTGCAATTGTTGCACAAAGTTGAACCAAGTTGTATTTTTTGCAATGCTTGTAGCAATACTGCAACAAAATTTTGAGGTGTCCCTTACGAAAATATCCCATAAGATCCTATAGGAATTCTTATAGGATATTTTTAGTCCTATAAGAATTCTTATAAGACACGTCGTTTCCTACAGGAATTCTTATAGGACACATCTTATCTCACCAATATTTTTGTAAGATCTGACTGATCCTATAGGAATTCTTATAGAGTATTTTTAGTCCTATAGGAAATCCTGTAAGGCATGTCTTGTCCTATAGGAATTCTTATAGACTATTTTTAGTCCTATAGGATTTCCAGTAAGGCATGTCTTGTCCCATAGGAATTCTTATAGGACACATCTTGCCCGATTGATATTTTTGTAAAATGTGCCTTCCTATAGAAATTCTTAGACGTGTCTTGTCTTACAGGAATTCTCTGTTATACTATATGATTGGAACTTTCACAAACCACAAAATCATTGCAAATATAAGTGATGTAAAAAGTCACAATTTAGTTTTAATGAGACCCTCAATTGTCATTAATTTGATAAGGAAGCAGACAAAAGTATTGTTTCCTTCCTGAAACTACTGTAATTTTATACATTTTTCTCCTAACCTGATCTGGATATATGGCTATTTTGCATTCCAGACAGTTCTACTTGAACTAGAAAGAAACTATTTACAATGCCACTGACATTCCTTTCACTGTACAGTGGTCTTGTGCACTCAACCATTGGCTGTACTAACACCAGAATATAAGAAGTATAAGAACAATATTGCAAATTATTTACATTACATGAGCATGTTGGTTTAATTAATAATAAACCAATAATGCTACCATATTTGAAATGTTCATGTTCAAATGTTATACTATGGTTTCTGTGTTTTTTGGAGCGCACATATTGGATACTTGAAAAAATCTATGATTTATAATAAACCTTGAGTATAGATCTCCACTTCAATTGGCTACTGTTACACCTAGGAGCTGCTGAACTGCAAGTGTTTGTGACGCAGAAAGCTGTATTGGGTTTTCTTGGCCAATACCTTTAACAGTATCTGAAAAAACAGTTTCATTACCCACAGACTTATTGTTTGTCAGACTCTGATACAGACTAAGCATGGTGGGAAATGTTTCATCATCAATGCACTGTTTTCCAAAGACAGTAATCTTTCATGACAAAATAAAGGACTCTGCAATTTGTTTTGGAACAAATTGTGTACCATGGAACATCTTCTGCAAATAATGGTTGCTTGACTCAAACAAAAAAGCAGCTGATGACCATAAAGGGCCACAGTGTTAGACTGACTGAGCCAAATGTACTAACTGGTGGACATTAAATGAGCAGCTTTTCAAACCATAAAGATCTTCTGTTTGAATTACAAATCTTGTCAAACAGACTTCTGCTACATTAATGGTGCTCTGCTTCATTGAGTCACCAAGAAGGCAGTAGACTCCATGGACAAATAAAAAGAAATGTTAAAGAAACTTTCTTGGTAGTATTCCATGCAAACAACAAGACAATAAAATATAAAAGTTCTCCATTCTGATGCTTTCCAATATTTACGGTCAGTTATGGAGCAAGGTGCATGACTAATTTCACTGGGGGACTTCAATGGCTTCTAGCCTAAGGTTTATTTCATGCTCCTTATTACCAATATAATATATAGCATGTCTTTTTTGCTGCTATCTAACCATGAATCAGCAAATTGCAGGGCAACTCCAAGGCAGACACAATGCATAAAGTTAACAGACACAACTCGTACTTGATCAAAGGTTGGAAAAACACCAATCACTGATGTTCCTTTCACCCCTTTTTACTGCTTCTTTCTTCGTCATGGCTTCAAGACTATATCGCAGTTACCTTTCAGTAATACGCAATTTTGGAGGACCCCTAAAAGAAACTCAATGTATTTTACTCCAAACCAAACAGGGCAAACTTTCACAACGTTGCTTGTAATTCTACCAGTTAGAGCTTGTAAGCATAAAACTGTAAAAAATTTAGCTTAATAATTGCTATTTCATTTAAGCCAAACTTAATGTATATATGATTTTTCAATCAATAGTTCAACAGTACAATACTAAAATAAAAATAATGATTGGTACCTGTAAGCGTAATATTGAGTTGGAGGACCACCACTGGCAACAGTTCCACCAGGAAATTCACACCAATCACAGCCATGTTGTCCATTGAATTGTTTACAATTTCTAACAATTGCTTGAGCT
>JASJOG010000557.1:0-114954 GCA_030142905.1 Heliopora coerulea
GAGGCACAATGAGTAAAAACGATCCACGAAATGCTGTCGGGTAAGGACACCACGGTAATATTTGCAGCTATCGTCTTTACAGGAGGTACCGGAAAGATAGCGAGAGCATAGTTTATACTGCTTATTAATACACTGATGTTCATGATTCACTCGTCGGATAAGATTGACAGCCATTTCATACAAGCGTTTCCTATTAACATTATAAGCATCATCCAGAGCTATCTCCTCATTCTTTATCAACTCCTCCGTTTCAAGACATGAGAATCGAACATTTTCTAGCCTTGGCATTTTTCTTTTCTGGGTGTCTTCCGTATCCGCCAGTCCAAAGTGAGCTTCACACATTGAAATGGCCGTACGGTCGATGTTTTCTAGGTTCTTCTTATGCAAAGCCAATATTAGGCGAAGGAGACCCTGGACTGTATTTAATACCTTTGAACGACTAAAATTATGCGTGGCATTCTCCATATCAATCAGTAACATGAAGCACTCGGCAAGACCAGCATAATTGTAAGCTTTGTAGTACAGACCTCCAGCATCATTCAAAGCATTAACGCTGCCATGAAATCTACCACGAATTAATTGGACCTCAGCTTGTCCGTTAAGATCCCCGCATCTCTCGTACAATTCAGCAGCACGTTGCAGAGGAGCTTCAAAGAGCTCCTTAGTTTCCTCAAAGTTCATGGACTTTTCTTTATCCTCTTTAGAAAAAATAGCACGAGCTGTGATCAAGTAACATTCTGCAGCAAATACATCATCATTAGTAAATGACGCTGCTTCTAGAAACTTGCCATTACATCTCATCATTTCAGCGGCCTCTTGTGCTTTGCCTTCTTTCAACATAAGCTCTGCAGCTTGTTCGACACAACCATTCTTTTGGAGAAATGTTATGCGATCTTTTGTTTCAGAGAGCTTTCCTAAAGCTGAAATCATAAGGTCGAGTTGGCCACGCTTCAAGTAATACTCAGCTGCTTGATAACAGATACTTTCATTTCTTTGATCAGCACGAGGAAGACTAACAATGGGAAGCTCGTTTTCATCTCGCATCAATATTTGGCGTTTGGTGATCAGATGTAAAGCCAGGTCATAACGGTTGGCTTGCAACAAACAATCCACAGCTCTCATAAAATCCAGTCCCTTTTCGAAATTCTCACTCGCTTCCAGGAATTTTCTCTCTCTAAGGAAAAGTGTAGCTGCCTCAAGAACCTTTAAAACAATAAATAAATCATTACCGCTCAACAAAATAAAGCCGAGTGCCGCTTAGTATATCCTTTACGAAATATAAAAGAGAAAGTTTACAGGTAGTAAAATTTTGAAATGTTGAAATAAAATCGGTGGTATACAACCAAGAAAGTGCATACACTCATTAACAGGTTTAAGACTTTAAATTTAAGTTATATTCTCTCTTTTCTCAACATCATGTTGCGCGCTATCTTTTCTGAACCAAAATTATAATGATAAATCCGCAGTATTTGTTCACGTCCCCCTTTCGTCAAGTAAACACAACATATCGTACAATAATATCGTATTCAATTTGTACATATGTTTTACGCGAAGGGAAAGTAACAGAGTAAAATAATATAAAATAAAATAAATAAAATTAAAATCCAATGCAATACAGTAACATTAAACAAAACTATGAAAAGAACGTAAAATTAAAACTGTAACATTAACCCTTTAATGCAAGAATTTTTTCTTTTGTTTGTTCTCTCTTTGTTCCGCCATTTCTTCTTTTGCTGTAGCTGTCAGATGTATCGGACACTGACTTAATTGGTTAAAGTTTTTTTACCATTCAGTAGTCAGTAGTTTTTAGTTTTGCGATTGGAAGTACGTCTTATATTTTCTCCCAGCGATGGTCATTTTTTGTCACTTATCGTCATAAAGTTTATCGAAACAATAAAATTATCAAATTTGAAAAACTTGAAGATATCTTTTCATTTACTCGACTTCACTTCCACTTTTACCGCTGACACGTTTCTTGGTTTTCAAGTTTCGAATCTTTTTCGCGGAAAACAGCCAGGATAAAATCACCCATCCCCGTGCGTTTAAAATCTGCAGCTCTAAGAAACTTTCAAATTTTTTATGTCATGGAATGGCTATCCCACTCGCGTTAGAAACTTCCCAATCAACAAACTAAAACGCAAGTGCAACTCTTCTTTTTCTATCTCTTCTCAAAAATCATCTCTTGACGACAATTTACTTAAAGTATCACTCCGCATTCTTCACCTTGGTGAACGAGGCGAAAGTCTACTCAAATCGTGTGTTAAAAAAAAAACTTCACCGCTACTTTAAGAACTCGCTAACATTCATTACTATTTATAACACCAAAAAAGTCTCTTATTTTACTTCGACAAAAGACAAAATTCTCGAGTTGTTTCGCAGTAACGTTTATCCAACTAGAAATACGTGCACACAACAACCCCTCACCCCCCCTTCCAATATATCTCTCGAGAATCCAAGTAACAATGATAATTTTTCAAAATTCTCAAAAAGGCAAATCCTCATGACTGTAACTGGAAGAGGACATGCAATAAAAAAAATCCACACAATTTGGCCTCAAATGAACAACAATCGAAACAGACTTTCCGTCTTAAAAGTGGAGCATTCTCATAGGTTATCAAAGGGTTCCGGCATTACGGACAGCTCATGATTGAATATTTTTCTGACATTTTTTTGACTAAAAAAATTGAAAAATTATACATTATCTCAAAGTTGGTTACAAATGTCTTTAAGATCTGCTATGATAAGGATTTATGCTAAGTATTCATCTGAAGTACAAGACTTTCGTGACGAAGATGAATCGAATCACGAAATCGACGAAGTAAACAAAGAAAACATGAACGAGTTCTGCAGTTTTATCGCTGTCCAAAAATCGGAAAATACAAAACATAAAACAAAATACAACAAGCAAACCTTGTGCAAGTTTTTTCGAAAGAAGAACGAGAAGAGGGAAGTAAAAGACGTACTTTTTTCAAGGCAAAACATCAATAAAAATGAAACTCTTGCGTATTTTCAACTAAGCATACAGTGGCACCTCAACACAAGAGGTTCAACACACAGACGACTTTAAACTTTCTTGAGAGGTTTTAAAATCCTGATGAAAGCATTAACGAGCGAATACGGTACAGGTCATCATGCACAAATCACTCTTGAAGTGAGAAAGACTGAAGCGGACAACTGTTTTGCCGAAGGATAATTTGGTGACCAAAAACAAGTAGCTTTGCAGCCAGTTACCTGGTGGCTGTTTACCTTGCATTTTTGTTTCGAGCCAAAAATACATCCTAACGTCTTCAATGGGATGACATTTCATAGCGAAAAAAATCCTGATTGAGGCAATGAAATCTTTGTGTGGAAAGCAGTGACGTAGAGTTTTGCTTTTTTCTCGGGGGGCTGACCGGGATGGTGAGGCTATACCCTACCCCCTAAAGTGATTATTTAGTCATTTTTTGCAAAATCTCTGAGAGGCTCAGCGCCCTCATGAAAATTTCTCGGAGGGCTCGAGCCCCTCAGCCCCCCATACTCTACGCCAATGGTGGAAAGCGGAGAAACCATCCAAAGACTGTCATGGCCTGGACAACTCTTCTAGATGACGGGTGTTCTATCGCACTTCTCAAACAATTGACCATGAACGCTGTCCGCTTAAATACTGCAAAATGTTCAAAAATAATTGTCGTACAGAGATGAATGAACCAGAATCTTCATTCTACTTTACCAATAAACACCGGCAAAATCCAGGCGATCATATTTTGTACAAGAAGTCTCCCTTAGGGAAGAATGAAGTCGGGAAGCTACTTTTGAAAGCTGCTCAAAACAATTCCGTTCGCAGAACTCGTACATCAAAGCTACTCGATTCAGACGTACCTGTGATTGTGCAGCTCAGGTAAGTGGTTACCACAACGTGAAAAGTCGCTCGATACCATGTGAGGCAGAGCTTAAATGTTATGAGATTTCACTTAAGAGTATATGGTTGCTACTCCGAGTTTCAAGCGGAGTTTCCGCGTGAAACTCGGACTAGCAACCATATACTCTTAAGCGAATACTCTTAAATACATATATATACCTATAATACATATATTACCAATACATATAATACCATATACTCTTAAATACATATATATATACATACATACATACATTCATACATACATACATACATATATATATATATATACACACATTTATATATACACACATACATACATATATATATATATACATATATATACACATATACATATATATACATATATATATAAATCTGAAGAAGTTGACAATGAAATGTTAGATTAAATTTTAACACTCCTTTATGGCAGTTCTTTGTGTTTTGTGCTGGGTAGCCATATCTATGACCGGATTACATTTAATTTCTGCCTGGTCAGTTCCTTGCCAGCATTTCCTTAAATTGATTATGTGGCCAATATATTTCTTTCTGATTTAAACCACATTTGTAAATTATTAAAACAACTGAGTCTCACTTCTCATCATTTCTACTGCCTTGACTTTAACAGACCCAAACTAAAGAACAGTTGTATGGGTCGTAGTTTCAAATTTTTTACATTATACAACCGGAATAGTACAGCTTTAGAAATGTGCTGTTCCGTCTTAAAATCCACGATACGTTACCTGCAATAACGTATGCGGAACTTGCAAATCAGAGGAAGACGAGGCATAAATATTGTTTATCGCTCACCTGCCACTGAATTTTAGAGCCATTTGAAGAGAGCCACTGAATTTTAGAGGAAGTTATTCCAGTGGAAAACGAACAGTGATATGGCAGAAAGATTAACATGGGAATAGCTACCACCATCAATAGATTTTTTAATGTATTGTTCCACATAATTTTACTATGCAATGATATAGAAGTAACGTGTTGCACAGGCAGAGTTGAAGGACGTGGAAAAAGCAAAAAGGGTCAGGGAACTGCTAAAATTTCCGAGAGGAAAGCAAACGTTTAGAGAGAAGACCCTTTGTCGCAGTGAAACGTGAAAGGATATAAGAACTACGTGACACTCTTATAGGTGAAAGCCATGCGGCAAAAAGATTTGCAGTATTGGACTAAAATTTCAATAATAGATCGAGTAATGGTGATGTAAATGATCGAAAGTCACTTGCTATTTTAAACTTTGCTAAGCAAACCGGAAAGTAGAGAAATAGTCAAAGTACATAAGGTAATACTAATGCGTAAGGACTGAAGATTATTCCCTTGAATTTTAGTTGCCATTATTTATTTATAATTTTATTTAAAAGTTAATTATCTCACCCAGCAGGGACAGTTGAAAACATTGACTTGCATCCTTTATTATCTTGGTTTCTTCTTTTTCTTAATCCCCTCGCCCACCGCGGGAAGCACGGTGTGAAGGTACTAATATCTACGCGGGTGGAGTCCTGGTACACGCGTGATGACTAGGGAAAAAAATTTTCGCATTGTGTATCTGTTTATAATATATATGTAGGTATATATCCATGGATTCCCATCACTCAAAAATGCCGTGTGCAAGCTCGTAACTGGTATGCTATTGACCAAACCTTAGGTTACTTAGGTCCGTATTGAAGCAAATCGATTTGGTTTCGTTGTTTTTTCCATTGTATGGATCTCTCAGACATTGTTTACATCATTTGAACACTGAAGCCAGTAAATGATTTAAGATCAGCCAACGAAATGGCTTTCTTGGTGCTTGCAACTGGTTTCACTTTTAGGGGCCATCTTAGTAACCGGACAACGTATGACCTGAAAGAGTAGTTTACAAAGTTAGCTCCTTGGAATATGCATTGGCCAACTGTTCACTTTTTGCAGCAACGCTTGGTCTTGGTTATTTCTGATGAATATGAACAAAAGACGTCAGAGAACTCGCTTGCTGTCAGGACATTTGCCAAGCGACTAAGCATGTAAACGACATTCTTCGCCGAAGTTGAATATATGCTGATTTGTACAAATCTCGAGACTTTTCACGTTCTGAAAACCACTTACCTGAGGTACACAATCACAGGTACTTCTGAATGGAGTAGCTTTGAAATAGAAGTTCTGCAAACGGAATTGTTTTGAACAGCTTTCTAAAGTGGCTTCCCAACTTCACTTTTCCCTAAAGGAGACCTCTTGTACCAAATATTATCAACTGGATTTTGCTGGTGTTTAATGGTAAAGTAGAATGGAGATTCTGGTTCATTCATCTCTGCATGGCTTTTGAATATTTTGTAGTATTTAGCTGAACAGCGTTCATGGTCAATTGTTTGAGAAGTGGGATAAAACACTCATCGTCTAGAAGACTTGTCCAGGCCGTGACAGTCTTCGGATGCTCTCTCCGCTCTCCACACAGGGATTTCATTGCCTCATTGAAGATCATTTTCCCTATGAAATGTCGTCCCACTGAAGACGTCGGGATGTATTTCTGGCTCGAAACAAAAATGCAAGGAAAAAAGCCACCAGGCAACACGCTGCAAAGCTACTTGTTTTTGGTCACCAAAATATCCTTCGGCGAAACAGTTGTCCGCTTTAGTCTTTCTCATATCTCGGGTGGCTTGTGGATGATGACCTTTACCGTATTCGACCAGTAATGCTTTCATCAGGATTTTATAAACTCTCAAGAAAGCTTAAAGCCGTCTTCTTTGAGTAAATATACCGTTGAGTCCTTTGTGTTGAGGTGCCGCTTGTTTAGTTGAAAATACGTTAGAGTTGCAGGTTTGTACGCCATCTTTCTTTTTTTTTTTTACGGACGTTTTTTCCGTGGAAAAAGTACGTTTTTTACTTCCCTCTTCTCGTTCTTGTTTCAACAAAACTTGCACAAGGTTTGCTTGTCGCATTTTGTTATATGTTTTGTATTTTCCGATTTTTGGTCAGCAGTAAAAATTCAGAACTCGTTCATGTTTTCTTTATTGCGTCGGTTTCGCAGTTCTTTTCATCTTCGTCACCGAAATCTTGTACCTCCGGATGAATACTTAGCATAAATCTTTATCAAAGCAAATCTTAGACATTTGTAACCAACTTTGAGATAATGTAGAATTTATCAATTTTTTAAGTCAAAAGAAATATCAAAAAATATTCAATCATGAGCTGTCCGTAATGCTGGTATCCGACTGATAACCTATGAGAATGCTCCTCTTCTAAGACAAAGTCTGGACATCTAGCGAATAAAAAATCTTTCTTTAACGCAAAATGAGTGAGACGTTTGATTGGAAAACGACACGAAATATCACAAGCCCGGAACTAATACAGAGTCTTGATATTATCATCCATTTTTTAATAATTTAGTTGTGAGGATAGATCTTTTAGCATTTGTTAAACCGTTAAAGGTTATCCTCACTGAACGTTTAGTTTTAATAAAACAGAAATGAAATTTTAAACTTAAATATGACGATAAGCAGTTTAAATATAAAATAATTTCCAGTTTGGATTGTTGTTAATTTGTGGCCCAATTGTGTGTGGGGTTTTTTATTGCATTTACTCTTTCAGTTATAGTAAGGACGATTTGTCTATTTGACAATTTTGAAATATTATCAATCTTACCCGGATTCTCGAGAGATATATTGGAAGGGTGGGAGAGGAGTTATTGCGTACACGTATTTCTAGTTTTAACTTTTAATCTAGTAAATCTAGGAGATATTTTATGAACTTTTATCCATTTACAAATTGTATTGTGATTCACAAGTTCCCGTCAGTCGTATTTCAGTTTCGTGTCTACGATGTCTCTCAACGTACATTTAACCGATACGATTGTTGCATAACGCTATGTGATTGTTCCAACCGATGTAAGCAATTAACTCATTCGACTTTTTAAGACGTGTTGCTTACATCTGCATGCCCAACGTTGGATAAGCTTGGAAGAACAACAGTACGCGACAATCGTATCGTGTCAACGGACCCTTACGTTGGCAACACTTCTCGTCATTTTGTTGTTGGGTTAAGAGAGTACCTGGGTGTCAGAATCCCTAACAGAAAGCAACATCCGCTTTCTGTTAGGGATCATTATTTACAATCAGTAATTACTTTTTCATGATTTTTCTATTCTTGATTAAACTGAGTCTATATTAATCCTTTGGAACTGTTCCAATTTAACCCATTATCTTCAACTTCCTTGTTTCTCTTTTATTTGGTTGTTATTACTTCTGTAACATTATATTAACCCTTTCCTGTCCAAGAGGTCTCCCCTTGGCGAGTAAAATCGTCTGGTGTTAGCCAGAGAAAAATATCAAAGTCGATTATTGGCCTGAAAGGGTTAATATCATACGTCTGTTTAGTGGTCTTATCTCTTTTTTCTTATGTATTTTAGTTACAATCACTGATTTTATTACAAAACCACCCTCGTAGCTTGTTCTTCGGTCAAAGTTGGACCAAAACGTGAAAATTTGTAAGAACTTGATTCAATTTTTAAAATATTTTCCAAGTGAATCATTGTCTTCGCGATCCTGACATTCATCGAATTGACGTATCAGTTGACCTTATTGACTAGAACTACATAATTGTTCTGGGTAAGAAACTTATTCAACCCGCTTTAAGTTTATAGACTCCAGTGGGTGATCTTACATTATGGCTTGTATAACTGCAAGGCAGAAAACACCAGCAATAGAAACTAATCATGCGTTGTAAGTCACCTAGTATATAACAAGGTAATTGTAACCGGGTTTTCACATCCATGAAAATTTAAAAACAGTTCGCGATTTAACCAAACATTCGTCGAACAACACCGGAGAAGCTGTTACCTCGTCAAGGATATAGTCAACCGTAATGTAAAAGAAATTTCATGATGTTTCTTTATATCAGATTTATTGTTTTGAAATGTTTCAAAAATATACAGCATGAAGTCAAAAAATCAGGGTTAGGTCAAGCTCAAGCAAGCTCGAACCCAGTATCTTTTCTCTAAATAAGACAAAAGATACTAATATACTCTTATCACTTAACCTCCAAAAAAGACAGACAGTCCTCCGGGACACTAGCTCGTTGGCAAAAAACTAGAATGTACTGTAACAGAAAAACGACATCAAGGTTGGCAACAAATCCTGAAAAACGTCAAAAGAGGAGTTCCCGTGTCAAAAGGACAGTCCGCCCATATATAATACAACATCATATCAATGTTATTAATTTTACAGTATACTATGTTCGAATTGATACCGGAGCTACATTGTTGAAACTGGAGGATGTTTTCGATCAAGAAGATGACCACGTGAAGGGCTCAAATTTATTTTCGCTACGTATTTTAGCTCAATACTTCTTTTTGTTATTTCCGGATTAAAAAGCATATTTTAACTAACCTTTGACCACTGTGGACGGTATTTCAAGCATTCTTCAGCATCTTCTTTGGCCTTTCGATATTGTTTCGCTCTAAAGTAAGCTGAGGAGCGGTTGCTATATAAAATTCCTTGGAGTTCTGCATCATCTAGTGGAGCATACTGAATTGCTAGACTGTAAAATTCAACTGCATATTCATACTTGCAATCTTTCAAAATCTCATTCCCTTTCATTCTCCATCGTGATGCTTCAATCTGACAAAAAAGGAAGTCACTTGGTAAGAATTTAAAGTTAAGAGATAATACAATTTCAGTTTTGGTTCTGCGTGGATTTCTGTAAGTTCATCTCTCGGGTCCACATTGTTTTTTCGCCATGAAGCTAGTTTATATGTCATTTTCCAGCAAATAATTGTGCAAGTGCTCAGTGGCGGACACTAGGGGGAGCAAGGGGGGCGATCGCACCCCCAATAATTTCAGCTGAAAATTTCATTTTGAAAAATGGAAGCACAAGGAGGTCTTGATTTTAAGAAAAGAAAGCACAATGACAACAACGAACAATCAACATAACAGAACAAAATGGCATTGTTTAAAAACAAACAAGAAACAGTATTCTAAATTTCTGATTTATGGCAAAATGCGCCATTAAAATGGTGTTTTGAGAACCTAAAATTTTTAGAAAATGTGCTCTCAGAATGCTGCAAATGCCAATTCAGCGAACCTAATTTCAAAAATTTTCTGGGGAAGCATGCCCCCAGACCCCACTAGAAGGCTCGTGCCTTCGGCATTCGCCCCCCCAATATTTCCTGAAGTGTCCGCTACTGCACGTGCTATCCCTTAACTAATGGACTGTTTCAAACTCTGCATCGAAGTTTCTTAATGAACTCCTTGCCGTTATAATAAAATGTCTTTAAATAAATTTATGTAGTCGTAAGATAAATATACTATCTTTAGCTTTGTAAGTATTATATATATATATATATATATATATATATATATATATATATTTTATTGTATTTTGAATTTTTTTCACAGATGTTGGATTAACTTTGTACAGATGCCTTAATTAGTATTTGATGATTATTTTTCTGAACAGCCGATACATTACGGCCAATAGCCTCAATGGAGCATAAATAGTAGCTCTTCCTGTCAAAATTTGCTATGGTTATAAATTCTCCCCATGGACTACTACCTTGAGGTGGTCGAGAGGCTTCTGTACTTCAGTGAGCCCAAGAGCTACAGTATGTTTCAAATTATTATGCAAAGTGGTATTGTTCAAATATCTTTAAAAGTATTTGCTCTGAGCCGATCAAACTTTCACAATTTGTTTCTTACACTTTAACCAACATTACATATTGAATTCATTTAAATTTGTTGACAAATAAAGCAGTCGTGATGTATTATGCAAAAAAGGTGCTTTTATGATGTACCAAATTATTATACATACAAACTATAAATTACATTCTAGTGACCAAAAACACTATTTAAACGGTGACTCAAACACACTGAAGTCTACAACGTAATATTAACAGGTTTTAAACAAATGCAAGCTTGATACGCAACACACATACGTTCGTTCTTTACTTATTTATTCACATACGATCCCTTGTTTGACAAGAGGTCTACCCGACGGCCATCGACAGATTTGGTGAGATTTTGAATTTCATCTGCTCCGATACTCTCTGCTGCGTCACAGATAGCCTTCCACAGATCATCCTTTGACATATATTGTTGACCACCACTGTAAATTTTCTTCTTCAATATGCTCCAAAGGTTTTCTATGGGGTTTAGATCTGGAGATGATGCTGGCCATATCATCAACTTTTCATCTTTGAAGCCAACACCTCGTAGGTATGCAATAGTGAAACGTGCAGCATGTGATGGTGCATTATCTTGCATGAAAATAATCTTCCTTCGGAATGCTACTCGTTGTTTGCGATACCATGGAACAAAGTTCTGTTTCAGGAAGTCTGCGTAGGTGGCAGCATTCATTTTGACACCTTCTGGCACTCTAAATGGACCAACCATCTCATTGCCCAGTATACCAGCCCAGAACATAACACCCCTACCACCTTGTTGTCGTCTCAATCTTGTTGGTTTCTGGGCACCATAAGCCAACCATCCTCTGGACCAACCATCCGGCCATCAAGGGTTACTCTACACTCGTCTGTGAAAAGAACCGTTTGGAAATCGGTCTTCATATAACGTTTAGCCCATTCAATCCGTTGAATTTTGTGTCGGTTAGTTAATGGTGGGCGAATGTTCGGCTTAACAGCTTTCGCAACCGATTTGAGAATGCGACATCGAGATGTTCTAGGTATTCCCTGGATTCCAGCGTCCTCAAAAATTTGTTTGCTCGTTGAAAGCGGATGCCTCGTTACTTCTCGTTTGATTGTGGATAGTTGCCGTCTTGATATTTTTCGACTCACACCTTTGTCGCTTCTTTTTCTTGCCTTGTTGCTGTTGGCAATGAATCGCTTGACAGTTCTGTGGTCACGGCAAAGTTCTTTTGAAATTTCGATTGACTTTCTACCCTGAGCAAGACGTTGAACTATGTTTCTCTTCTCCTCGTCTGTTAGATCTTTCTGCTTACCCATCTTTCCCCAATTTCTACCACAACTAGTGCAATTTGCATAATAATTTGGTACATCATAAAAGCATCTTTTTTGCATAATACATCACGACTGCTTTATTTGTCTACAGATTTAAATGAAATCAATATGTAATGTTGGTTAAAGTGTAAGAAACAAATTGTGAAAGTTTGATCGGCTCAGAGCAAATACTTTTAAAGATATTTGAAAAATACCACTTTGCATTATAATTTGAAACATACTGTATACTGGCCGGAGTTTTTACTCCAGGGTGGGTCACCCATGCCAGACAGGTCAATGTTCGACTAAATGTAGGACTCCAACTATGGGCTAAATAGTAGCTCCTTACGATTAAATGAAGATGAATTAAACACATGAAAATGTTAACGGCGTAAATGGGATTGTTGGTGTGGCCAGGCACACCCAGGTCGTGACCCTGTAACTGACCACAGAAAGCAAGAAACAATGAGACCAAGAATAGCAGCAGAAGAAAGTGGACAAATAATCCGACTAAACATCTTGGTCATGTAATGCTTTATATGCAGTGATCCACCAAAGTGGGGAAATAGAAGAAGAATGGCACCAAAATGGACAGAGGAGAAGTAATTTCAGAGCAAAGACTGGGCAACCAAGTAGTAGCCATTACACACAAATGGATGTTTATCAGAACTTGAAGGTGAGTAAACTAAGAACATGACAAGGATCCTGAGGAAACAAGTGAGATCAAGGATAGCGTAACCCAAGAGGAATGTGAACGAAATAGCGGTAGAAGAGAAACACTAAATTTTACTCCTAACTAGAAACCAAATGAAAAAGAAAATGGAATTCTGAGGAGGATAAATGAGATCGTTAAGCAAGAAAGAAAGAAAGAGGGTAGTATAAGTCAAATACCTGAAAGACAGATTTGATAAAAGTGTTAAAGGAGTGAATGAAGTACTTGCAAAAGTTCAAACTAGTAGTATGACTGAGACGAATGACCTGATAAATGCTGGTTCAATTGTAGTAGCAGAAATGCTTGGTCTGAAGACTAAAAAAGGAACGAAGGAATGAAAAGAACCATGGTCGAAGAGGGGAATGGAATTTAAAATGAAAGATTTGAGAAGGGACTTGAGTAAATTGGAGGAGTTTGAGAAAGTAATTAGATAGAGAGGAAAAGATAAGACAATTGGAAAGGAATACAAAATCAGGGAGAAGGGAATTCAATCTGTGATTGAAGAATGGAAATTGAGAAAGCAAATGTTGGAAAGATTAAATCCCAAGCAAACCGAACAGGGCAATACAGAAAAAATATGCTTTTCTGTACAAGCCAAAAACAATTATACAAAAAACTATATAGATGGCAAATATCAAGACCATTGCGAAACACCTACCAGAGAACAAGCCAAATTTTGGAGGAGTCTGTGGAAGCAAACCATGGAATAACAAAAATGATGAATGGGTGGAAAGAGCAACAGAAATACCAAAGTTAAAGAAACAGCTGAGAAAGATGCAAAACTGATTTAGTACAAGGATTCTGGTTGAAACGACTCGTGAATCTAAATGAAAGAATAATGGGACAACTACAGACATGTTTAAACGAAACACAGATTCCTGACTGGATGACAGAAGGGAGAACTGTGTTAATTACTAAAGACCCAAATAAAGGAACTATTGCAAGTAATTTTCGACCAGTTACATAGCTACCAGGGATATGAAAACTGTTTACAGGAATAATAGGTGATGAAGTATATTCTTTACTTATGGACGACAATATGCTACCTGCACAACAAAATGGATGTCGCACTGGTTCACAAAAGGCCAAGGAAAAACTTCTTACTGACAAAATGATATCATAAGACTGTAGAAAGAGGCAAAAAAAGTCATTATGGCTTGGACAAATTATAGCAAAAGCGTACTATTTAATACCACATTCACTGACCAAGGAGTATATGGAGATGGTAGGAGCAGCACTAACGTCAACTAGTTAATCACTGAAAGTATGAAATGGTGGAGGACTAAGTTGACGGTCAACAATGAAAACTCGGAGATGTCATACTCAAACCAGGCATATTTTAAGGAGACTTGTTATGCCCGCTGTTACTTGTCATCACTTTATTAATAAGAACTTTGACTGTACGAAAAATGAAATTTGGATATAAGTTTGGGCATGATAAGGTGAAAGTTAATCATTATATATGCACGATTTGAAATTACACGGGAGAATGAAAACGATGTTGACTCCCCGGTCCAATCACTGTGTATCTTATCAAGGACGTCCATATAAAATTTGGAATCAAAAAATGTGCGATACGTCTCATGAAGAGTCGGAAAGTTTGGAGGGAGGGAATGATATTACCACGAGAGAAAATGTTATTACCTGCAAGGGATGCTGAAGGGTATAAATATTTGGGAATTTTGGGAGAAAAAAAGTCTTTCATGATCAGGTGAAAGAGAAGTTAAAGAGAGTATTTTTGGCCGAGTTAAAAATAATTATGTCCGGCAAATTGAACGGAAAGAACTCAATAGATGTATCAAATACATGAGCGGTATCCATTATGAGGTTCAGAGCTAGAATTGTAGACTGGGAAAAAAGCTACAAGATATAGATCAGAAAACAAGAAAAGTGAAGTGTATGCATGGCATTTTATATCCAAGAGCCGAAGTTCGTATGATTTATTTGAAAAGAAAAGAAAGAGGGAGTAGAATGGTTAGTGCTGAGCACTGCATTTCAATGGAAAAACATGGTTTGAATGACATCTTGTGGAGGAAAGAAACCCTTACCTGAAGGGGTAAAAGTGCATATTAACACACGACACCAGAAATCGACTGAAGAGCGTAAGGAAAGAAGTTGGAAAAGAAAAGATAGCTGGACAGAAAAACCATTGCATGGGCAGTTTCTAAAGCAAGGAGGAAGGAGTACAAGAAGAGTCATGAAGATGGTTGAAATGAGAAGAGTTGAAGAACGAAACTAAAAAATGTATTGTGGCAGATCAGGATCAATCATTACCTTGTAATGATAAAGTAAGGCTGAAATACTTGAACAAAACATCACGGTGAAATGGAGGATGTACAGAAATATTCAAGAGATTATACGACATAAAATTTGTAATGTAGTAAACCAGATCAAACGAACTACAAGAACAGACATGAAAAAGTTGCTATATTATCCAGGGAACTATGTAGCGATAGTAGTGCGAATGCGACAGAAATGGTACGAATATAAACAAGATAAGGTAAAAGGAAATGACGTTGCAATGACATTGTGGGATTTTAATATTCAAACTGACAGAGAACTTAGCGTCCGAGAACCTGTTATCGTACTGATATGGAAGAAAAGGAAGTGCTGCGTCTTTATAGACACTGGAATCCATAGGATGCGCGAGTTAGAAGCAAAGAAAAACAAAAAAAGAAAATCATCAACATTTGTAACTAGAGCAAGGGAAACTATGGGGTTTGAAAGTGCTGGTGGCACCTGTTGTTGTTGGGAACATTAGGAGTCATATCAAATCATCTCCGTCACTGGCTTGGAGTTATCAAGATATTTTCGCAAGAAAAATACGAAAGGATGCACTCATTGCAACTGCCCATATTCTACGAAGAAACCTAAACATCTAAGGTTAGGAGAAGTAATCCTGCAAAATGATGAACTAATAATTGGCAATGTCATTGTGAACGATGATAACACGAATAATAATAGTAATAATAATGATAATGATTATGATTATTAGTATTTTGTGAGCAGACAAAAAATTTCGGTCTTATTCTCGAAAATGGTAATATCTGGAAAGAAAGTCATGTGAGATTAGCCAAACTTTGCTGAATCAGTTTTAGGAAACCTCTCCAATGATGATCTGAGGTGGTTATACACCTTAGACTGCGGTGTTTAAGCGATATATCAACCTTCGGGCTTCGCCTTCATGTTCATAATAATGTCGCTTAAACACCTCGGTCACGGTATATAACTTTAAATATACATGTTGAAGGTATGAGAGCTTGGAGATATCCAAGATAATATCATAGCTACCTCGAAATTCTTTGTTTCATGAGGTGCGATTACTGACTAATTTACCTCATTATTAAAACATTAGGTACGATTAGTTTCTAATCGTACCACGGGACGATTAGTTACTAATCGTACCTCATGTATATGCATAACCTTGTATGATTTAAACCGATTTAAACCGTTTCATTGTCTCGGCAGCTATGATATTACAAAATAATAGCATGGCATTCAGGTCCATAAGTGATTAAATGTCCCTCAAGCCTCGAGAGGTTTAGTAAAAGTCCCTTGGCGCTGCGCGCCTCGGGACTTTTGCTAAACCTCTCGAGGCTTTCGGGTACATTTAATCACTAATCGACCTGAATGCCATGCTATTACTTATAATAATCGATGAACGTCCGTCAAGCCCTCATCACAGAAAAACGATTTCTAAGTTCCAGAAATCGGAGATCGAACCCGCAACCTTCTGATGACCGGTGAGACGCTCTAACCGTTGAGCCGCTTCCCACCTGCCATCAGAAGGTTACCGGTTCGATTCCCGTCTGGAACTCAGAAATCGTTTTTCTGAGATTAGGGCTTGACAAACGTTCATCAATTATCTTAAATAGTCAACAAGAGTTCTATAGTTTTGCCTAGAAATGTTAGTTCACAACATTTGACAAGAAAATTCTACAATTTGAATCTTTAGCTAGCGCGATATCAACAAAAAATCCTAAGGCAATTTTTCTTGCGCTAGTAGAAATTTTCATCAGGTATTCAGGTATCCGCCATTGGGTTGTCCTTTCCTTTCCTTTGCTTAATAAAACAACAATATGGTCAACAGTGATACACTTTTGTATTGAAGATTCCTCCTTTGCAACAAAGGTACGTGTTAGAAGTAGTCCCTTAGCGAAAAATTAAGGACAAATGCTTTATTAAGTTACTAACCTTGTCTTCAACAGAATTCAGCTCGTAACACTTTTTTCCAGCTTGCAAAGATTTAGTAAATTGCTTTAAATTCCACGCTGCGGATGCCATGAAGTTTAAGCGATCATGCAGATGCTGCTTTATTTCCACAATCAAAAAACGATTGTTTTCGAAGGGTGTCAGAAATCGTTCTGCAAGTTGTAAAGTTCTAAAAGATTTCTGGTAGTCCTTGCCATCAAATAAACGTATCCCCGTGTTCTTCCAGTGCCAACCTCTTTCCTGAATGAGGAAGATGGTTAAATTAACACCAATAACGGCTCTAACATCAAATTTATAAATTTCCCAATACCTCCCAAAAATTACTTCAAAATCTTCTAAAATTTCTTATATTTCAGATTATGTTACTGTCATTATAACCTTATGTCCTGGTGATTTGTCGGAAGGATATGACAATCAATTTTTTTCAGTTTTTTGTACTCTGCAACATGCAACTCATTGAAGAACAACTGATTTGTCATCTTCAAGAACAATTTCAAACGTCAGTTAGAAGAAAATTAATGGAAGGCTCTACAACAACAATTATTTTAGCAGCTTCTGATGTTCTCACTCCACTCAGTGAAAAAATTGATTGAAATTATCTGCCAGTGTTTTAATATTTCTTATGTGGGCTTGTTTTGTTTCTTTCTTTCCGAAGTCATCATCTAAGAATGGTTTACAATATCGAAATACCATTCTTGTTCTTATTAATCTCATTCAGGACGCAGTCTCCTTCAGCTTTCTACAATCTTTATCTTTATTCAATCGCATGAAAAGCGACACTGTTCCTCTCCTAATCCAACGGGTCACGAGTTTAGGCAGCGTGCTCGTGTGAACGGTATTTAAGAATCGCGATCTCTTAAAACACTTAACGCTAAAAGTTTGCGATAAAAGACTTGTAAAATTCATTTTAATTAAGAATATAAAGACCGATGATGTTTCGACGCTGGCTACACAACATTACCAAGTCGAAATTTAAGATCAACTCTAAAGAGTAAATGTACAACAATAGGTCTTAAAAAGAAAGAAGAGAATGATTGAAATATTGCGTTAAGCAAAAAGTTCGCGCACGAATTGAGTCAGATCGCACATTCAATAGATTTCTTTGGGCTTCAGGTCTTGCAATTTCTCACTGATAAAAACTGGTTGTAGTTTAGTGCCAATCATGTGACAAAGATCAAGCATTTGACGTCTTGCCGTTTTGGACCATGTTTTATCCTTGAAGGGAAGACTAATTCTTATGCCGCCGCTATCATCAGTTTAACGCTTTCCCTCATCTCATGAAATCTTTTGATCAGAATTGCTGATGGAAAAGTGTACTGGGCTTGTCGAATAAAAATAGATCGTAATCTCGTGCATTTTTCATCGAAAGCTTCAGTTGTGGAATTCAGAGCACATGTACGATGAATCATTGTCTTGAGCAGGCATTCTTTATAGAGTTTGTCTGTGTGGCCTAAGAAATTTAAGACTAAAGCAGTGTTGACCGGTTTTCTGTATACTTGTTCTTCAAGTTTTGTTCCTTTCTTGATTATTTCTATGCCAACAGAAAGAACCTTGTTATCAACAGGAAGTTCCATCGTGAACGCCGGGCTTGGGTGAAGACCATTAACGGTAGTGAAAAAAATCATTTGTAGCATCAACGCCAGGCATTCTTGTAAGGGTATCAGACCACCACAGGAATGCTTCTCTTCAAGATGACAGATACAAACAATAGTTATTGAAGGATCGTGAGGAGAACCCACTAATACACCATCCATCTGCTCAAACAATTGGCCGTTGAACTGGAAAAGACAGTTGGAAGTAGCGATTTACAGGAGTCTGGCAAGTAAATTCTTTTGCATTAAGGTCGTAGGTTTGGTTAAAGCAACCATTGACGAAAACTTAATTTGTCGACTAAGACGTTAATAATTCCTCTTTTGTGACGTAGGTGAAAAGGGCTGCGACGTCATTGGAAACCGATATGTAACCCTCTTAGATGGGCAAGGTACGGATTTCTTTAGGGAAACGAAGGGCATCAATAATTGTGTACTTCTTTACTGAAAGAGATTTCATCTTATCTTCCCGCCATTTAGAGAGGTCATAATTGAACGTTCCAGTTGTAGATAGAATGGATCCCATACTAAGTTTGGCCAAGCGAGAGTTAAGGCCGCAAAGATGAGCAAGTCTGGAACCTCTGGTTGGAAAGGGAATCAGCAATGTTCTCGGTTAGCACGTGATGTAAAGCCGCATTCAACTCTTCACTTACAGACGAAACAGATGAAAATACTTGGGCGGTCGGCTACGGATTTTGGGTCGCTTGTCATCAATATACCAATATGAATATATCATATATGAAGATGAGGTTTACCGAACTTACTATCATCTTAAATGCGATGTCCAATTGGACAAAGTCAGCAGGTCCCTCACCCTTCTGGCTTCTACACTTGACGTGAAACGAGCTGTTTGATGCCCTATTCCATTAATGTTTCTCGTCGGCTAATTGTTACGTGTGTCTTGGTCTGGTAGTGCAGATACTTCTTGGTCTAATAACTTACACATTATCATTCCCTGTAAGCTTATTAGACGACGTCTATTGAAAGATGCGGAGAACTTTGTGCTTTGTGACCCGACTGCTCAACATATCTTTTTGCGAATGCATTCAGCAACAAATCACGCAAACGATAATAACTTCACGGATTGCATTCTAAAACACTCTGAATTTACCAATTCGTAATTTTCACACCCTGCTTGGGAAAAATAGCAATGAATTTGCGGGTTTGCTCAATTATCTCTGATAAAAATGGTACTTCCTCCCAGTTTACTCATTTCAGACCAAGTTGTTGTGACGTAGCCGTGAAGAACTGTTTCTCTGAATTTTAATGATACTGCGATGCGCATGAAAGCATTGGAATTATGACCTGCACTCACATCAAGAGGATCTAGGGCAGTAAATTTTTTCCAACTAGAGTTATATATCGCAGCAATCAGAGTTCTCACACTCGTGAGTATTTGTACTTGTATCTGATTGAATCAGTGCTTTCAATACATAAAACGATCGCAGCCAGAACTGCCATGCTTGAACAATTCTTTACGCGTGCTGGTGATCCCGACTATTTTTTATTATTTCTGACCTTTCGCTGCCTCGCGCTGTATCACTTGAGAATGAACGAGAAGTATTTCCAGGTATGATAGGATTACAGGGGTTCGTGTTATATATTTATAGGATAATGGCTTGGGAAAGTAAGTTTGGAGTAAAAACCAAAGAAAGGTGGAGAGACACAAAACAATGACTCGGGAAAACTTGAGATTTTATTTTAAAAGAGGGTAAGAGGAAAGGAATCTGCGTGTACATTAAGGGATGGGCTAAATTTGCGAATTAAAAGGCTTTCCCTCATAAGACGACAAAACTGTAAAGTCATCGGGTGAAATAGGGCGTTCGGTATTACAGTGATGTCATAAAATGCCAGGAGTGGGATTGACATGATTTTTTTTTCAACAAGGGCAGAAATACCTTGGCAGTCGGAGAACTGTGTTGGGGAGTCGGCACGTTTGGCAGATATACAAAATATATGGCCGGAGGTGCAACTAAGACATGATATTGACCTTGTGCCATTAGATCTTACCCCTACTTTTCTAACGTTTACAGAATTTTCTTGCACTAGACCAATGCCATGTCACACAGGAATCAGCTCTTTCAGTTGTTGATGTGTTTCAATTTCATGTACGAGGTTAAATTTCATACATAAATCTTTCATCAAATACATCTCAAATTCATTGACAATTTATGAGCAAAACACTAAGGAAATCAATACTGAGGCCGTAATTGGATTTCTGATTTTAATTAGCATAAAATTTCCATAAGGATTCGTTTGAGATATAATTTCATGCATTCGAAAGTCGCGTTTCTTCAGATATCCAAAAACCTCAAAGTTGGTTAAAAACTCAGCTATCGCCTCGTAGTGCAACTCACTTCTCGGTGTTAGGATACCTGATGAAATACTTCTTATGGTTTAATGTTTGAGAAACATGAGAGCTTGGATACATTAAGGTAGATGAACGATCTTCAAGCTCGATACTCAGAAAATGATTTCTGAGCCCCAGACGGGGATCGAACCCGCAACCTTCTGATGACAGGTAAAACGCTCTAACCATTGAGCTACCAAGACTCAGAAGCCTTAGCTTCCGCTTAGGTCGCACATATATATCGAATTGGACCCTAGCTCACCATCTGAGTCTTGGTAGCTCAATGGTTAGAGCGTCTTACCGGTCATCAGAAGGTTGCGGGTTCGATCCCCGTCTGGGGCTCAGAAATCATTTTCCGAGTATCGAGCTTGAAGATCGTTCATCTACTGAAATACTTCTTCTCGTGTATGATATATTATGTGAAACACAATTTTCGTTTGGCAAAGTATGAAAAATTTTAAATTTTAAAAACTATGTGGTTTTCACATTTGATTCAGATATTACATATGTGAGAATGTTCCAAATTCATTTGTAAAATACGGCAATGACTGTGGCTACGAATGTTTGTAGGTGTGCGAGTTTGCATTTATAAATGAGTACGAGTATTTGTCCACATGTGTGTGTATTAATGTATGCACATCCATCTGCTTTGGTAAGTAAACACAAGTGTTGATACTGATTTGTGTATGATTAGTTACAACCTCAAACTTTACCTTGGCAATTTCTGGGTCATATCTCCTACATTTCTTGATGTCTTTATCGCATTCTGTATCTTGGCCAATTTCATGGTACACAGCGGCTCTGAAGCCATGTATCACTCTTTGCAAACTGCAGTTGTCTTTACTATAATGCAATGCGGCTGAACAACAACTCAGAGATGTAACAGGATCAGCAGCGTTTGTAGCATGGTTCAACCATTTGTTCGCTTCACCCTGATAATAAAAAAATATGAAAGGCTTGCAAAAAAATATTAACGTGAATAATTGCAAATATTAACTTAAGGATCCCTTCTCACATTAAAAGCTGGGTACCATTCAATCTCACTTCAAAGCAGTTGAACTTCTAATTCATTTTTTTACCTATCCATGTTTACAGACGATATATTATCATATGTGAGAAAGGTTTTTCGTTTTAATGGTCATTTATTCCCACCACAGTGTATATCATTACGATAATAAGGAACTTTAAATATAAAATGTATATTTAAGTTATCCGAAAGTATTTCACCGGTAAAAACAGCTGAAAACATCAGAAAAATTGTCGCGGAATGTTACCTAGGAAACACAAAACATTTTCCTTGTTTCCACTGAGTCATATAAACGAGATGGAAGTTTGGAACCTCAAGATATGACAGTGCCAATGCATGCCAGAGGGCAGCCTAGAGTTTCCACAATTTCTAAACATAGAAAAAATGTTTTCTACAGTATTTCCTCCACAAAGTAATCTGTAGTGCAAAATTGACGAAGTTCACAGCACTTCGCTTACACACATCGACTTTCATGTCTCAGATAAAAAAATATTTCGGCATCAAAGCTTACGTGCGATGCAGTACACCTTTTCCTGTTCATTACCAAAAAATATGCTATCATTAACGCCAATCTTAGACTCATTAACGCTAAATTACATTCATTTTATTCAATCGACATTCACTAACGTTGACACGCAACAATTTGCATCGAAGGGCATTCTATAGTGCCAACAGACGATCATTAACACCATTCTACTATACATTAGGGATAATAAAATTTGAATTACGCAAGATATTTCTCGTGCGTTATTAAAATTCTATTATCCCTAGTGTATAGTAGAATAGTACTGATGGTCGTCTGTTGGTCCTATGGAATGCCCTTCGATGCAAATGGTTGCTTATCTACGCCAATGAACGTCGATTGAATAAAATGTGTATTTTTGCGTTAATGACTTTGAGGTTACCGTTAATGATAGTATATGATCTGATAATGAACAGCAAAGATGTACTACATGAAAGCTTGGATCGCAAAGACGTGACAGTTGATGTGTCAGTGAAGAACTGTACTAAAGCTCGTGCACAGTTTGAAATATACATGTTAGGATTCCATGTAACTTTAAATTGACCCTACAACCGACTGGACAAAGGTCGTGGGTATTTGAAATTTTATTGTCCGTATTAATTTCTAGTAGAATGGTGTTAATGGTCGTCTGTTGGCACTATTGAATGCCGTTTCATGCAAATCAATGCTTATCGATGCTAATGAATATTACCTTTTAGGCAAAAATTTTGGTGAACATGACAAAAGCGTAAATGAATGTCGATTCAATCAAATGAATGTGTTTTTGCGTTATTGAGTTTGAGGTTGGCGTTTACTGATACTATATTTTCTGGTTATGAACAGCAAAAGGAGTACTTCGTTTTCATAAAGTGTAAACTTCTTACTGTTTACGATGGCGTATGTACTGGAGTGGACTTTTCCATGTTTCCACCAATTTGTGAACAAACGTGATTTTCAGACAGCCAAGCATCGTTCACACAATGACCGAAAACTTTTGAAAATCATGCTCCACAACGTGGATCCATAACAAATGTATTTAAATTGACATTTTGTATTGTATGAAAAATCATTACACTCTGCTAAAGTTTAACGAATGCAAAAGTCAGGCCCGTTGTTTTCGAGAGGTTTGAGAGGTTCAAACCAACTCCTTATAAATGTTATAATCGATTTTACCCTCATTTGTTGTAGCTTAGTATCAATTAAGTTCTAGTCAACACTATGAAACTTAACCAAACAAACTTGAAAACTCCCATGAAAACTCTCCGACAAACCAGTATTTGCGCTTTCTAATGTTAAAAGTATTGCCTCAAATCATACACAGGTAGGGTTTGGCACTTGTCAAAAGTAGCCAGGAGCCGGCAAAATTTGCTATCTACTTTTATATCTAGGCCGGCTACTTTGCTGGCCATTTCGTGGATGAAATTGTCCAATAGCGGGATGGAAATTGCATCAAGGTCGAAAATAAAGTCGAAGTTCTATCTATAGTGAGAACGAATATTGTAAATGTTGATGTGTTTTAATTTACATGTTTCTCTAACGTCTTTCTATCCGGATATGTCTTCTGTTATTTTATCACTCTGGCCCACTTCAGACGGTTTCACTTTCAAAAGAGAGACATCTGGGCAGGAAAGAGTCAATCAAATCTTGGAAATACATCAGCAAACATGCGCTGCATCTACAATTTTCCCATAGTCAGGACGCATTGTCGAGAAAAAACAGAACATGGCAGTGAAGAGCAACTGAATCCAACGGCGCACCCAGGATCTCTGTAAGAGGGAGGCTCGAAATGTTAAATCCGCTTCCACTTGGAGGCTTTGTGAGCATGCTTTCCCAGGAATATATCGCATTTTAAAGCCTTTACGAGGTCAATTCCGGCGTTAAACAGACTGTCTAACCTAAGGACCTCGCCAAATCGGTATTTGACAAAGGAGGTCGGGGGATTTTCCCCTATAAAATTTTGAAATCTTGATGTCTTGAAACAGTTCTAGCAATTTCAGACGATAGTTTCTGTGAAAAAGGTTTGGTAAATTGATCGTCATTTTGCGCTTGCTTTTTATTAAAAAATGCTGTAATGACAGACGAAGTATCGTAATTCCTCAGACTGAGATACTCATCGAGACGAAGTTCGAGAATCGGATATTACTGACTTATTGAAAGGCAACCAGTCTAATTTATGTCCTGTTCATTTCTTCCACCTGTTTACCCCTGGCGCCCCTGTTTACCCCTGTTTAACCGGCTCTACGAAGGACATCTTCACTATTAGAATTTGACGAAAATATCTTCCTAGGCTTGTTGTTCCTTGAAGCAGATGTCAAAATCGGGATTTATCCTATCCCCACAGCATATCGGTCGGGAGTCGGGATTTTCATTCAAAATCGGGATAATCTCGATGACATCGGGATGGTTGGACAATCAGTAAATTAAGGCTTGACAGTCCATGTACACAACACACCAAGTAAAGTGACAGAGAAGTTATAGCATTTCAATGTCGTCTGTCAGAGGTATCGTACCATCTACGTTGTTTCCTTTTGATATTACTTTACATTTTCATTTTTTGTTTCTTTTCTTTTTCGTGGACGCAAATAGATATCTTTAGGTGGATGGGGCTTAAGCCTCCTAAACACCCTCCTTGGGTGTGCCTGCAGTCATGCTGCCAGGACCACTAACAGCCCAATACATATAAGTGACATAACTGCCCATTGAGCTCAACATAAAACCCGTCGCATACTAAACCATTTTTGTCGGCTATCTTCAAACCTTGAGACAACCCTAGTTTGGGTATATTCAGGGCCTCCTGCATTGAAACGCATGCCAATTGGGCCTGAAAGTACATGGATACACTTCCATAAAGATTATATATGAGGTGATGGGAATCAAGCCCCAGTACGCAAACTGTAAGCCAGCTCATCAGCCAAATCCAGGAATAAAGGCTGATTTTTTGCAGTTTTGCTTTGTAGATAAAGGGTGGAGACAGATGGGCTACAGCCCCCCATCAGGGGATGTTATCCCTCTGTCGGAGAAAAGTTAACAATTCATCGGGGAATTTTCGCTGATGTTAACACATTAACATATTGTACGAACTATGAGTACCAGTACTTCAAATAAGGAAATTATAAAGGGGCATGGTCCTTGACCTTCTGGTTTAGCCCCCGTCAGGGACATTAGCCCTTCTTTGGGGGAATTCCTGGCACCAACACTGTTGCAGATTAGCATAACATCAGCATTGGGGTTTTGCTTTGTAGATTAGCATGTAGATGGTCAGCATGCATTAGACAAACAAGTTCAAGTGTACTGAACTATTCGTAGACAATCATCCATAAAAAAAATACAGCAGCTAGTGCTAGATACATGCATCAAATAAAATATAGCCAAACACATTCCACTAACATAGTAAATAAAACTCGTTTATTCTGATCATCAAATTACAGGTTCTTCTGACTCACAAAGGACAGCTACAGTATAAAGTTTGTGTTTCAGTTTTGAAAGGTGCAGAAACCGCTGTTAGCCAAATAGAATGCACTTTTTCTTACTGTATGTTATTTTATAAACAAATAGATGCCTGGGAAGCCTAATATTTATTAAATACATTTTTTAAACTAGTAATTTTTTACCCTCACTTCTTTTTCCAAATACAGCGTTGAAACAACTACGTATTAGAGCACTTGTTGTGAAATTTCTCAGAGAATTACGTAAAATACTGCATTTTTATCTCAAGCCCCTCCCCCCCCCAAAAATTCCGCTCCACCGTCCGTGTTTGAGAAAACTGACCTGGTACATACCTGGTGGAGTGGAAGAAGAGAGAGCAGGAATGGAGTTGGAATCACGGTCAGGGAGTAACTGGTGGAAGATGTGGTTGAAGTGATAAGAATTGATGAGAGATTAATGAAGATTAAGATAGTGTAGGGCAGGAGGATTGCTCACATCTTCTCTGTATATGTACCTTAGCAAGGAAAGCTGGATGTGGAAAAACAAGAGTTCATGGAGAAGTTTTCTGATTGCATACAGGGGTTGCCTAGGTCTGATATAGTATTGGTCCCAGGAGACATGAATAGTCATGTGGGAAAGAGGCTGGATGGATTTGATGATGTAATGGGGTGTTTTGGTCTGGCAGAAAGGAACCAAGAGGGAGAGGAGATGTTGAGACTGTGTCAGGAGCACGACATGAAAGTGATGAACACCTACTTTAAAAAGAGAAGAAAACATTTGATTACATACAAGAACAGTGACACTGAAACGCAGATTGACTATATATGTGCAGAGAGAAAGAGGAAATAAAGATCAAAAATTGCACGGTGATACCTGGGGAAGAATGCTTGACACAGCACAGACTGTTATGTGTTGACCTCTTGGTTAAAGAGATGAGGAAAAAGTATGGAAGAGGCAGGAAAGGAAGATAAAGGTGTGGAAGCTGAATAAATTCAACATCAGAAGATTATATGAAGAGAAATTATCTGAGAAGATGGAGAGAGGGTGGGGGATGGGATAGTATGAGGGTGGCGTTGCTGGAAGTGGCAAGAGAGGTCTGTAGAGAGACAAGAGGGAGGAGGCATAGAGAAAGGGAAACCTGGTGGTGGAATGAGGAAGTACTCGAGGCAATCAAGGGGAAGAAGGAAGCTTTCAAGAGGTGGCAGAGGGAAAGGACAGAAGAAAATAAGTGCAGACATAAAGCCAGGCAAACAAAAAGAGCAGTAGCAGCTGCTAAAGAACGAGCTTGGGAAGAATGGAGTGAGAAACTTCACACGAGAGAGGGAGGGAGGAAAATGTTCAAAATAGCGAATCAGATGAAGAAAGAAAGAAAAGATATTACTGGAGCGAAGTATATAAAAGATGAAACTCGGAACGTCATTGTAAAAGAGGAAGAAATCATGGAAAGATGGAAGAGCTATTTTGATGAGCTATTGAATGAGGTAAATGAATACCTTCTGAAAGAGGAAAGTAAAGTTGAAGGGCCAATAAAGGCAGTTACTGAGGAAGAAGTGGAAGAATCACTGAAGAATATGAAAAATGGTAAGGCTCCTGGACCATCGGGAGTCACCAGTGACCTATTGAGGGAAGCTGGAGTGATAGGAGTGAAGGAGCTTACAAAAGGGTATGAAAGAATTGAAGAGGAAGAGAGGGTACCAGAATAGTGGAGAGAGTTATACCATCACGATATATAAACGAAAGGGGGACGCCTTGATGTGTGAAAAGTGTAGGGGAGTGAGACTTATGGAGCAGAGCACGAAGGTGTGGGAGAAGATCCTGAAGGGAAGATTTAGAGAGATTGTGGAGATTGATGAAAATCAGTATGGCTTTCAGCAGGGGAAGTCAACAGTGGATGCCATCTTTGTTATGAAGCAACTACAGGAGAGGTATGGGGGGAAAAAGGAGCTATTCCATATTTTTGTGGAATTGGAAAAGGCCTTCGACAGAGTGCCAAGGGAAGCAATTGTATGGGTACTGAGGAGACAAAACGTGCCAGAATGACTTATAACACTGGTGATGGCACTGTATGTAAACTCAAGATCAAAGATGAAGGTACTGGCAGGAACATCATGGGAGTTTAAGATAGAAGTTGGAGTACATCAAGGTTCTGCACTGAGTCCCCTGTTGTTTGTGGTAGTGATGCAGGAGGTAATGAAGGATGTGAGAAGGGGAAGTTTGTGAGATTTGTTATACGTGGATGACATACTGATAATAGCAGAGTCACACAAGCAGGTTGTCAGGAGGTTTAATGAGTGGAAAAGAGAGTTGGAAACAAGAGGTTTGAAGGTGAATATGGACAAGACAAAAATGATCGTAGTGGGAAGGGAGCCAGCAGTGAGACCACAAAGAGACAGGTACCCGTGTGGAGTTTGTGGGGAGGGGGTCGGAGTGAACTCAGTCTGGTGCCAGGGATGTTGAAGGTGGTGCCACGGAAGATGTTCAGGACACAGAAACGTGAAGAAAGCAGGAGATAACAATAGGTGTGCGGCTTGTGTCAGGGGTCCCGTGGCAATGCCTCGGGAGGTGGCGGTTGAGGGTGGTATGTTAGATGTGGTGGACAGCTTTTGCTATCTAGGTGGGTGGAGCGCAGGCGGCTGTTAGGGCAAGGATAGCCAGTGCGTGGAGGAAGTGGAGGGAGTTGGCGAGTTTGTTGGTACGTCAGAACATACCCTTGGTCAACCGGGCTAGGGTTTACTGTGCCTGTGTGAGGCCAGCACTGTTATATGCTGCTGAGACTTGGGCACTGACGGGAAAGCTGGAGGGACTTTTGGTGAGGTGTGATCATAGAATGTTGAGATACTTGGCTAAGGTGAGATGGCAAGATAGTGTTAAATGAGGAGGTGCGGAGGAGATGTGGTGTGGAGGACTTGGAAGACAGACCGAGAAGAGCAAGGCTGAGGTGGTTTGGGCATGTTAGAAGAAGAGAGGAAGGTCATATATTGAGAAGAGCTGTAGAGTTGAAGGAGGTGGGAAAGAGACCGGTGGGAAGGCTTAGGAAGACCTGGAGGCAGGAAGTGGAGGAGGACCTGAGATGTTTGAATATTAGGGAAGACATGGTAGATGATAGGCAACAGTGGAGACGACTCATATCACGTCCGACCCCCGCAGTGGGACAAAATGGATGATAAACAGTTTTCACTCAAAATGCCAGTTTCTTGTTCTCTTAATTTCTGTCGGAGTAGCGGTACTAACTTTAAACATTTTAGACATATTGGCCAATACTTTAGAATTGTTCAAACTAAAAATTGTTTCTGACTACATCTTACCAAAGTCCAGGTACAGTATCCTACTAATTAGGAATGATTAAAGTAGAACATAGGCTGGTTTGGCAGGCTCCACCCTTAACCATCTGAATCACCTCATTCAAATTTTGAGCTCAATATTTCATTGTTCAGACAACAACTTGGAACTTTTAACGACCAGCTCTGTACAAGAGTATTGAAACAGAGCAATGGCCTAAACATGGCATGTCATCTTATACTCTTGAAAGTCTGGATATTGCTTGACCTTGGAGCAATTTATGTTTCAATCCCACCTTTTTCACTACAATTTTGCATAGATCAATATAAAAATTTAAAGCTTGTTAAAACAAAATCTACCGGTATGTTTAGTAAAGCAATCAACATACATAATACTTACTGAATCAGAATGAGGTCTTCCATTTAACTTTATAGCCTGGGCAATATCTTCTGACGCCATGTTGTAACTACCAAGCATCATGGAAACATCTGGTCGTTGCCAAAATATTTCAGACAAAAAACATGGATCACTGTAACCAGCACAAACGTAAATATCCAAGGCTTTCGTAAAATGGTTAAAAGATTCAGCAAATTGTAACTGTTTTCTTGCTGCAATCCCATTATAAAAGGCTGCTTCAGAGAAATCAGATGCCATTTTTTTAAAACCAGGTTAAGACGTGCAAAACCGGATGCTAGAAGTAATACAAAAAGCGATACATTAATATTGGCTCCCCTTTACCTGCCATTTTAATGCAATTAATTACTCTGCACAACACTTTTTACAAGTCACAAAAAAGTTTTCTAACAGCCCCTTGTTACACGAGCATCCACATTCCAGCCAGAAGTTACTGAAGCAGCGGAAGTAGATAGCTTTACATTTTGAAATATGCACTGTATTCTACTTTCGTTGTCTCTACTGAGTACCTGGTTTTCATTTTATAACTACCTTAAAGTAATAAATACCATGCAAATGTTACACTTTGTTAATTCAATTCCACTGAAAGAACCAACTACTCAGCATGGTTGAATTGTTATGTCTATATAATCTGCACTCAGCCATTAAAATAAGGACACACTTTTGATGACCTTCACTTAATTCCAGTCTAGTCACTACTTTCCATTTCTGTGCAGCCGAGCATACTGAACTACATGTACATGTATATGCGTATGCCAATTTACCTTTTCAGAAACATGGTTATGCACGGTGGGACTGCATGAAAACACTAAACTGTGAAATATAATCAGTGTGCTATATAAGCAGAGTGTTGACTGCTGAAATCTAAATCAATTTACACTTTTTGCTGTTCATTACCAGATACTATGCTATCATTAACACCAACCTCAAACTCATGAATGGGAAAATACATTCATTTTATTGAATCGACATTCACTAGTGTAAATACGCAACCATTTGCATCGAAGGGCATTAAATAGCACCAACAGACGATCATTAACATCATTCTACTATACATCAAGGATAATAAAATTTCAATAAGGCAAGATGTTTCTCTGGTAATGAACAGCAAAAGGTGTATTACTTCAATGTGCAGTTCAAAACATTTAAGTCATGAACTAAGTTAAATGTTCATAAGCTTGGTGATGGTTATATATATCGATCTATTATATATTGTCGCGAGCGAGGGACCAGGCGGGAATCTCAATCTTAAAACAAATATTAATGCCCAGCAAAGTACACGCAATAAGGCCATGATTTATAAAAGAAATAAGTTTATACAGGACTAATGTTTCGTCGCGTCTCGCAACATCATCGGAGTATGAATAAATTAAACGAGTATCGTGTTTAGAAGGTTAAAGATATAAAGTTAGGTATTATATTACAAGATGTATGAGAAACGGAAATGGATGGAATGATTAAAAGAGAGAAAGAGACAGCGAGGAACAGAGCTTAGATCGGCATTCAAGGAAGGTTTAAGCTTTGAAATAGTAAGACTTTCTCGTACCAAAAGTTCAGAGGCAGAAGAACAGGAAAACAGGATTTTGAAGTCGTCGAGTGATGCAGTATGGTCAGTCTCAGTGAGATGAGTTAAGACGCTTTTTACCTGTCAAGGCAGAGACTCCCAAATGATCAGAAGCTCGTGTATGTAAGTAGCGGGCCGTTTGGCCCACATACAATGCGGAGCATTATTGACACGTGTAAGAGTAAACAACACAAGATCTCAGAGCTTTGGTAATCCTATCCTTAAAGTTGAAAACATGAGAAAGTCTCTTGCCTGGTTGAAAAACAAAACAAATTCTAATGTGAGGGTAAACTGGAGAGCAGAGTTTTAAAATTTGTGTGCGGATTTGAAGAGTGACAACCAGTGAAGGAAAGAGAAAAGTATAAAACCTGTTTGGGAACAGTGTGAATGACTAATTTGGTTGTAAAGGTTTTGTCCAAGAAAAGAGTAAGAACATTTGGATAGAGAAAACTCCAAGAAGCTTACCCAACACCAACGCATTCAAGACCGTAAACTCTTTCGTCTATGCTCTGATTCAAAGACAACTAACGCAATAAACCCGAACGACGTGATATTTAATTTCTCAAACTCGTACATAATTCATGACCTAATTAACCAACCAGATGAAAATATTTGGTCATGTGCATGTGTGTTGAAACCCGGTAAAGGTCGCGTAAACTGAACTCATAATTAAGAAATCAGATAATAAACGGCCCATAATTAGAACCGTTTATTACCACATTTCTTAATTATAAATTCAAAATAGACGATTGAGAAACTATTTCATAAACTTGTGTTTCGTGTTTTACCAGGGGTTACGAACACTCAAGAACATTCTCAAACTCATTAATAACTCATAAAGCAAAAACAAAAGAAATACATAATAAATCAGTATTTAGAAATCGGAGGAAGATTACAGCTGAATTTTTCCAACTTTCGGCTGGATTTTCGCCTAAAATACTGGTTCGTTTGAGAAGTAATTTCAAACACTCGTTTAGTGTCCTTCCTCCGAAATCTAGATACCTCAAAACTCGTTAAAAAAACTCGGCTTCGCCTCGTTTTTCAACTCGTTTCTGGGTATCTAGAAATCGGAGGAAGAACACCAACTCGTACTTGAAATATTACGTAAAAAACACTCGGCCTTCCGCCTCGTGATTTTCAATGTTCTCTCGCGTTTATAAAACATTCGAGAACAACAAAAATCACTCGGTCTACGGCCTCGTGATTTTCATTGTTCTCTCATGTTTGTAATCCCTGGTAAAACACTCGCACTCGTTGATGAAATATTACTTCTCAAACCGACTTATCAGTGACGAAGGAAAGGAGATCCTTTCAAGAGGTTTAAACTTCTGCATTCCGCCAAAAAGACTCGACCACTGTAACTTCCTCATACCTTTTGAACTCCTTTATCGGAAACTAAAACAAGAACCCATGGGACCTTCTTCAAGACTCTATCCCGACTTTATAAAGACGAAGTTAAAAGACATAGCGCTTTCTGGACTAAGAAGCTATCACCGGCCAAGCTTCGTATTCTCAGAGGAAGAACTAAGTTTTAAATGACTTAAGGAATAATAATACTACTGTCATGAAACCGGACAAAGGTAACGGAATTGTCATTCTAGATAAGAATGATTACAAGAAGAAAACGGAAGATATCCTAAATGACACTAATAAATTTAGACTCTTGCATGACGATCCCACCATACTCACATTACAACGTGAAAACAAAATCAAACACTTCCTACGCAGGCTGAAGAAATCCAAAACCATCACACAGACAACTTACGAAAAACTCTTTCCCACTGGCTCTTTTATTGGCATTCTCTACGGACAACCAAATATACATAATAGTAACATTTCCCTTAGGCCTATTTATCCTCTGTTAATACGCATTCTTATAATATTGCTAAATTTCTCGTTCCTCTTCTTCGTCCCATCGCTTCTGGTGCTTACATGGTGAGTGATGCTTTCTCTTTTGTTCAAGAAATTCTTAATCTAAATTTTAATACCGATCATTAAGTGATGGCCAGTTTCGATATCACTTCACTTTTTACCAACGTACCACTTGACGAAACCATTAAGTTAATTCTCGACTGTTTATTTCATACTGACACCCATTATCATGGTTTTTCCCGTGAAGAATTTAAAAAGCTTCCATATTTTTCTGTCAAGGACTGCCACTATATTTTTAATGGCTCTCTGTACGAACAAATTGATGGAGTCGCCATGGGTTCTCCCCCTGGACCTCTTTTAGCAGATATCTTCTTATCCTCCCATGAAAAATCTTGGCTTGATAATTGTCCTTCCAATTTCAAGCCCAGTTACTGTCGTAGATATGTTGATAATTGTTTTTTACTTTTCCGTTCCCCTGATCACATACCCTTGTTTCTGAATTTCCTTAACCGTCAACATCCAAATATAAACTTTACTTTTGAAACTGAATCCTACCGCTCATTTCCTTTTCTCCACATCAACATCACCCGTCATAACGGCACTTTCACCACCTCTGTTTATCGTAAACCTACATTCACTAGTCTTTTCACAAAATTTCCCAGCTTCATACCTTTCACTTACAAACAAGGTCTAACTCTAGCACTACTCCATCGTTGTTTCAACATCTGCTCTAGTTATGAAAATTTCCATAAAGAGCTTGAAATGTTAATAAATATCTTTAAACTCAACGGCTTTCCTACCCATTTATTTCATAAATGCGTTTCTCTTTTCTTGGACAAAACCTTTACAACCAAATCAGTCATTCACACTATCCCCAAACAGGTTCTCTTCAAATCCATACACAAATTTTAAAACTCTGCTCTTCAGTTTACCCTCACATTAGAATTTGTTTTGTTTTTCGACCAGGCAAGAGACTTTCTCATCTTTTCAACTTTAAGACAGGATTACCAAAGCTGAGATCTTGTATTGTTTACTCTTACACGAGTCAATAATGCTCCGCATTGTATGTGGGCCAAACGGCCTGCCACTTACATACACGAGCTTCTGATCATCTGGGAGTCTGTGTCTTGACAGGTAAAAAGCGTCTTAACTCATCTCACTGGGACTGACCATACTGCATCACTCGACGACTTCAAAATCCTGTTTTCCTGTTCTTCTGCCTCTGAACTTTTGATAAGAGAAAGTCTTATTATTTCAATGCTTAAACCTTCCTTGAATGCCGATCTAAGCTCTGTTCCTCTCTCTCTGTCTCTCTTTTAACCATTCCATCCATTTCCGTTTCTCATACATCTTGTAATAACACCTAACTTTATATCTTTAACCTTCTAAACACGATACTCGTTTAATTTATTCATACTCCTATGATGTTGCGAGACGCGACGAAACATTAGTCCTGTTAATAAACTTATTTCTTTTATAAATCATGGCCTTATTGCGTGTACTTTGCTGGGCATTAAAATTTTTTCCAAGACCTATTATATACATGATAAATAATATATGTTGAATACTGATCAGGAATGTTGTTTACTTAGGGATTAAACGATAAGGGCCCTACTGACAAGCCAAGAAATGACATCGCAACAACACTCAAATAATAAACATCAAGGTCAAAGATTTTTGCTCATTTTCAAGGACACACTTTTCAATTCCAAAGAACACATTTTTGTTTTACATGGACACAAAGTGTGTCAAGAAACACACTTATTTTAATGAATGGTTTAATGTGTAAAACTCTTGTTGACAAATAAAATATTAGACATTACAATAAACTCTTTCAATACGGACACCTCTGTAAAGTGGACACCTCTCTGAGGCAGACACAATTAGCTGGTCCTGGCTGTACATAACATATTTCCCAGTAGATTAACTTTCTATAAGGTAGACACCTTTCTAAAGTGGACAACAGACATTTTCTAGAAGAACTTTACTTCTAAATATTCATGAAACCAGACACTTGAAACAAAAATTTGCCTGCTTCACATTCATCACTATCATCACATTAGACATGTTTGACAA
Source organism: Heliopora coerulea (assembly GCA_030142905.1). Classification (NCBI taxonomy): domain Eukaryota; kingdom Metazoa; phylum Cnidaria; class Anthozoa; order Scleralcyonacea; family Helioporidae; genus Heliopora; species Heliopora coerulea. The sequence continues at coordinate 34,828 of JASJOG010000557.1, forward strand.
GAATTTGTAATCTTTGATTAAGTAGTTATTAAAAATCAGTACAACGGTTTATTGGCATGATTGTTTAAATGTTTTATGACATCCACGCGTCTTCCCTTTTTCCTGTTTCTCATTCCTGGTTTTGCAGAACTGCATTAGTTATTTTATCTTGTTCTTTCATAATGCATTTCTCCAGCAGACTTACAGCTGTGTTCATGCCTTTGAAGAGTGCTAAATATCACGTAAGGGGATTGTGAATGTTTAATTTTACTTTTAAAAGAGGTTGCATTCCAGGTATGACATCACAAATGTCGGGTGCCACGTCACATGAGCTGTTTATAAGGCAGACACCTCTCTAAGGTAGACACAGCTGGTCCTGAGGGTGTCTGCTTTAGAGAGAGCTGACTGTACTTGTGAATAAGTACTGGGATGATGACTGGGATGAAGAAGAAGAAGAAGAAGGAGAAGGAGAAAAGGAAGGAGAAGGAGAAGGAGAAAAGGAAGGAGAAGGAGAAGGAAAGGAAGAAGAAGGAGAAGAAAAGGAAGGAGAAGAAAAGGAAGGAGAAGAAAAGGAAGAAGACAACTGTGTCTGTCTTACAATTTTAGGTTTCTTAGCCACAACCAACTTTTTAGCCAGATTTTACTCCAATTAGCCCATGATTTTTAATCTGTATTGGAATCCATTCTTACTGTGTTATGATCTACTAGTTGAAAGCTTTTTAGATAAAAACTTACTTTAATTTACAGTGTAGGCAAGCTATCATATTGACAAACTCCATAACCGGCATTTGCACTGAACTCATTTTAAATGTGAACAAAGGCAAAAAAAATCACATACCTAGTGGCACTAGGTATGTAACTACTTTACCTTCATTTGCATTACAAATAAAATAGTTTGAAGTGCCAAAACCTACCAAGCAAATGATTGCAAAAAATGCCAGGAATTTACCAAGAGTAAATGACCAAGTACTGTGAGCAATAATCCGGCCATTTTTCTGAGCAGAAGCTACTGATTTTATTTAATAAGAATTTTTTAATTGCTAGGTTTTTGACCAAAATTACTTTTTAATAACCAGGTCCTTCATTACATATCACTAGTGACAAACTGGCAAATGCTTAGAATGTGCCATGGAAGAAAAAGGAGAAGAAAGGGAAAGAAAAAAATAACTTAATTTAACAATTACCACCAAATAATGTTTGTTTTTTTAAAAAAAACCTGAAACAATGTCTTTTACACAATGTCTATGCTAGGAAATACATTTTTGAAATTTTTCTCAGGGCTCTTAAAAAAAATTATTTTTCCATGATGCTGCAGCCCAACCTGCAGTTCAGGACAGCAATTTTTTGTTTTTTTAAGAAAATTTATTCTCCCTTTACAGATGTTCTGGTTGGTTCTCTGGATTAAACTCACCAACAACTCTAAGAAATTGACAAAGCTTAAAAAAATCCTCTTATCACTCAAAAAACACTTTTTGAAATCATTCACATCTCTGCAATCATTAAGCCATCAAGAGGCAGGCTAGCAACTCCTACTCAACTGAATAAAATCATTTGAGGTTATCTAGAATGGAATTATAAGGTACACTTTTGACCTTTGATGGGTTAAGTCAACAGCTTTATTGTGTGCATTTGCAATTCAAGAAATCTCTCTACTCCTCTGAAATTTTTGGCAGTTTATAAGTCAACAAATTCCCTGATTCCATGACATTCCAAAACAACATTTGACTTAAAAGTATTGCAAGTGAGGAACCAGACAGGAATCTTAATTTGAGGAAGAATATTAGTGCCCAACACAAAACACAAAACAAACCATTTAATAAAATAAGGATTTAGTAGGTTAACTAACCTTTAATTGCATGTTGATAGATGTAATAAAACATTAAGCTCCAGTTAAACACTTTAAACATTTTGTTCAACACCTTACAACACTGTTGAACAATGTTGAACAAGTCAGGGATGGCCAAACACATTCAACATATTTTACCATTAGTCTATCAGCAAGATCAAGAAATGTTGAATGCGTGTTGAACAAAACTTTACACATGTTCAAATTTATTTCAACATTGTTCAACATTGCTCAACATCATTCAAGATCATTCAATGTGGGTGGCCAAATGCATTTAACAAGTTGCATACAACAATGTTGAAAGATGTTGAATAAAATGTTGAATGAAATGTTGAAAGCAATGTTGCAAGTATTTTGGGCTGGGCTTTAGTTAACGTAACAAATCCTTTATCTTATTTAATGGCTTTGTTTCATGTTTTGTGCTGGGTACTAAGATTTGTGCTAAAATTTAATCCCTCTGCCAATAACATTTCTACAGAAACTGTCATTTCCATTTCTCAGGAATTTGTAATCCCTCCTACAGAAGCAATAATCTATTTCATAATATAAATATGGTAATTTTTGATACAACTCTTACAACCTTTTACTGTATATTTGGGATGAAAGAAAAAAAAAGCCAACTTTAAATACCTTTTGGTATGGAAAATTATGTTCAATACATTGCTTCACATTTCACTTCTACATCACACATCATGCTTGGTCTATATCTTATTGAACCATCCTGTTCCAAAATTGTTTCACTGTGATTTACTGAATTTTTATCAAGTACAACCAAAGAAATTTTTGAACACAATTTGGAAAAGAATCAACTTCAAGGAATACATAATCTTGCCATCTGTGCGAGAGCTGGTTTAGTTATTGCAGCTTCATAATGGACCCTTTTATTAAGCTAGATACTGCTAAGCAAGACAATCATGCAGAGGGAAAAGGAATTCAGCCCATTGCCTTTTCCTTTGTTTTCAGTAATTCTAAATGTCTTGTTTGCTCTCGAGGAATTTACTGTTATAAAGTTATTTTACCCAATATTTATCAGCAAAAAACGCCATTGAAATAGAATTAGTTCGTAACTGTAAAGTTTATTGGGTCCAGAGTGTGTCGTATGTTACACGAATAATGATCGAAAAATCCTCGAATAGTGTCCACGGCCTTTGAACTCCGGTCTCAAGTCTAACTGCGTCACTGGACGACGACAGCTGGAATTCAATGATTAACAGCAATCTTTAATTGGAAACTTAATTTTTTGAAACTTTCGTTTTTTCTGAAGCAGAAGCTCAGGCAACACTTCATACAACTAACAAAACTCATGTACATCGACGCTGAACGGCTGATGTGATTGTTCTACCACTCTTTTGCATTGTAAATTTTGGGTACTTTACGAAAAAACTTCAATTTTGAAAACACTATTTCGAAAACAAAGAAATTTTATTATGAAAATAACACGCGAACGAGAACGTTCTCGAATACCTCTATTTCAAAAAAAGAAACTGACGTAGCATACCACAACGACATCCTGAAGAACTCTGGACGTTTAACCTTATCCCTCAGTTTTACCCTGCAGCGGCTTACCTTCTCTCCTTTCCAGTCATACCATTAGATTTTCAAAAGCTTCACGAGTATTTCGTTTATTAAATGAAATCAAACGTTAATGTCAGCCATTAGCTGACAACACGTGGGACATGTCATGAGGTTGAAAACAGACTTGCCTTGAGTTGCCAAGTCTGATTTTGCTCTCATTACCAGACCCTTCGTCATTCATTACCAGAGTCAGGGATTCATTCTGCGCTCTCACATTTGGAAATTTCCCGAAACTGAAAAATTTTGGGGCATTTTAGGGAATAATATAAGGAATTTGATGTTTTAAGGAATTTTAAGTAATTTTGAAAATTTCAATTGCAATTTTAGCATTCAAGTTAATGAATTGCACGCTTCTTCATCAATAGCTAATTAAACGGCAAAGTGAAAACTAAGCCAAAAGCAGGGCCTCTTGTAAGTTAGTAGCTGGGTGGGCAGTGACCCCTCCAGCCCTCACAGTGGTTCCCTAGTATTAAAGCCCCCTTACACTACTATAAGATGTAATAGTGTAATAAAAACTAATAAAATTATCGCGATAATGTCAAGAAAACAAGCATAAAAATTCCGTATTGCTTAATTCTGACTCAGGGAACGAGAATTGTTTAGTTGCCAGCAAAACCCTACTCCATCTCCATGGAGTCGAATGTCAGCACATCATGTACAAAGTAGTGCTTTTTTGACATGTCCCTTGAACCTAGTGTAGAAAAGTCCATTAATTTAAGATTTCTTACAAAAGGCCTCGGCCCAAGTAAAGAACAAACAGTATAACCATAACCAATGAACTGATTCACTATCAGATGATTTACGAAAATACGTACGGAAATTTTACGTTTTAATGACCTATCATTTAAAGTTAAAATGGTGTTCAGCACGACGATAACCAGCATCAAAAAATTTAGGAAAGTTGTATGAAGTTTTAATATGAAAATAAGAGCCCAGCTGAAAATTCTCACGGAAAGAGACATTGATTTGATAGCCAGGTTTGCCGTCTTAAAATTGGATCATTCTCAAAGGTTACCGGTAGGATATCAGCATCAAGGACAGCTCATGCGTGAAAATCTTTTTTGATATTCAAAGTTGGTTAAAAATGTCTATTAGAAGTGCTATGAAGAAGATTTATGCTAAGTATTCATCCAGAGGTACAACACTTTGTTGACGAAGATGAAACGAATTACGAAACAGACGAAATAAACAAAGAAAACATGAATGAGTTCTGCATTTTTATCGCTGACCAAAAATCGGAAAATACAAAACATAAAACAAAATACGACCAGCAACCCTTGTGCAAGTTTTGTCGAAAGAAGAACGAGACGAGGCAAGTAAAAGACATACTTTTCCCACAGTAAAACATCAACAGAAAAGAAAAATGGCGTACAAACCCGCAACTCTTGCGTATTTTCAACTAAGCATTCAGTAGCACCTCCATACAAAGGGTTCAACGGTAAATTTACACAAAGACGACTTTAAACTTTCTTAAGAGGTTTTAAAATCCTGATTAAAGTATTACTGGTCCAATACGGTAAAGGTCATCATGCACAAATCACTCTCGACGTGAAAGACTGAAGCGGACAATTGTTTTGCTGAAGGATAATTTGGTGACCAAAATCAAGTAGCTTTGCAGCGAGTTACCTGGTGGCTGTTTACTTTGCATTTTTGTTTTGGGCCAAAAATACATCCTAACGTCTTCAATGGGGTGACATTTCATAGCGAAAAAAATCGTGATGGAGGCGTTGAAATCTTTTTGTGGAAAGCGGAGAAAGCATCCAAAGACTGTCATGGTCTGGACAATTTTTCTGGACGATGAGTGTGCTATCTCACTTCTCAAAGTGAATGTCTTTAGTTAGATGTCCTGACCGCAAGCGAGTTCCCTTACGTCTTTTGTTCATATAAATCAGAAAAAACCAAGACAAAGCGTTGCTGCAAATAGTGAACAGTTGGCAAATGCATATTCTATGGGATACAATGGATTGAGCGATCATATGGAAACAAGCTCAAGCGATCGTTGGCGATCGTCAGCGATCCTTCGCTTCAATGATTTTAGCGATCCGGCGATCGTCAGCGATCGTCAGCGATCGTCAGCGATTATATGGAAACTAGCCTGAAAGGGCTTGTGAAAAAAAAGGCTTTTTGGGCTTGTCTGACAGAGCGAATATCGTGTAATACGAACAAGTTGAGAATTATATGCTTTTAAAAAGGATAGATACAGTCCCATCGATTGCGCTCTAAGTAAATCGGGAACCAGAGCAGAACCATCGAGAGTTCTGCGACAAATACTTGTTTGCTAAATTCGAGATAGGGCTTTTAAAATCTGCGACGCACTACGCCGAAAGATCTTTGGTAACTGCATTTACATAGGAGCTTATTTGTAAGTAGCTACTCATCATAAGGCGATCACTACAACCTCGGTCAAAACTTCGATATGTCAAGCTACTTAGCGACTGAAGTGACTTTCATGGCGATCTGTCAAAGTGGTGGACGTGATCGTGTAGTTCATACTTTACTTCAGACATTTTCTTATCATGCTCGTTTCTGGGATGGACATGCGGACTTTATAACGTATAACGAAATAAATCGCTCAGACATGAGTGCTTCGGAAGTATATTTGTACTCTCTTACATTCCTTCCCATTTTGATTAATTTTCGTTGTAACCCTTTGCCAGTGTACGCGACCATCAATCTACCATCCTGGACAAAACTCACGTGGACACAACGCGCGCTTTTTCGCTATTACCAGGTATTTCACGTGACAACAAGAAAACACGTTCACCGTCTCTCCCAAACCAGTGTTGGTGAGTCTACACCGGCGGAAATCTCAACCTTCCTTTGGTTATCGTAATATAACGCAACATTGGTGATGGGGAAAGGGGAAGGAAAACTTGGCGAAAGAAAAATTCCAGTGCATGTCTACATAATTTTGTCCAGGATTGTAGTTTTCTGGCTTTTTTCACATTACATTGAGGAGGTCCGAAAACTAAGCAAGAAATACTTCTTGAAATCAACGTTCATCTTCCCTTGTTTCTGATTGGAAATTGTTCCCTCGAGAATTGGCACTTGTTTAAACTAAAAAACTCCCCACTAAAGTGTTTTCTCCTCAATTGTTCTTATATAGATAATTTACGAACCTTACTGTCGTTCGAAAAAGTGAACGACCGGATACTAAAGGTTAAATTGTTGGACATACTTAAAATAAGTTTATGAAGAAAGAATGGAAACAAAGCAAGAAACATACTCCGTTGAACAACACATCGTGTAAACTCATGGTCGATCACGGATAACTCGAAAAATCACCTAATTAATGTTTTTTCTGGCAACGTGACTAAACATAATTTCCTAAATTTGGCACTTTTAACTACGTTGATTAGTTCAACGGCACCCTTATTAACGCAAGGACTGGAATTGTAATTGAAAATGCAATTCTAAATTCATTAATTACTCCAAAAAAAGTTTTTAGTAGTTAATTACAAGAAAAATAATTGCTAAGCTTTATATATCTAAAAATATGGATGAAGCGCGGCCAGGAAAAGACATAATTGAATACAAGGCGTTCTCTGACCTGAGATCTTTATTGACGAGCTTTCGACTACGTGAACTGTAACCTTCGACTGGTGAAAAAGGGGAGTGACAACGAGAATATATATATACATGAAGTGACATAATAAAGCTAAAATTAACTATTATCCAATTTTTTAATACGTGTGTGAAGCTAATTAACAGGCTAAGTGCTAGACTGTTTATATACTATACTTCTTTATATATATACTATCCTTATATGCTATCCTTATATGCTATCCTTATATACTATCCTTCTACGTAAACAATCTAGCACTTTGCCTGTTAATTAGCTTCACCCACGTATTAAAAAATTGGATAATAGTTAATTTTAGCTTTATTACGTCACTTCATGTATATATATATTCTCGTTGTCACTCCCCTTTTTCACCAGTCGAAGGTTACAGTTCACGTAGTCGAAAGCTCGTCAATAAAAATTCTTTGTATATCTGTCTTTAACTATACATATATACATATATATATATATAGAGTGTGAGAGAGAGGCTCAGTTTGCCATACGAAACAAATTTGTAGTAGATGTTTGTGAAGTAACCCAAGTTTACCTTGTCTTGCTATTGTAATTCGCTCTACTCTGGTATTGAGCACTCTCTTCGTACGATTTTTAATAAAATCTCACTTATCTATCTATCTATCTATCTATCTATCTATCTATCTATATATATATATATATATATATATACAGTTTAAAGTTTATATTTTTTAATATGAATGCATTAAAATATTGAAATTTTAAGGGAGGGATATGAGTTACGTAATATGTGATCTTTTCTCCTAAGATTCATTAACACCGAGGAAAACAAAATCTTTCCATCGTAGTTTTACGTCATTTAGTCTAAATGGTTAATTAGTCTGATTTCTTATACGAAAATTTCACATGTCATTTCACATGTGAAAAATATATGGAATTTGAACGTTTTCACGTATGAAATTTTCACTTCACGTGTGAAATGGGAACCTATTCATATAGGAAACACCCAATTGACATATGAAATGGAGAATTCATATATATGAAAATTAATTTTAGTCATTATATTTTTTATTTCACATACGGAATTGAAACAATTAATATATGAAATAATGTTTTCATGTATGAAACTACATGTAAAATTTTTCTAAGGGAATTAATGTGAATAAGGTTGCTTTGCATTATGGCGTGAGTGTGCATGCTCTCAAGTGTAGGTGCTTGTTTTAACGCTTTACCAGCGTTCCAACAAAGGTCTTGCTCCTGTGTAACGCTATAAACAAACCTTTTTGCTGTCTTTCACGATTGCCTGATTTATTAGGGAAAAATCGAAGACATGGATGTTAACTGTTGTTTAGCTATAGATTTTTGTTGTTGATGGTATTTCGTCATTGTTTCGATCTATTACGTACAAATTTGTTCTTCGTATATAGATAAACCAAATAATAGTGGAGGCAGTAGTGGTGGTGTTAAACATGGCGTAATTGCAGGAATTGTAATTGCAGTTTTATCTATTATAATATTGGCCATTGCATTGATTTGGTGGTTTTACTTTAAAGATCCTGAAGCTCGGGGCTTTTGCGGTTGTCTCAGTAAGTAATGTATTATTTTTATTAGGAAAAAAGTATTATTTTGTATATTGCTTGTAGAATTAGCTTCAACATCGCTTTGATGACAGGTTCTTCGAAACATTCATCATCGGATTGCTGACCTTCTCTTTTGTTATCAAGGTTCGAGGCCATGCTTTCTTTTCTTAGTTTAAAACTGCCCTATCTGGGTCGTCGTTACTTAGAATTTTTTAATTTGTTTTTTAGGTAAGGAAGATCATGGGTAAGTATAAGGTTTGCTTCCATTCTATCGTTACTTTTGCTTCATTTCCTTTTTTAAGCCTTCTGAATGACTCTTGGATTTAATTTTTTGTTTGCTTTCCTTCTATGAGAAATGCTTTCTGGAGTGTCTTGGGCTTCTCAAATCCCGCTCGAGTCAACATTTTTCAGTTGACTTCAACAGTGCAGGTTAATTGTGAAGTTATCAATTTATAATACCCTGAGGATGATTCTGAAATAGAATTGGGATTCTCAGGTCGAAAAGTTATCCCGCGCAGATGGTCTTGCTACGCTGCGCTCTCCTGTCCTTTCAGAAATCTTGATTGCACCTCTAAAAATTGAAATTGAAGTTTTTAAAGTGCGTACCTAATGTTATATATTTGCATTCTTTAAATATTCCGAATCAAAAATTTATTATGTCTTGTTCTTCGAATCATGAAGATTTTCAAGGTGAGAGTTAGCAATTTTGCAGTTTTTCGTTAGCACAGCCGGACAAAAAAAAACACTGGTAATTCTTACTGGAAATGACGCTAAAGTAGGAACGGCTAACAACTGTATTAAGTGATTTACATGGCCGGTTGGTCCGATTTCTGTTTAAAAACTCAATCTTGTTTTGAAGCATTGCTCAGAATTGCTTGGAAACTGGCAGACACACTTTCAAGCATGACTTCTTCCACGATGATGGATTATAGCCCAAAAGACTCAGGGACAGACCTTATCGAGGTCGAAGGGGAAGCACGACAAATTACGGAACCAAGTAAAGGAAACAATGATGCTAACGATTGCATCAAACCAAACAAAAGAGAACCTTATAAGCGGACGAAGAATGGATGTCCTGTCATAACGTAGAAAGAATTGCTGAAGAAAGGCGGAGTCAGTTAGAAGATTCGGAAAGAGCGGGTAGCTAGTAAGCGAGACTGCCATTACGTTTCTTTTCAGTTTTGATGTGTTATGTATCAACATTTTAATACAATCCCTAGTAAGCAAGGAACCAAGTGGGAATCGTAATTTTAGCATAAATATAAGTGACCGGCACAATACACGAAATACAGCCATACTCGGATAAAATAAAAATTTACTAACTACACTAACGTTTCGTCGCATCACGCAACATCATCAGAGTATGGGTAAAATGATGGTTTGCTATGAATAAACAGATAACTTAAATATTCTGTTACAGGACGTGTTTAGTAGTCAGAAGTTGTAAGCTTAGAAATTAAAAGTCTTTCTCTTATCAGAAGTTCAGGGTTTGAAGAGCAAGAACACAATTTAAAAATCCTCAAGAGGTGCAGTGTAGCCAATTTTATAAAGAGGTGAAAGAACACTAGACGGTGAAAGATTAACACGTTTATTACCTGTAAGGGCAGGGTTTCACAAATGATTCGAGACTCGCGTGTGTAAATGGCGAGTCTTTTGACTCACATGCAATGCGGTGCAGCATTGACACGTGAAAGAATTGACAACATGGGATTTCACCTTTGAGGACAGAATTCCCAAAGGCCTAAAGTCGCACGTTGTCTATTCTTTTACGTGTCAATGCTGTACGGCATTGTATGTGGGTTAAAAGACTGGCCATTTACACACACGAGTCTCGGATCATTTGGGAATCTCTTCCTTTACTTGTAAAAAACGCATTAATATTTCACTGCCCGGTGTTCTGTCGCATCTGTTCGAAACTGGCCATTCTAAATGTCTTGATAATTTTCAGGGTTCGTACGCCACCTAGAAATCTTTGAATTTCTTGAATTTCGGGAATTTTTAGTCAAGGCCTGGGATTTCTTGAAAAGCGGGGGTTTTCGTTTTGGGTCTGAAAAATCCTTGAATTTTCAGTTTGCAGATTTGGCAGGATAACTTGGTCTCGGTTGGCGGCAAATAAATTATTTGACTGCTGTTTTTTGTCATCCCTGGAGCAGTTTTGTTGCTCCATTGCAGTCTTATCTTCAGCAGGCCAGACCTTCAAAAAGCTCCATAGACCTAGAAAAAACCTGAAAAATTCCTTGAATTTTACCATGATCTAGGGGGAAGAATCTTGAATTTTAAATTACTATCGTCTTGCTCTTCAATTCCTGGACTTCTTATAAGTGGAAGACTTTTAATTTCTAAGCTTAAATCTTCATCTTTCGTTATTTTAATATTCTGTAAAAGCTATATTTCCGACTACTATATACCTTATAACAGAATACTTCTACGTTATCTGTTTATTCATTGTAAACTGTCATTTTATCCAAACCCCGATGATGTTTCGTGATGCGACGAAACTTTGGTGCCGTTAATAAAACTTTTTTTTTATTATCCGTGTATTGTGCCGGACACTTCCATTTATTCTAAGATTACGATTCCCACGTGGTTCTTCGCTTACTAGACATTGAAAATGTTGATACATAACATGTCAAGGCTAAAGAGAAACGTAATAGTAGCCTCACGTACCAGTTATCCACCGTTTCTGATCTTTCCAACTGACTCCAAAGTACTTCTAAGCGTTTTCCTTCCAGGATTCTTTCTTCGTTGTGACGGGACATCCGTTCTTCGTCCGCCTATAAGGTTTTCTTTTGTTAGGTTTGATGATATCATTAGCATCATTGTTTCCTTTACTTGGTTACGTAATTTGTCGTGCATCCCCTTCAACCTCTATGACGTCCGTCACTAAGTCTTTCTGGATATAATCCATATTCGAGGAAGAGGAAGACATACTTGAAAGTGTGTCTGCCTGGTTCCAGACCATTCTCAGCAATTCTTCAAAACAAAGATCGAGTTTTTCAACCAGGAACCTAACCTTGTGCAACGTAAATCACTTACTGCTGTTGTCAGTTGTTCTCCGGCCCTGCCAACGAGAAAACAGCAAAATTGCAAACTTTCACCACGAAAGTCTCCATGAAGATGAAAGTTTCAAAACGCATGACATATTCCCTTTTTAACTGACAAGATCTAAAGAATGCGATTATAAAAAATCTCCACACGTGAGAAAGGCACTTTAAATAATTTTTGGACGTAAGTATTCAGATCAAGTCTATTCACTCGTTTACTTGTTCGTTCAATCGTTCGAATATTAGTCCGCTTGCTTGTTTGTTCGTTCGTTCGTTTATTTAGACCATGAAACATTATTTCAAGGTACCGATATTTCTAGCGAAAGCCCTTCATCAGGGTTACTCTGATGAAGGGCCTTCGCAAAAAACGTCAGCATATTTTTTTTCTTGCCTATCTGCACAGGATTCTCTAGCTTTCTTTACTTGTCGCCATCTTTTATGGTGGCTGGCCGATACAGATCCCACCCATGCAATACGGTTATTGCTAGAAAATATAGCGTAAAATAAAGTTTCGAGGGGAGCCTGAGAACGAATCAAATGATAAGGAATTGAACCTAAGTAAATGCTTCAAAACATATACCACCCATACCTGACCCTGACCCTAAACCTAAGTCTAAACGACCAGTAAAACGCTCTCTAATCAATCCTTTCTTCAGTTCAAATGCTTTTACACTCCCTCGATCCTAGGCCTCTCGCAGAAAGCTTATTTTAAAGTATACCTTCTAACATTCACCCATGCAATACCCATTGATCCGAAAGAAGCCAGCCTTTAACCCTTGTCCTGTAGGAGTCGTCCCTGCAAGATGAGTGAAATCGTCCTTTACCTCCCTTCCTCTCTTCATTTTTTCTTTTCCTGTTCTTTTCTTTATTGCTTTCTTTTTGTGTTTCATTCATTCATTCTTTCTTAATTTATTTACGAATGTCTTTCCTTTTCAAATTAGTTACGTATTTATTTATTTATTTATATTTATATATATATATATATATGTTTATTTATTTATTTATGTATTCATTCCTATATTCATTTACTTATATATTTACTTATTTACTCATTTATTTATTTATCATTTATTTATTTATCTTTTTCCTACTTTATTTCCTTCGTTTCTTCCTTTTCCTTCCTTTCCCTTGCTTTGTTTCCCATCTTTCCTTTTACTTCCTTCTTTTCCTTTCCTTTCCTTTTTTCCTTTCTTCTTTTCTTCCTTTCTTTTCTTTTTATCTTCCTTCCCTTCTGCCTCCTAGCATTTCTGTCTACCCGTTTGCCTGTCCGTCTGTCCATTCATCCAATCGACCACCCTTACATTCCGTTCATACATGAATACATACATACGTATCAAAAAGCAGGCATGCACGCGTACTCGCCTTTTTGTAAATTATTAATCCCTTGGTAATTACAGGAAGACCTATTAACGTTAGTGAAGACGTTTACTGTGATTGTTAGTGGTTGAACACTTTGCCGTTTCCAGAAAGTTTTGTTTTATGATCTTTGACAGAACCTGTTGAAACAAATACGAAAACAATCTTCCAGTTTAGGAATGCACAAACTTACATGTTGTTCCATCACATTCAGGAAGTTTGGCAAAATTGGATTCTCGGTACAACAACGTTGAATGGGGGAAGGGATGTGTATTAACAGTAAGCTAATTAAAGATAAGTCGAAATCTGAAGAAATTGTTTTAACTGTTTCGTCCAAGATTATACCTGCTGTTGCTGCTGTTCATGTTCTGTTAAGACCAGGAGGCCTCGCTCTGTAGAAATAACGTTACGCGAGCATATTTTTGTGATCTTGTAGAGCGGGAGAAGTTGTAAATTATGGCTTTAGTCCTTCTGCTGCCCCTGCTATAAGGAATGAAAACCCATATGAATCCGTGGATGCGCAGAGGACAGAACCAGTTCAGGAGGCTGGAACAAGTGCTGTTGCTGACTCCCCTCCTGGAAACAACTCCAGTTTGCCTCCTGTGTACGCGGTCGTAGATAAAACAAAGAAGACGAAAAAACCACCCGCTAAATCGGTAAGTCGTGTTGCGGTAAATGGACTTTTCTGTTCATTAAAAGGTTAAGAATTTTTCGATTACACTCTATGAATAACAAAATGGTCACTACACATTACGCAATAACAGAGAAACAGTTCAATGCAAATACGTTCATTTAAGTTCATTTCCTACAGCAGTCAGGGGCGGATTTAACGTACTTGAAACTCGTCAAACGGCTAAAGTTAAGTTTCTTGAGCAGCCGTGACAAATAAGCTGACGTTCGAGATCGTAGCTCTGGCTAAAAAACTCGTTAGTTTTCTATCGTTTTACCTGCTCGCTTTCGCATGACATATTCATTAATTTTGAATGAATCAGGTTGAGAAACCTCAAGTCTTGAAGAATTCTGTGCAAAATTTCGTCAAACAAGTAAAGTTGCTCAAATTGTATTAAGCCAGCCAATGAACTATCGTTATTTCGATTCTGAACCAGTGAAAACACAAGTACGTCGTAAGTACGTCAAAACGTTTTTCGACGGATTTATCTTCTCATTGTTCCAGTTGGAAAATGACGAGCTCTGATTGGTTAAGTTAGGAACAGTTGATTAATTCTTGCCGTACATACTACAACTGCCGAGTAAATAGTGTGTTCGAGGAGTTTTGAAGAGTAGTGACGAAGTCTTTTTTGAATTGACGATGAAGATCAAAAAGTGTTGCTACCATTTCAAATGGAGAGGATGTTGTGCAGGTCAATAAGAGTTTAAATTGTGATTACGAACTCAAACAAAGATTTACATTTTCATATACGCTAAGGGTGGCAGAGAAAGCCATTTATTGCCTTCAGATATATTTTTAGAATACATGAATAGATCTTGTCGCTCAAAACTGTGCAAACCAGATTTAAAACCTCAGTGCAATGTTCGGCTTACGTAAAATTTGCTGTAGTTTTCTACCATATCGATGTCGTAAGGGAATACCACATGTGCCATTCCCCACGCGATTTTGCTTGTAACGTCATTGGTTTATATCGAACAAATATAAATTATCCACGACAGACGCTTTGACAAGTTTACTGATACCCAAATTTCATATCTTCCTGGGGCAAAACCAAAGCGTTAGTCAAAGTTTTAAAAATATTTTGTTCATGTCCATGTTTGATGATACAGTAAATTGTGCTACTGGGGGCTCTCGGGACCAGTTTGTGGGACAGGAAGCCAATCTAAACTGTCAAGGGGATATATGACCCAGATCTTGATGCATTATTGCTTTAGCGTCAGTGACAAGAAGAAAAATTTTTTTGTAACTATTCTGATTTTGGAAAAAGGATATTTGAATTGCTTTTCAACCACACCCCTAATCAGCAATCACTGGGGTTTTTTGTGCTGTTTTGTTTACTAGGTATAGTTGGTCAAACTTAATCGTTCAGCCTTTTATTTTCGAATCATTAGTGGAACAGAGCGGAAAACATTTGCTCCACTTTCCAAAGAGAGAAGACTTGAAAATGCTGTGGAAAGTAACAGTAAAAACCTTAATCAAAATAATTCTTTTCTTCTTCTGGTGTCGGTGAACCAGCACCTCCTGAGAGTGCACCTTGTTATAAAATTTTGAATTAAACTAACATGAATCTGGATGAGGTTTCATGGCATAAGTACAGCTACTGAGTTACACTCATATTAAAACTAATATAGAATATTTTGAACTTTGTGGCAGCCATTGTTAATCTCGTGTAACTGAGCACAAGATGCTGGATTTCATAGACTGATAATACTCAACATAGAAAGGTCAAGGTTTCATAACATTTGTCTGTCAGGTTCTCTTGAGTTAATCAAGTAAAATTTAACTGAACAATAGATGAATGTATCTTTACCTAATGAGTCACATCCTACACACTGTGATTTAAAAAAAGAAAATTAACAACGCTTTGTTTTTAATTTTTGATACCGTGAGACTCAAAATACCATCTAACATTTTTAATTAAGTTCAAAATATCAAAAAAATAAAATTCAAAATTTAAAAGTTGAAATATCTTTAATACAGAAATGTGTAGTATGTAGATTTCTGCTGTGGTATTTTGGCTAATGCAGAACTTATTTTAGCTTTTTGAAAATTAGGTAATTGGTAGGCAAGGCAAGGGATTTGGAAGACTAAGGTGATGTAGAGGGACAAGTTATTCAACACCGGAGAAATGCCCCATATGGCCTACATCTGACATAGATTTTCTAAACCCTCTCTCGTCGGACTAATTGTACTTTTGGGGAAATTTGTGAATGACATGTTTGTGGTGATTTAAACCAGACAGTTCTCTAATTAGATACGGGCCAGGCTGTCCATGACGATCTCATTCACTTCAACGCCAACATGTTTCCAGTATTTCCTAGGCTTGCTGATGCGTTCTGACGGAGATTCAAATAGCCATATTTTTTTTAAATTTCGTCCTTCACAACTAATGTGTTCTTATCACCATGTTGATTATTGGTGGCTATGCCTTGGAAAAACTGTTTTGAAGGTGCTAATCCTCTCCCTTTCGAAGAAAATGTAAGGTTTAAGAAATTCCGAGATCCGCCCTTGCTTCACAGTATAATATATTATGACTAAAACCTGACTTAAGCTATGCTGTTGTGTAAACGGAGCCTTGTGTAGTTTGTCGTACACGAAAAAAGGTGTTTGATATCAAAACACTGAGAAGTTTGTTTTAACCATGCTTGAGGTGTTTGTGCATCACATCAAACGCTCCTTCTAGTGTGGGAAAGAAGCATTTCAAACGAATCCGAATTTAATCCCCTCGCTCACCGCTCGAAGCGCGGCGCGAGGGTATTAATCTCGACGTGCGTGGAGTTCTTTTACACGCGTGGTGACTAGGGAGAAAAATTTTCGCAGTTTTTGAATAATTTATATCGGTATATATATATTGATTATTTATTAACCGTGTGTGAGGTCTGTACGGGAAAGTATTTGCCTGTGGTATTCGTACAGACCGAGCGACGAAGGCGAGGTCTGTGCGGAAAAAACCGAGGACATCTTATTTAGTGGACAATTTATGACTTGAAAGGACAATTCTAAAACTCAGCGCTTTGGAATATGCATTGGCCAACTGTTCACATTCTGTAGCAACGCTTTGACTTTTCTCTTTCTAATCAATATGAACAAAAGACGATACGGAAGCTCGCTTGTTGCCCGGACATTTGCTAAGCGACTGAGTATAAAGGACATTCTTTGCTGAAGTTGAAACGATGCTGATTTGTATAAATCGAGACTTTTCACGTTCTAGTTCTCACTTAGCTGATCTAGACAATCACAGATACGTCTGAATCGAGTAGCTTTGAAATGCAAGTTTTTCGAACTGAATAGTTTTGAGCAGCTTTCAATAGTGGCTTCCCGACTTCATTATTCCCTAAGACAGACTTCTTGTTTCAAATATTATCGCCTGGATTTTGGTGGTGTTTAATGGCAAAGTAGAATGCAGATTCTGATTCATTAAGATCATGGCTTTCGAATATTTTGTAATACTTATCCGGATTGTGTTGATGGTCAATTGTTCAAGAAGTGGGATAAAACACTCATCGTCCCTAAGACTTGACCTGAGCTGACAGTCTTCGGATCCTTTCACCGCTTTCCACACCAGGACTTCATTGCCTTTTTTAGGATTGTTTTCCCCGTGAAATGTCGCTCCACTGAAGACACTGGAATCTAATTATGGCTTGTAAACAAGAATGAAAGGCAAACAGCCGCCAGGAAATACGCTGAAAATCTATTTATCTTTGTAGATCTTACTATCCTTCGGCGAAATTGTTGTCCACTTCAGTCTTTCTGTCCACTTCTCAGGTGGTTTGTGGATGATTACCATCACCATGTCCGACCAGTAATGCTTTCATCAGGATTTTAACACCTCTCAAGAAAGTTTAAAAGTTTAAAACTGACTTCTTTCAGTAAATTCAGTGTTGAACCTTTTGTGTTGAGGTGCCGCTGACCGCTTGGTTGAAAATACCTAAGAGTTGAAGATTTGTACGCTACGCCATTTTTCTCTTTTACCAAAGTATTACAGTGGATAAAAGTCCGTATTTAACTTCTCTTTACTCGTTCTTCTCTAGACGAAACGTGCACAAGTTTTACTTGTCCTACTTTGTTGTATGTTTTGTATTCTCGGATTTTTGATCAGCAACAAAAATGCAGAACTCTCTCGTGTTTTCTTTGTTTATGTCGTCGGTTTCGTAATTCGTTTCATCTTCGTTACGAAAGTCTTTTACCTCCGGATGAATACTTAGCATAAATCTTCTTCATAGCACTTCTACTAGAAATTTTTAATTAACTTCGAGATAATGTAGGATTTATCAGTTTTGTAAGACAAAAAATATGAAAAAAACCATTTTCAATGATAAGCTATCCGTAATTCTGGTATCCGACCGGTAAACTATGAGAACGCTCTGCTTTTAAGACGGAAAGTGTTGCCATCGACTAAAGTGTCTTTCTTCAAAGTGAAAAAAAGTGATAAGTTTGATTCGAAAACGACACGAAATACTTCAAGATCGCAAGTAATACAGGGTTCTTGATACAAATATCCATTGTTTAGCAGTAGAATTGTCAGGATGGATCCCATTATTTACAAAACCGTTAAAGATTATTTTCACCAAACGTTTTGGTTGAATAAAACAGGGTCGAAATTTCAAACGTAAATATGATGACGAGCAGTTTAAATATAAAACAAGTTCCAGTTTGAGTTGTTAATATTTGTGTCCAAATGTTG
Source organism: Heliopora coerulea (assembly GCA_030142905.1). NCBI lineage: Eukaryota > Metazoa > Cnidaria > Anthozoa > Scleralcyonacea > Helioporidae > Heliopora > Heliopora coerulea. Next base: position 53,097 of record JASJOG010000557.1, read on the forward strand.
TGTTTTTCTTATATTGCATACCCTCTTCCAGTTATAGTAAGGAGGATTTGTCTTTTTGACAATTTTGAAAAGTTATCAACGTTACTTAGATTCTCGAGATATATTGGAAGTGTGGGCGAGGGGTTGTTGCGTGCACGTATTTCTAGTTAATTTGGGTGAACACAGTATTGTTTGATTTTCACAATTCATTCTCCCCTTCTATCCCTCTCGTGGCTGAGGCCCATAACTACAAATTTGCGAAGGAAAGCTGTGAAGGGAATTTTAGTTAGTATGTAACGTGACAGATTATCACTGTTTCTATGGCAACAAAGCACATTGGAAAAATTCAATTTTCTAAAGTTTGAAAATTCTAGTTATTAACTTTTCCTATTGGTTGCTAGAAGGCTAACCATAAATAAGCGTTATCTCCTTGTACCAGTTCTACAGCACTTCAACAGACAATTGTTGACTTTTTCAAGTAAATATTGATTTAGAGCATTGCAGGAAATGCCGTAGAACTTTCTGTTGAACTATCGTTTGTAAGTTTTTATTTAGCGGAAATTCTCGCCTAGCTCTGCAAATTTTTAAGGCTAGATTTCCGGATAGTTTAATGTGTCACCAAGACAAAATTTCGACTACAAGATTTTCGTAAAATTTTACTTGTATTAGCTTTATAGGGGTATAATTACCTTATGCACAAAATTTGAACTGAAATAAAATTAGTGGTGTTGAAGTTGTAAGTTTATAAAGTGCGTAAAACCGCGTTTGCCATTAAATTTTCGCCATTTTTGAATCGATCACTTAGAGGAGTTGACGGCGTCATATTCTTAGCAACTTTTCGTGACTTAAGAAACGGGAGTGCAACTGGGTTGAAATCCTAAATGTGGAATTTATAAAAGTCTGGCAGTTCTTCTTATTGGTGGCCCGAATTGAAATCATCTTTAACATCACTGGAGTATGTTCCAACAAATTCTGAAGAACCTGATTCCAAAATTCGTCTGTACGATGACAATGGCCGAATTTAGACTAGACCTGATTTTGGACTTCCTGTTGCATCCTTAAATGAAGTCCCAAGTTAAGAGGGAAATATTTTGCTGTGAACGCAGCCTTACGGACACCCATGAGAAGTGGCCTCCTTCGATAACGCGGAGATTAGTCTTGTTTACCAAATGTAATTATATTGGCTTATATAAAGCTGAAACCACTGAAGTGCGGAAATTCATGTATTAAGCACTCAATTCCACATTCAAGATTATAATATGAATTGGCAGAATATTTTAGATAATCGACCCAACATGTTTCGGAGTGTGCTGATTCTTTCATCAGGAATTTTGATTAGGTTCGTTGTATATTGTATAATAACAGTTGGATTTAATTCAAAATGCATTAATCTGTAGCTGATGCAAACCAATTTGGCTTCATCAAATTAAATCCAACTGACGAACCTACTTCAACCAACATGACGAACATACTTCAAATTGCATGGTGAAGGAATCAGCACATTCTGAAACATGTCGCAAATAAAGTTTTCGATCAAAACTGTTGTGTTGATTATCAAAACATTCAACGTTATGATAACAATCTTAATGCGGACAACATAAAAATATAACGCAATCGTAGTCAAATGAATATAAATTTTTGCTATTCTTGTCCTTCCTCGAACATTACATTGCATACACCACCTCCAGTTGCCCCGATTTGTTTCTTCAGCGCTGGAGGTAAGCCTCCGATCGATACCCTATGTTTGACGCATTGCTCAGGTTGAAAGATTACACCTTTTGCTGTTCATTACCAGAAAATGTCGTATAATTAACGCCAACTTTAAACTCTTTAACGCAAAACGACACTCATTTTATTCAATCGACATTAATTAACGCTTTTGTGGCGATCAATTACCATTTTTGCAATAGAAAGTGATATTCATTAGATTAGATATGCAACCATTTGTATCAAGGGGCATTCTATAATGGCTACAGACGACCATATACACCATTCTACCATACTTAAGGGATAATAAAATTTCAATTGGCCAAGATAATTCTCCGGTCTGTGCGAGGGTCGAGTTAAGTTTTTATCGAATTCGGACATTTATAAGAGATAAGGGAATAAAACTGTCATAATTAGTACAGTACATAAACTGATTTCGGTTAGACAGTTCGAACCTCCAATATTGTGCCAATATGTCCATGACTGTTTTGCCATTTTTCGCTCAGCCGACCGCGTTCTATGTGTTCGGCTGCGACCTTTGAAGACTATCTTAACTCACAACATTAAAATACTTTTTGTAGTGGGATAGAAAATAGTTCTATTATACCTTTCTTGAACGTCTTAATTGATCGCACACACGGCTTTCAATATCTGTTTATCGCAAGCCCACGTTCACCGGTTTGTTTACAAATTTTGATAGTTTTATTCCCTTACCTTTTAAACGTGGTTTTGTCTGCACTTTCACTTAACTGATATTATAAAATGTTATTATCATACCACATTCTCCCTGACAAGTATAATTTCAAGCTGTTAACCAACTTTAGTTCACAGCACTTTGCTAACACACATCAACTTTTATTACATCTTAGACAAAACATATTTTGCAATCAAAGCTTATAAAACACGGCAGCACTGGACCGCATGAAAGCCTTGATCGGAAAGCTTTATTTAGCCGCAAAACATTTTTTTTTCTCTGGAACGCGAAAGTTGATGTGTGTTAACAAAATGCTGTGAACTAAAATGCATGTTAAGATTCAATTTTGTCCCAGAAATAGACTGGACAACTGTCTTTAGTTACATAATTCAATACTGTGAGTTAAGACAGCTCTGAAAAGGCCCAACAGAGTGGAAAGTGGTAAGTAGAGCATTTTACATTAACAAACCGGTAAACGTGGGCTTGCCATAAACAGATATTGAAAGCCGTGTGTGCGATCAATTAAGACGTTCAAGAAAGGTAGAATAGAACTATTCTCTATCCCACTATAAAAAATATTTTAATGTGAGCGAAAAATGGCAAAACAGTCATGGACATGTTGGCGAAACAAAAGAGGTTCAAACGGTCTAACCAAAATCAGTGTATGTACGAATTATGATAGTTTTATTTCATTATCTTTTATACATTTCGGAATTCCATATAACTTTAATTCGACCCTCCAACAGACCGGAGAAATATCTTGCCTAATTGAAATTTTATTATCCCTGGAGTATAATAGAATGGTGTTAATGGTCGTCTGTTGCCGCTATAGAATGGCCCTTGATACAAATGGTTGCGTATCTACGTTAATGAATGTCAATGCAAAAATGGTAATTGAATGCGACAGAAGCGTTAATGAATGTCGATGGAATAAAATGAATGTCGTTTTGCGTTAACGAGCTTGAGATTGGCGTTAATGATACTATATTTTCTGGTAATGAACAGCAAAAGGTGCATTAATTTTTTAAAAAAATTTATCGTTGTTGGCTTTTTATGTATATCAGTTTATAACCGGAGAATGCCTCGCATGGGCTATTTAGTTCTCTTCGCAACCTTCCCGGTGTTTTTTTATCGTAGTTTCCAATACAGTTGTTAAAACATAACTAAGTCTAGTCGTTGTGTACCAGTAGGGGTAATTGGATCTTAGATGCCTGGCCATTATTGTTTTGCACTCTAAAAGATTTCTCACTGTTTATTATTTACATTAAGGATGGTAGCACCATGCGCTGACGAGGCTCATCATCGTAAAGTAAATCATACACTGGCATTAATTCATCTGGATCAACAAAATCCATTCAAACCATGATGGGATCGCAAATTATAAAATGTCGTTACGTGAAGGATTCGTTACGCTCTTCCTGGTGATTAAATGATCCATTGTTAGCTGGAAGATTGTTGATATTTTCAAGTACAGTTTTTAGTGTTCTTGTCGTTATATACTCTTTACGTTTGTCTGAAGTCTGTAATACAATAAGTATTTATCGTTCAAGTTAGAAAACCGAAAGGGTCCAATAACTGCAGAAACTTCAAAGAAGATATGTTGAAGTTTCGAGCAAAGGGTCTTCGTTTGAATGAAACGTGAAGTGATATAAAAATTAGGTGCTGTTTTGACAGGTTTGAAAAGTCTTGTACGCAAAAATGACCCGTGAGATTAAAAAGACAATAAATAGTAAGTAACGAGGATGTAAATGGTGAAAATTCATTTACTATTTCAAACGTCGATCAGTAAACGGAAAAGCTGAGGAACAGACAGAGGACACAAGGGAATGGTAACGCATGAAGGTTAAATTTTTGTTTCAGTTCGTATCCATTCCATAACAAGTTACTGATTCTTTTAGCATAGGTTTGTGACCTTAAAGAAGCAGCGATATTCGTGTTTAAGGACATCTTGTTTTTTTTTTCCCCCAAAAACAACACAACAACTCCCCGACCCAGGATTGCGGCCGAGTTCACGACAGGATCCCTCTGATGGGGTAAATAGTCCACTGCAGTTAACATTGACAGAAACTAACATTGTAAAGAAATTTAGTATTAGCATCCGTACAATTGTCTATGTTGTTGTCGACTGATCAATGCATTCCCATCCATATCTTAACGGTTGCCGTCGAGGTCTTGTGCTTCGACGATGTTCGGGGCCCGCCTCTGCCGAGCAGCTTTCAGAGTTCACTTCATCTCGACCGGCTTGTCTAGGCTGTACCTCTTTCGCGGGGGTGTTATCTTGTATTCGAGTGTCGTCAGAGATAACGTTTTCATTCCTCAGTCGACGCATGAAGGTGGGCGGTCGGACCCTGCTCAGCTTGGGGCATTGTAAGAGTCTGATTTCGTAGTCGTTCTAGTCGATTAGTGATAAGACGAAGTTAATCACGATTCTGAAATTTCCGCTATTTTTGATTCTGTACATGTGAACTTGTAAACACTTCACAACGACATAGGGTCTTTGCCAACGACTCTGTAACTTAGATGGATATCATGGTTTAGGGGATACTTGCATCATTACTGTGTCGCTGACTTCAAGTTCGGTGTGCTTATTAAAACTGTCAGCAACTCTCCTTTGTTTCGCTTGTAGATCACGAGTAAGGGCTCCGGAATGAGCTTCTTTCAGGCGGGAAATGAGGGTGAATGCCCATTGGTGAGGCGATTGTAGACGTTTAGTGAAGTAGGGGGTGCCACGACTAATCTTGGGGTACGAGAAAGATATCCATGGGACAGGAAAAAGGGTGAAAAGCCAGTAGGTTCGTAGTCCTGATTCATGTACTGTAGTTATACTGGACCTAGGGGGTTTCCAAATCCCAATCATCTCCGTGTTCGTCGGTTGATTTCGTAGCATGTCTCCAGTGGTACGATTTAGTCTTTCAGCTGTTCCATTGGCTTGAGGATGGAGGGCAGAAATGCGAACTATCGAACCCACAGCCCCGATCCGTAAGGATCGATTCCCGAATCTCTCGTCCACAGAAAACATCGCGGATGACAACAGTCGTCACCGTTTTCGCGGACTTGTCAGTGATAGGTGTGATCTCAGCAGTCTGAGTGAGAAGATCGATTACCACCAAAACATAACAATTGCCTTGATTACTGGGTTTATTGCCAAACGGACCTTTAATGTCCATGGCGATTTCCTACCACGGTTCTCATGGCTGTGATGAAAGAGTCAGGCGTGCACCGCGATGAAAGGGAGGTGGACGATTCCCAGCACTAATGACGCATGAATGACAATATTCCTTGACATCTTTCATCTTTGTTAACCAGAAGTATTCACGGTGAATTAAATTAGTTGCTTTCTCGACACCCATGTGGCCAGCCTCGTCATGTTTCAGGCATAAAACAGTTGGGATGAGAGTGTCGGGGACGACAAGTTGGTTTACCTGTTTACCAACTTTGCAACGAACGTACAACAGCGCACATCCTTCTTTCCTACAAAGAGAAATTTAGATTTTGTTGACCAGCGACAGACCTGTGGGTATGTTAAGGGTATCGCTCTCCACGTTTCTAGAGCGTCTTGGTGATGATACTTAAGACAGGATCTGATTCTTAGAGCCTCCGAGATTGTGTGATGTCAAAACGACCATCGCGCAACGAATGAACATCTGGTTTACGGGACAGGGCATTCGCATGAGCATCAGTAAAACCTGGTCTATGTAGCACGATCAATTCAAATTCTTCCGACTGTTCTCGCCATCGGGCATAGCGGCCAAGAGGATCACGAGTGTTTCGTAGCCATTGAAGTCCTCTGTGATCTGTGAGCCAAGTAAAGCGGCGCCCTGAAAGGTAAGGCCGACATTTTAGTAGTGCGAAGTTGAAGGCACATGCTTCTATATCTCGTGTATGCCAGTTCAATTTATTGTTTATGAGTGCTTTTGATGCAAACTTAACAGGTTGGTCACGACCAGAATCATCTCTTTGTGATAATACACACTCTATTCCAGTACCAGAAGGGTCGGTGCTTACTTCGAAGGGAGCTGACATGTTGGGGAATTGGAGAACATCTTTTGAGGTTAGGGCAGCTTTTAAATCATTGAAGACCACTTCCCGTTCTAAGGAGCAGACGAATTTGGATTTACCAATTAATTTTGTTACTGACGTGTAACAAGAAATGAAAAGATTTATTTACAAACGAGAAAAGAAACTAAAGAGTTAAGATAACAACTAAAAATCTGTCTTCTTGACACTTTTAAGCTTGCGACTCTGACAACCCAGCGGTGACAAAAGATGAAAGTTCTGCCAGTAAAGCGTTCCAACCACAACTGTTAACTTCTTGTATTACACCAACGAGACTTGAATACAGGTAACGATCTTGAGTACACAAAACAACACAAAACAACACACAGAGGGTCGAAGCGAGTCGACTATGACGTAATTTACGTAATTTCTAAAATAACCTAATATACTATATTTAGTAACAATCATGACAGCGTTCATGACTCAAGTAACCTAAAACGTTTTCACATCAGCGTGAGTAAGCAGAATTACAGCGGTATGACTAAGGAATAACTAAGAGAAGTTCAAATATTCTAGAATGTTCTCGGCGCGTGACGATTGTCACGTAACACCATCCACCTGTTCAATTCTCTGTCGGTACATTAGGTTTCCTCTGCATAGCTAAGTATTTGTCGAACTTTTTTCATGTAAATCCGCCATTCATCTCTCTATCTGAACAAAAATCTTATGCATGTACAGTCCCCGCTCAGTACTCGCTCTCAGTTTACAAGTTTGTTACGTTTACAGACATACATATTTTTATGTAATGGAATTCCTTTTATACAGGCAATATTAGAAGTAATAGAAGACAACACGACTTTAACGGAGTCAAAAGTCTCGAATTAGGTGAAACCACAAAATACGATAATATTGGAGATCAAGTTTTCGTTTCATTCCTTCAGTTTGACTCGATATTTCATTGAAAAGTGGAAGACTCTTTGATCTGCGTTGGGACACCCTGTTTATCTCGCTTTGAACTCTGCTCAATAAGCGTCCGTGAGCCTAAGTCAGGGCAGCTCTCAACACTTACTCCCATAAAGATAGTCGTTTCAAAATTGCTAAAGAAGGTCGCACAACAGTCGAATTCCGGGCAAATTTGTTCTTTGTTCAGTTCCCTTGTGGCCACAACGAAATCCCGATGGAATATGGTTAATATGGTTAGATTTGACAGTGATTTTGAATTAGCCCTTTCATTCATAATCTTTTATTCTTCTGTTCTTTGCTCTCTTGTTTTCCGCTTTTTTCTGGAAAAGGTTAAAGTCAAACAGTCTGATCTTGTCTTATAGCCCAAGTATCGAGTTTACAAAACATAGTTCCCTCGAGTATTTTTCTTGCTCTGTTTCTTAAAATTTTCACAGTAATGGTTTTCGGACTGAAAATTCTATGCCATTTGGCTCAAACCATGCTGAAAATTTTCGTCTTTTGAAAGAAGTTTAAGCGCTGTTTGCGTTAACACGAGCATGCAACTAACCCAGATACTTTTTCCTGTGTAAACAGCCAAGGAATCCGAATACTATTTGATTCCCAACACCTTTGCAATAGTGTACACGTACTTATTATTATTCTCCCTTCTCGTCTTCTCCCTGTGCAAACTATTAAACGTGCTTGTTTTCAAATAAGGGAAGAAACAAACTCCGAACAATAATGCCATCTTGATAACTCAAGATATGAGTTAAAATCAAGAGAATTACAATGAAATTGTCATATTTCGTCTTTATTTCAAAGACATCATCAGACAGACTGATGCTAAAGTTGTCGGCTGGTTCTGGATTATGCTTGTTTTCGTTCGCACTCTTTTTCCCAGCACGCAGCGTTTACAAGATTAAACTGCGTAATCAAATTGCTTTTCTCGGTGTCGTTGTAGTCCAAAGCAGCCGGTTTTCAAACCGAAAGAGAAATGGTAAAGAAACTCGAGAAAAACCATTGTCTGTGAAAGTTTGGTCATTCCTTTCAAATACCTGGCATGGGAAACTTGGCTTCCAGGTTGATCTTAAGGAATAATGATGAAGGTAAGGCACATCACTTGAAATGGGGAAGAAGAGAACTTTTCAGGAAAGTTCAAAACAGATCTTTTTCATTTTGGCTATATGTTTACCGATTTCAGATCACGCGAAAACTCCCTTGAGCGTGTGTACTTTTCGTATGACTTAAATACTCAAGACAAGACATTAATTTGGAAATAATTGCGTCAAGGCGTGCTTCACCCAAGATATTTTAAATGGGTAGACATTAACTCTTTCGAAACTGGAGTTCTCTCCTCGACAAGTAAAATCGTTTGGCGTTAGCCAGATTGAAATAGTACAGTTTATTGTCAATTGGGAAAGTGTTGATGAGATAGTTCTTCACAGTTCCGTAATTGGAGATCTCCCGTGACGAGTGAAATGGTTACGCGTTAGCTACAGTAAAATAGTGGAGTACTTGTTTTCAATCTGGAAAAGGTTAAGGAGATAGACATGAACAGAAATTTTTCATGATAATCTGGCACTACCGAAGTCAACTGAAAAATGTTGTAGAGCGGCGGACCGGTATCCCATAGGTGCAAGTTCAAATTCCGCTCGAGTCAACATTTTTCAGTTGACTTCGGCAGTATCAGATTATAATGAAAAGTTTCTGTTAAGGAGATAGTTTAGAATACTTTTGTGACTAGAGCTCTCCCCTAGACGAGAAAAATTGTCTGGCGTTAGCCACAGTGAAACGGTAGAGCTCGTCGTCATTCGGGAAAGTGTTAAGTCAATGAAGGTGTTCCCAAGCTTTTGTTAATTCCAGCAAAAAATATGACAGCAAGTTATAATGAGAGATCCTGCTTTCTTATTGCTGAAAAATTAAAAGGTTGAACGAATTGAATGAAAATAATTCAATAAATGAAACAAAATTGAATGAAAACTTTAAAAAATTGAACTGAAAAAATTTAGTAAAAGGAACATGACTCCTAAAGGTCATTTAAAAGAAGCAAACAAAACAAAAATATGTTTTATTACATCGACGAATTACTCGCAAAATTAGTGGCCGTTCTGCATCATGATATACAAATAAGAAGTGAAAGTATGAAGCTGAGTTTTCAAAATCACTTCAGAAACTGTTTCGTATAAACTATCAAGATGAACATCGTCGAAAAGCAACTACGAAATTAATGGTCAGATCTCTCCAGAAATTACTAAATTTGGCACGTCATGACCGCATCGCACGAACTTGACGACAATTTGTTCGGTATAATTTGGGTCACCGTGCAGTTTCAAAGATAAAATTAACTGGTTAAAATCTTGCTTGCTGTTTTCTTTAGCACGCAAAGCTCGTCTTTCCGCCTTGAAGAAATAATTATAGTCAACCCGTAGCGCATCTTACTGAAAGATCTAGCAACAAGGGCCAGAGGAAGATCTACGAAGTCTATGACAGAAGGAGACTATATTTTAGTATCTCCACTCAAGTGGTTTAGCTGTACATGATGCAGTACTGTTTCGTTTTGAGATATTACAAGGAAGCACACCAAAAATATACTTCTTTAACTCGAAGCCAGGCAGGTGATTTTGAAACCTCCGGAGTGATATATTTTTTCAGACTTAGGTTTTGGTGATAGAACCACTGATCTCTAGAGAAGACTGGATCGAGCATCCCATGTACAGAAAAAGAAGCCGGAAGCGGATTGCAGCGGCCATTGCCAAAGGAAGCGACTGTGCGACTTCTGTATGTTCCATGTAGGGTCTCTGTTGATAAAGCTATCTTTTCACCTACGAAATCGTTCCATTTTGCCATATAGAGGACCAGGAAATATCTTTGAAAGTGCTGGGCAAAAAGATTTACAACGACTTTGGTCCCTTAGTAATGGCGAGGTCAAATTTCGCTGGCTTCATGTTCTGGGCCTTTCAAACAACAGGATACTCAATCCAATCTTCTCTAGAGATCAGTATATAGGACTTGTTCCGCTACACAGAAGGCGAAATCAGTCACATAAAACGAGTTCGGCTTACAGATATTGAAACATGGTTTCTTAAATTGATATCTGAAATGTTATAAAATTTTATGACTCTGAAACAAAATTCTTGCTTTTTATGATTTTTATGGGCATAAAACCAAAATTCCGGATTTTAGTAGGTGTTTATGATTTTTATGCCCCGTATAAACCCTGCCCTTGATAACCGGAGATTAGAGTTGAATTGAAAGAACATTATGGCATTTACACTCGACGGCTAACTGTTAAGTTGATAATTCTGAAGGAGGAAAATCTCGAGTGTCTGGATATTTTTAAGACCAACCCAGGACTTGAAGACCAGGATTCGGTCTTAACATATCTTGAGACTCGAGATTTTCCTCGTTCACAATTATCGACTTAACAGTTAGAGTTGAATCGTGTAGCTCAGACGAGAAGGAGAGACGGAATAAAGAAGTGTAAGTTAAAGCTCTTGCCAAGAAACCAGTCAAATTCAACAAATGAAAAGAGAAAAAAAACGAGCGAATGGATGACAAGCTTTTATTTGATGTCTTATTTGATCTCTTAACGAACAAATACGAAGCAGTCATCAAAGAAATATTAAACAAAACAAAAATCAAACATTTCAAGTCTCGTGAATCAACCCGTAATGTGACGGACAAGGTCGTATGTTTCTCCAATATCTCACTCCGTTCTTAACCTATTCAGTTAACATCATGTTTGATAAAGGCTCCATAAAGCGGACGTGTCCTACACTTTAAGAGTTCACTCATGCAAAATACGTCAAGCCCAACTTTCGCTCCATATAACGTCAGACGTGTGATCAATGTTTTTACTGAAGCATTCTTCGCGTACCTTCGAGATGAAACAGCTCTTATTTCAGGAATATCTGGAAGATAGTTTCGCTTAACAAATAACAAAAACACTCAAGTCTTTTCAGAAGAGCAGCACATTAAACAAGGTATAAATCCGATAGCTTCAACAAAGTAAAAAAGCTCTCAAAGTTGCCTATGGAACGAAAATTAAGCTTGTTTCAGAAATGCAATTTGACAAACGATTGTGATAACTATAATATAACAAAAACAGCAATTCATAAAATCTTAACTCTCTTTTTCTCGCTTAATTGTCTTTTAAATGTCCTTTGGTACTCTATATTTCCCCAGTTGTTTCTCTGGAAACTATTCCTGACACCTTTCGTGGAAATATCTTTGAAGTTCGTACTGGCGCGTCTTCCCCTTTCGAGCTCCTTTCGATGAGCATTTAAGAGTGGAAAAACAGCCGCACCAGATTGGAACAGGATCTCTCGCACAAAACCAAGAGGCTTTGCTTTACTCGATTGACATTATTAGTGCCACAGAAGTACCGAACTCTACACAATCGTAGAGTAGTTACTAAACCCTGAAATCAAATATCAATGCCAACGGAGTGTTGAATATTCTCGTCCATACTTAAAAGACCATTTCCGAAGTGCCTGGTATCTTTACTTTATAACGAGGGACTAGTGAATAAACCTTTCATATGAAAATGAGTCATTTTTTTCTAAGAATGATAGAATTGAACTATCTCTTAGCCTTTTCGATGTCCTGCAGTGGCGTATATATATAGGGGGAGCAGGGGGAGACCGTCCCCCGAACATTTCTGTCGGAAAATTTAAGCTTGTCGGAAAATTTGAGGGAGGACACTTACTACATTTCGTTTTCTGAGAAGTCAATAAACCTTCAGGACTAGAAATGTCAAAAATTGGACATTTGCCGATCATAGAAATGATACAATATTACGGTAAATGAAAATTTAAACTCGAATTAATTAACGCACAGTGCACAGTCAATTGTAAATGCGGTAGTAGAAACATAGGAAAATCGTGTAATCAAAATAGCCTCTAAAATTGTTGGTAACATTTTGTGTTCTGAAAAGAAGCCAGTCAATACTAGTTGGTTGGCGCCGCTGTGTCCGCGTACTACAGCCGAGGCTAGACTGCTGTTACTAATTCTCAACTCTAAAAATGGGTTTGCCGTTTGTTCAGGTAACCCGATTTATACTAACTCTTGTCGGAAATTTTTCAAATCTCGCCCTCCCCCCTCCAGAAATTGTTATATACGCCACTGATGTCCTGTCATATTAATTACGACAAAAGGCTTTCTTCATAAAACACTTTAATTAGTAGTAACGCGCGATGTTTCGGAGTGTTATTCCATAGTCCCCAGCCCAAGATGATCGAGTAAAACTCTCAAAGATCACGCTTTATTACCAATTTGTTTTATAAAACAGAAGCGTCTGGTCGTTATTAATATGACAGTATATTAAGAATGAGTCCTTACTTACAGTTGAATTGAACCTAATTTTCATATGAAAGATTACTCAGCAGATTTCCTTGCACAACAAAACCATTAGTTACTACGCTGGAACACCACGCTTGGTACCTTTGCTTACTTGACCTATTAGGGTTCCATGTGTTATAGTTACATACTAATATTTAGACCAACACTTGGTATTCTCGAAATGAGATCCATACTTCGGCAGAGAATTGGTCATTTCTGCTACGGCAAGACATAGCGGCATGTAGGACAAGTTGTGTGCTACAGAAAAAAGAACAGAGAAGTAAACCAATTGTTATCCAAATTTTACGCACAAAATGAAGTTAAAACAGAATAAATTGCATTGGTGGAGCAAGAAAAACAAACATAGTTAACGATGAAAAAATGGAAGAGGCGTGGTCATGGTAACTCAATAAGATAAACTCTCTGTCGTAATGAGTAATCAACAAATAGAAAATTCCTTGAGTGTCTCTGTGCTGTGATAGATATACGAATAACGTCATTTCAACCGGAAAATGCCTAGTGAAAACACGGGGCGTAGCCGAGTGTTTTGTGGTACCTTTCCAGTTGAAATGGCGTCATTCATGTTTCCATCACGGTACAGATACACGAAAGATGTTTTCTATTTGTTTTATAAAGTAAGGAAGGTTTTTTCGAGTTTTCGTGACGTCACCCATGTCTCTGCACTCTTACACAAAATAGAAATCACCCTCAGAGATAAATGAACAGAAGTTTTTCATGATAATCTCACAAAGCCGAAGTCAACTGAAAAATGTTGACTCGAGTGGGATTTGAACTCGCACCTTCGGGAAACCGGTCCGCCGCGAGCTTTTATCCAACTTAAGTGCACGAGATTTTCTCGCGACAACTTAATGTTTATCCGTGAGAGGACATCCATGAGTTTATCTATACTCAGAGACAACTTAACGCTCATCCGTAAGAGTGTCTTTGAACTCTGAGAGAAAATGAGGCTCATCCAATCAGACCTTGCGTAGGACGCATGTTATTAGGTTGAGGCGGTTTTGTAAAAAATCCGAAACGGAAAACCGTCACGAAATAACCGAACTAACCGACATAACCGAGTCTTTTGATCAATTAAATCATTGTGACCAAAATAAACGAGTCTTGTGTGTTATCATAATTATATTTATATAAAAGCAGTTTCTTTACGAGTTATGTACAGTATGAATGATTGTTTATAAGTTTTCGGCTAAAAAGACGAGCATGTCAACCTTTTTAGGTTTCAACTGTGCTCGTGCGGGAGTGCTGACAAGCCCTGCCTTGCTAAGTAGACGTTCCGATGGAGAACTTGAAGCCTGAATGCTCAAATATCTCTTGGCAAGTTGGCTTAAAAGCGGAAGTTCAAGTTCGTGTCGTTGCCACCACTTCAACGGATCTTCATCGCAGTCAATAACAGGATATTTCGCGGTCGACTTGTTAAGCGATGAGTCACACACTTTAATAACCTTCTTGTCTGCCCACACGTCTTCGCTTCGAACAATCGCAGCGCTATTCTCGCATTGAGCTATCTAAATGCGTACGATCGCTCAATCATCAGTCATTTTTGTAGTTTGCTTATAATTTGGTGTTAATCACATGTAGCACACTTGTTTGTCTTTAAATTTTGAAGTGGTTTTTCAGTTATTTCGGTTAGTCGGTTATTTGATGTTAAGAAGACTCGTGAAACCAATCTGTAAAAATAACCGATTCTTCCCGGTTAACCGCCTCACCCTACATGTTATTCTATAATCTAAGATAAAATTACCATTTTTAACCACTTGCTAATGCAGGACTCGTGATAGAAATGTTTACACGGCAGCAACGTAGCTTCTCGACCCAGATCGTATTCACAGTGACATATAGAACAACACTTTCCATCATCTAGAACGCAATGAAAATCTCGCCTGTCAATAAAGGGTTTCGCCAAGAAACAAAGGTTGGCAATCAAAGCACTCTTGCCGTCGAAGGATGAAAGGATGGTCGACGGCCAGTTAGGAAGTTGTAAAAGAGTGGAGGAATAGAGGAGAGGGAAAGTAGGAATAAAATAAAAGGGGAAGTAGGAATAAAATAAAGGAAAAGGTATGAAGAAAGGAAGGAAGAAAAGAAGGAAGGAATGAATGAAGGAAGCAATGAAGGAAGGAAGAAAGGGAGGAAGGAAGGAAAAAAGAAAGGAAGGGAGAGAGGAAGGAAGGAAGAAAGAAAGGAACGGAGAGAAGAAGGAAGGAAGGAAGGAAGGAAGGAAGGAAGGAAGGAAGGAAGGAAGGAAGGAAGGGAGAGAGGAAGAAAGGATAGAGTGGAGAAGGCAAAGAGAGGAAAGTGACGGAAGGGAACGAAAGAGAGATGAAGGGAAAAGGAGGGAGAGGGAGAGAAGGGGAAGGAGGTGAAGGATGAAAGTAGGACGGGGAAGGTGAAGTGAAAAGAAATTGAACGAAATAGAAGCGAAAGGAAGTGGCGGGACTAAAGAAGGGGGAAAAAATAAAGGACGAAGAATAGAGGTATAACTAAATTACACACCAAGATGCTTTTGTGTCACACGAATGTTCGGTAACCACTCGATCACGCCAGGAAGAACACCTGGTGTCGAGGTATCCACTTCAGCACCTCCTGCCACTGTAGCCCAGATGACAGCCTGCAACAATCAATCAATCAATTAGTCAATCAATCAATCAGTCAGTCAGTCAATCAACCAATCAATCAATAGATCAATTAACCAATCAACCAATCAATCAATCTGTCAGTCAATTAATCAATGAACCAATTAATCAATGAATCAATGAATCAATGACCCAGTCAATCAATCAGTCAATCAATCAATCAATAAACCAATCCATCAATCGGTCTGTCAACCAATCAATCAGTCAATCTATCGATCGACAAAGCAACCAATCAATCAACTAATCAATCAAACAATCAAATATTTATACATTAAACACCTAGGAATACAAGACTCCTTAACCACTCAAAGTATAATTTTCTCCCGACATGTATATACTTATATATATTCTGAAATACAAACTTCAGTACAGTGTCAACTTGGTAGTTTGGAGTATTCGTCGGACAGCTTCCTGAGAAACCAAGTCTCCTCAAACATAAAAATCACCTGACGATTGCACTTGCCAGAAAGATGACGGATGCGTTGAAAGACCGGTACAGTGGGGAACTGAAGTCAAAATTTTGCGACGTCTCCCAACTGACTTGAGACTTGACCTGGTACTTAACTTCTCCAGTTCGAGACTTACATATGACTTGAACTTAAAAGCACCGAAATTACAACCAAACATGCAGAGGAATGCGAGAGGAAGTAATCGGTAAGACTAACTGCTGTGTCAAATAAATTCAAGCAAAATTTTCCCAACTTTGCCATATACTACGTGTTGATGATCTCTATTGTTGTCCTCAATCCAAAAGTCCTTGAACATATATTTTTAAAACAAGCAAAAATTTTCATTATCTTGGGGGATTGCCTGCAAGCTTTATCTGTAATGTATGAATTGAATCATTTTCAAAATATAATAAATTTGATACCACTGCAGGTGTGATGCAGTTTATAACCATACCCGATGCCGGTTGTCGAAATCAAAAATTCCTTACAATGACCTCTAAGTGAGCTTCGTCATTAATCACTAGAGAAGTGTCCTACACTAACTTTATCAAGGCGGGAGCTCTCCCCTTGACGAGTAAAATCGTCTGGCGTTAGCCAGAGTAGAATAATAGAAGTCTTATGCCGCCGGAAAGGAGTTAAAGGATACCGGACAGTTCTGCGAGTGTATAGCAAAAAGTACGTCAACCACAGGGTTCGTGCTGCTCTAGGAAAGTTGAATTCAAGGAGTATTCAAGGAGTTTTCAAGGAGGAAAATGACAATTGTCAAGAAGTATTTAGGAAATTTTCTAACAACAAAAGACAATAAACTTCAAACGTTGCATTTCACAAAATGTTTGTTTGAGGTACCATCTATCGTTTGATTTCAGTGAAATTGTACTACAGCAGTTAAAAAATCACGATAACTGAAAACCATTCCTTTAGTTTCTCTATTGTTCCATCATTTCATGGTCTTTATTGTTTTCCTATAGCTATTAGCCTTAGTGACGTGAAACGTCTTCCATTTTTCTGCAAGGTCCACTACCTTATTTACTTTTACCTGAACATACTATTCAAGGTGTATTCTAGGAGTTTTAGACAAACTGTAAATTTCGAGCGCTCTTCAAGCGTCCTTGAAAGTCAAAATTAGATTCAAGGAGTGTTCAAGGAGCTCAAGAAGTTCATGGAGTAACACGAACCCTGCAACCATAATCTTTGAGCCTATGTGTGGGTGGAACTTTACAAAGATTCCGCTCCAGCGAACTCTCTCAACAGGAGCTTCTTTTACTTGTTTGTTTGGTCATTTTTTAGCAATGGTAAAACTAACAAAGTTGAATTTGTGCTTGGTCGCTAGATTTGTCGATTAGTTATGGATGAAAACGCGAAAAGCAAACGGATGATAGTTTACTACCCTACTAGGTGGCTTACCCTCGGCAGCCACATGAAGTGTCGATTCTACTGAAAATACGGTAATGAACGACGTTGGGGAAATAAACCTACCTTACCAATTCGCGAAGCAATTGCACCGAAGAACAACTAGAAAATTTAAAACAATTATGTAAGCGGTCTTACTGCACAGAAGCCTTTTCATAAAGATACTACCACTACTACTACTATCCACTACACACTAAGCCCGTAATACCGACAGCTGTTTCAGCTACAAACTATACATTTTCGCCGGGAGCTCGCTCCTGTCCCTAATAACGAAGTGTCCACAAGGCGAGAGTTGACGGTCTATTCCGCTGGTACAACATGGACTGCCAGTGTACAAAGTGAATGTGAAAACTTCGTGACGTAAGTTTGATACGATGCACACAGTTGCATCCGGGGTAAGTTGGCCGTCGCGAGCCAAAATGGGCCCTCGGTCACAGCTTGTGGGCGCTCCTTCTCAAGATTTTAAGTTTTGATGACGCTATCTCGACGTGAAGAGACCAAACGTATACCATCGTAGATGCATTATTTATTTCGCGAGTTAGCGCCTCAGGTTTCCTAGCTTTTTTACGTATTACTTCGTTGCGATTGAAGAGCCAGGTGGTAAACGAAGTTTAGTTAAAAATATAACAGCCCAGCAAACAACATCATCAGACGAAACGTTAGTCAATAAAATCTTTTCTAAAGATTTGGTTCCATTATGGCTTTATTTAAACTTGTTTGATGGGCTATTATATTTTTAACTAAACTATTACTTCGTGTTTATGTTTTCATTTTTTTTATATATTCATCCAGTTTTCTGATTAAAATCATAGTTGAAACAATTTAGCGACGTGTTCAGCAGTTTGTTGTTGAGAATCTTTTGTAAAATGTACCTAGATTTTGGTTAAGCTAGCGTTGCGCAACGCAATGATTTGTGAAACCTGTTTCGCAACGGCATTGCGAGACGGGATTCATGACACAACGCGTCACCTCCCTCAATGTCATGAACTAGTGCCGGTCCTCGTTGCGAGGCAGGTTTCACCAAAAGTTATAAAGTTTGCGAGTTCGTGTCACTGACATTGCACCGTGTAACACCTTTCCCTAGGCCTGTCTCGCAACGCGTTGCAAGACAGGTTTCACAAAACGTTGCATCGTGTAACACTAGCTTTAGTTTATCCTCAAATCAGATTGAAAATGCTCCCGCCAAAACTTGCCGGTCCGTATGAGGGACTTATTGCACGGCTAGGCAGCCAATCAGAGCGCGTCATTTCGCGTATAGACCGAACTCAGTCAACAACATGTTGTTTCAATATAATTGTTTACTTGCCATAACGCGACCGACGCTGCTTAAACTAATCTAATTGTAACATCATTTACTTCACAGAATTAAATTCAGAGAGCATTTACTAGGGTTAGTGAGGTTATGAAATAACCAAGGTTAACAACGAGGGAGCCACGCGTGGTATGGCCTGGGTGCAAGCTTAGATCGAGGATGATAACTTAAGGCATGGGTACAGCTCAACGAGCATGAGTAGTTCACTTGCACGATAAGCAATGTCAACTCCGTAAATCTCATCACCCACCTTCCCATCCTTCATTCGATGTTTAAATGGTAAGTTCTTTCCACCAATTTGTATTGGTGTGATAGGTGCAAGCTACAGAGGGGGCAGTGGTCAATTCAAGATACCGTCTGGTCGGATCTTAACCTGAATCCAAATACGACTGTTTTGTGCCCAAGTCCCCCGGTCTACAGCTTGCAACCAACCATCCAATCGGGTAATTATGGTGAACGCAGGTGTTAATTAAAGGTAAAATCTGGATGATATGAAGCTCAAATACGCAAAATGCGGACAATATGAGTAATCAGAAGAGGAAGTTTCATGATTAAACTGTACTAAGATACAGTATACCAAAAAAAAAGAAGTTGACTTGAGCGGGATCAAACACACATCTTCGCATTTCTAGGTCGCTGCATTACCTGTTGAGTTATCGAGTCATCTGGGAACAGAATGCTCGTTTAAGCTAGTATAATATGGCTAAGTTGTCATGAACCCACCCACCCCCGTGCGCCTATGAGTGCGCAATCAGCAGCCTTGGTCTTCATTACAACACAAAACTAACCTCGGTTAATCCTTCAAATTCAGCGATAAAATTGGATTCTTCTACCGAGTCTGACGCTAATCTAAGAATGTTACAATATCAGCATGATTAGAACCAATTTTTTTATATCACAGAGCCAATGTATAGGTACACGTATATATGTTCGTAAATGTGTACGTATATGTCTATGTCTATGTCTATGTCTATGTCTATGTCTATGTCTATGTATGTGTATGTGTATATTATTATTATTATTATTATTAAAATTATTATTATTATTATTATTAATTAGTTATTTTACAACGTTAGCCCTTCAGCTAAAGCTGCTTTTCAAGGGGCCGTATCTTAAACTATTTACATTACTTAATAAAAACTAAAAAGAAAACTAATCTAAATATATAGGATGTATGACGTAAATACATACACTTCAATTAAAGGATTGAAGAATAAATCTTTGCTTTCGTTATTTAGAGTTTTTTTTTTCAATCGATGTCATTCAATTCATAAAAATATTTATCGAGTAAAGTTTTAAAATGACAACTTGAAAATTGCTCATAGTTATCAATTAATTCATTGGGCAAATTATTCCAGGCGACAGCGCCCCGGTACGAGAAACTTTTTTTCATAAAGTTTCTACTGGCCTTGTTTAATGTGAGCTTGCGCCTGTTGCTCCGAATTTGATATGTACTATTATTACAGTAATTAAACATATTATTAATGTACTCCGGTGCAACACGAAGAATAGCCTTGAGTGTCATTAAAATCACCCTTTTTTGAAGGGTAAACTCTACTGGAATCCATTTTAAACTTTTAAAGATATTCTTGGATCTTATTTCGTAATTAGAGCTAGTTATAATACGAGCTGCCCTTTTTTGCATTTTGTAAATTTTTTCAAGATTTGTACGATTATTTCCGTCATACCAGACGTTTGAGCAGTATGTGAAGTACGGAACTACTAAGGAGTTGTACATACGAATTAATTCATTTTGTGAAACAAATGCCTTTGCTCTTCTCAAGAGAGCAATAGCACTTGAAAGCTTCTTGCATTGTGCATCAATGTGTTCTTTCCACTTTAGTTCCTGATCGATTATAACACCTAAAATCTCCTTTTGTTTAACTTGCTGAATCAATGAATTGTTTACTAATATTTGTAAGTTGTTAGAAATTTGATTTAATTTTCTTTTTGAGGCTATCAGCATAAATTTGGATTTTTTGTTGTTCAACATTAGTTTATTCGCCCTTAGACATCTATTCACATTACATAAGTCTGAGTTTAATTTATTTTCAATTTCGTGTGCAGAAGATCCTGTACATGTCAAGTTCGTGTCATCAGCAAACATAGAAGCTTGAGTATGTTTAAGGCAATTTGGTAAATCATTTATGTATATGGAAAATAGCAATGGTCCTAAGTTGGAACCTTGCGGTATTCCACATTGGACTGTTTTTTGTTCTGATTTAGTATTATTAAGTACGCAGACTTGTTTTCTGTTGCTCAAATACGATTTAATAAGTTTATGGGCTGTCCCTTTTATTCCATAATTTTCCAATTTTTGCAGAATACAGTGGTCAACTGTGTAGAACGCTTTTTTGAAATCTAGGGAAAGGACCCCGTTAATTAGTCCTTCATCCATATTTAACAGCCATTGATTGGTGCAATACAGAAGTGCCGTTTCAATGGAATGACCTGGGCGAAAGCCGGATTGTTGTTCACAAATTATATTATTGTTATTAGTATGCAAGTTAATTTGCTCACAAATGAGTTTTTCTAGTATTTTGGCTAGCGCTGGAATTACGGATATAGGCCTATAATTTCCACATTCAGACTTATCTCCTTCTTTATGAATTGGAGTTACTCTCGTAAGCTTGAGATCCTACAGAAAAATGCCAGTATCCAATATTAGATTGAATATAAGCTATAAGGAGTCCTATATAGCATTTCCAGTTGCTTTAATAAGTTTGTTCGAAATTTTGTCTAGACCAGGCGCTTTGTTCGGGTGAATTTGGTTAATTGTAGTGGCTAGAACTGTTTTTGTGATTGCTGTATAATTAAATTCCGTGTGACAAGGCCAGACGTATTCTATTGGATCTGTATCTGATGGAGGAATGTTTGCTACTAGTTTTGGTCCTATTTCAACAAAGAAATTGTTAAACGCGTTTGATATGTTTTCCTCGCCTGTGATGTTTTTGGTTCCAGCTTTTAAGTTATTGATAGTAGTTATTTTCTGATTTTTGTTAAGTAATTTTTTTATAAATTCCCAGCTTTCTTTGCTATTTTTACTCTTTTCCAGGTTTGTTTTGAAATACTGAGTTTTTGCATTTTTAATTCGCTCTGTAACTTGATTTTTACATTTTTCATACGAATTATAGAAAGCAGGGGAATTAAGCTTTATCGCTTTCTTTTTAAGATAATCTCTGTGAAAACTCAATTTTTTAATCTCGTCCGTTATCCACGGTTGTCGATCGCTCTTTACTCTTTTTGATCGCGGTGGTGCGTTAATATCTCTATTTGCAGAAATGTTGTATTCCAATCATGTAATGCTATGTTGGGGTCAGTGTAATCCTTGAAATGCATGAATGCTTGTCTTAAGTCATTTTGGAATTTATCCACCTTAAGTTTATTAAATTGTCTTGTTTCAATGATTCTAGGTTTTCCTCTTGGGATTCCGACCTTCCTGCTAATATATACGAGGTTATGATCACTTATGCCAAGATCAATAACGCCCGAAGCTATGGTCTTTGAATCACTAGTTTTACAAATTATCAAGTCCAGTAATGTTTTTGTTGATTCTGTTACTCTTGATGGTTTATCTCTCATCTGTTGGAGTTGGTATGTAGTTAGTAATTCAAGGAACCATCTAGTGCTGCTACCTTTGTTTTCCTTAGGTAGTAAATCTAAATTAAAGTCTCCTGTTATGATAGTTTCTTTGTTTTCATTATCAATGTTTTGGAGAAACAATTCGAATCTATCTAGCAATTCTGTGTTGGAGTTTGGTGGTCTGTACCATGTAGAGATTAGTATCGGTTTAGTATTAGGCTTTTTTATTTCCAGACAAATTGCCTCGACATTATCTGGGATTAGAGAATTTCTTTCAGAATATGGTATAACATTACGTATATAGATAGCTATCCCCCCTCCATGTCTGTTTCTATCATGTCTAATTAGGTCATAGCCGTATATTTCAACTTCCGAATTTTTTATTGTTTGGTCAAGTCTTGTCTCATAATAAAACCTCTCTAATAAAACCTGTTAAATTATAAATGTCCACAATTAGTAGATTTTTAACCTTATATGCGGCTTGTCGCTTATAATAGGAGGGTCCTTAAGATCTACGACGTGAACTTGTTGGGTTTAAGTGAACAATTGTTGGAAATAGTAACACGAGAATCAAAATGTTGAAAATGTAACAAGAATGGAAATGTAACAAAAATAAAAATTATTGGAAATGTAACACGAGTATGGGGGACAACACTTTGAAGTCAAGTTGAACGAGAAAGCGTGGTCTGAGTTTTCGTGAGAATAAAGCAAAGGCTAAGAAATATAGTCTTGTGAGTTCGTTGCGGAAAGGCGCGCTACCTATCAGCATTCGCGACACAATGAGAATGTTTTGATATATAACCTTTGAAATATAAACTTTGGACAAAACGCCTTTGGATGATTTTTTGAACATTTCAAAATCTTTTTTTTTTCTAATTTTGGACATGATATTCTGAGACGATACAACGTGTTAGTGTTAAACAAGTTAAACACATTTCCCTTCAAACGAAACAAACTACTGAAAGCGACCTATGCATTAACGCTTTGTATCATTCTTATGACAGAGCTGATTTTAAATGAGTAAAGAAAGTATTCCTTGAAACTATTTAGCAGTCTCTCATAACGTATTAGCAACATAATGAAAATCAACAATTTTCATCGGAGTGAAAGACGGAAAATCGTTTTCGTACGATTCCGCAAAAATATTGTGAAGCATGTGAAAAACGTGAAGCATTTGCAATAAAAATACCAATGGTTCAAAGAATGGAGACATACAATACTTCTGTTTTTGTTGCTTTCATAAATAAAAAAAAATTCTACAGAAAAAAATTAAACAAAAATTACTTTGAATATATGTGTATATAAATACATTGAATATATATACATAAATACTTTTTCGGCCCGGGCCACCATTTCACATTCTGCACTTTCCTCGCGCATGATCAGTACAAAACGCCCACCTGTTCAGACCTGTTAGTTCTCAGTCATGGTTTACAAGACCCCGCAGTCCAACTATACTTATCGGACAGTGTCCAGAAACCATAAAAAATATCTGACTTGCGATTGCAACAATGTTTCTTCGTGTTTGCCGGAGCAAAGTGCCGCTCATGCTAGCCCTTGTGGTCCACCTCGTTATGCTGGCTGTAATAAACATCCTCGTGAGCGAAAATGCGAAATTGAAGAAAAAAGTTGGGACGATCATACCCTCGTTGGCAAAGGAAGATCAAAATATTCAATCATTTATGCCCAGCTTGACTGATAAGCCCATTGAGAGGTAGACATCCCACAATGGTGAATCGAATAATCTGCTAAAGGCAACAACTATAAACTAATTTGCAGGAAGTTTTAACTGTACCTGATGCATTTCATAGAGTGTTTTGATTCTGAGAAAACAAAAACAAATTTGGAAACAAAAATACAAATGAGCAGAACACTAAAAATCATTATAAGTGAAATAAGATACACAAATGGTCTACTATAATCATTCAATGACAACAGCCTAGCCTGGCTAGGATGTTCTGTGGTGTCCAGCATATCTGACACTGGGTGTTAAGGTGTTAAAACAGCTGACTGCAAGGGAGGGAGTCAGAAGCTTCAAGGAAAAGTGCTGCCAGATGTAGACAGAATCCTGTGATGGTTGCACAGTTTATTGTCAATGGCTAGGTGCAGTACATTAGCACAATATAAGATTATACATTTACAAGTACATACTTGGTGTTGTGACATCACTACTGGAAAAATCTTTGATTCCACAGGCATGCATAAATCTTTGTCTAAAACAGTAAAAATGCATACAATATCACAATGAGTGTTAAAGTCAAATGTCATGTGGAGTCGAAGGAAATAGATAATACACCATCATAATTTTTTAACTGATGTCTGGTGAGATGTCTAATACAACACAGGTTGCATTCTTTCCATAATTTTCTTGTATTACATGCCTCCCAAAATCTGGGATGCCTGAGCAACAGAAAAAATTATGACATTCCACCAATCTTCTCCTTAAAGTATGGTGCTTTCAGCACAGCTTCAGTCCATTTTAATGTGATTAATTAACTCAAAAAGAGAAACCAAAACTTGCATGCAAACACAATTGTATTTTATAGCATGCCAAACACTTTATACTAACTGCTAATGTTCAGGTCTACCCTTTCATCACATTATGTATCCTTATTATATGGGTTTTTTTTTTAAATGAAGAAATGAATCTGTTTTTCAATATTATTATATAACCTGATATCATATCATCAAAACTGTGGACTTGCAGGGGTTTTTTCCCCCATTAAATGAGTAATATGAAAGTTGAACAAAATATAGTGCTGTATATATTAAAATAGTTGCAAAATGACCTATAAATATATAAACATCGACTCATCAAGAGGCAAGGGCACAGTTTAGTATTTTACTCTGGCTAATGGCAGAAGGTTTTACTCATCAAAGGGATGAGCCCAGCCTTTTAATGAGTTACAGTCATGGACCCATGCTCTAGATGTAAATTCTGGATAAGAGAAGTGAGTACCTAGTACTTGTACAGTCCAGACAAGCATATCTAGTTATAAATCTTTCATATTAATAAAAACATAACTCTATTTATCAAAAATGAAAACAGCTTGCATGTAAAATTGACTTTTGCCTCTACAATAAAAGTTTCATTCCAATAATAATAAAAAAAAATCAGAATCCTTACAAAACAGATGTGAAACGTATTGATGATGCACCCTCTTCCATCAGGTCTGGATGACAAGATTAAAGGAAGGCTAAGAAAAAAAATATATATATATTTTTCAGTGATAAAGTAAACTGTTCACACTAGAAAGCCTAATAAAACTGCAACACTAATATCAAGAAAACAACCTAAAAAATTCTGTAATGCAAAATGCCAGCACTGGGAATGTAATTGTTTTTATTGCCAACAAAAACCTGCTCCATCCCTGTTGCCTCTAATGTCAGCATATCATATATGAAGCAAGTCCATTTCTTAACATGTCCCTCAACCCTGGTGTACATGAGTATGTTATTTCTTCCAATTAAGATTTCTTAAAAGAGGCCTTCACCGGAGCTCCCAATTTTCAAAATACTCCACACCACTGTACATGAATCACAACTCCTAGCACCATGTTGTTCATCATTGCTTTATAATATTGAGCCACTACAATTCAACAAAAACTTTGTTCAGATGTATTTTAACAATCAACCATTTGATTAATTGTTTACCTGTGTCATTTGCTCCGGTGATACAGTATAGGGTGTACTGGAATGATTATAGCGTTGCGATTCGCTGCGGCCTGGGGGGGAGAGGGGGTGGTGGCGCCCGCGGCCAACTGCGCCAGCGGATGGGTGAGGGATTGTTGTTTTTCAGCGCTTCCATTTTGAAGGAAATTTCCTTTTCGAAGGAAATTTTGGCAATATGAAGGAAATGTGAAGGAAATTGAAATTTGAGGGAAATTTGAAGGAAATTTAGGAAAAAATAGGAATTTTGAAGGATTTTTTCAAAATTTTTAAAAGCACGTGTTTTTAACCACTTTTTCCTTTTACAAATTTAAATATATGAATATTTAAATACATCGGCCGAAGGAGAATGGAGACTGAGGCAGAAATATCAGAGGCGGAGTATGAGTATGATGATGACGAGTTTGATGATGAAGTTGACGACGCTCATCTGAGCAAACAACCATCCCAATCGAAAGCAACAAAACGAAAGCGTACTTCTGCACCACGAGAGCAGCTTTTCATGGACAGCTGGTTACAAATTGTTGAGTTCAGAAGCTGGCTTCTAAGAAAAATTGGGAAAGCTAATAAAGCGAAGCCATACTGTAAAGTGTGTGACAAGTTAATAACATGTTCAAAAACTGGCATAAAACGTCACTCAACGAGCAAAAAACATAAAGAAAATATCAAGACAGCGACCTCATCTGGCTCACTTCAACAAATGATGACCCAAGCAACAAGTGCTGATGCTACAACTTCCATGGAAATAAAGTTATGTGTATTTATTGTGCAGTACAATTTACCTCTGTCGCTATCCGATGACCTAATTAAAGTTCTTCGCTCTCTTTTTCCAAATGATTCTGCGTTCAAGAAGGTGACGCTTGGCAAGCAAAAGGCAACAAACATCATTCGGCAAGTTCTAGGATTTGATTATCTCGAGCAAATGGTATCTTTGCTGCGTGCTTGTATGTTTAGCATCATAATTGACGAAGCCACTGATAAAAGCACAAAAAAACAGCTCGCAATTGTTGCCTGTTTTTTTGACGTGCCTAAATTTGAAATGCAGTACTGGTTGGTGGATATGATCGAAACTGAAGATGATACTGCGCAAGGTATCTATTCAAAGATCGAAGAGACATTCAACGAACTTAACATCCCCTTGGTTAACATAATTGGATACTCATCGGATACGACCAATGTGATGTTCGGGCAGTATAACTCCGTCTCTCAACTATTAAAGTCTGAGTTCCCCCACATACAGATCATCAAATGTTCATGCCACCTAATTCATCTTGTCTCGTCCCAGGCTGCTTTGAAATTGCCAAAGAGTGTTGAAGACCTCTGTAGAGACATATACGCCCATTTCCATCGCTCTTCAAAACGACATGAAGTCTATCAAGAGTTCCAGACCTTTTTTGACACTGAACCACTCAACTTGTTGTCTCCCTGCCAGACACGTTGGCTTTCACTAGAAGCATGCGTTAACCGCATTCTTGAACAGTACCTAGCTTTGACACATTACTTTACCCTAACCGCCAATGAAGACCCGTCTCATTCTAACGACCGTATTCTGGCGTCTCTTCGGAATCGTTTTGTTCAAGCTTATCTTGAGTTTTTAAGCTTTCAGCTCAGTCGTTTCAACGGGTTTAATCGACTATTCCAAAGCGAGCGACCTCTTCTTCATATCCTGAAACGAGAGGTAGAGAGCCTCGTGCGATCGATTGCAAGTGACTTCATGAAACTTGACATTGTTAAAGCGACGGAACCCAAAGATCTTGACCCTGCAGACGTCAATCAACATGTTCCTCTGCGTCAAACCTATCTTGGCTTAGCTGCATCAGCGACTCTAGCCGAAATTGAAGGCGAAGCCCAACCACAAGATGTTACCAAGTTTTTAGAGGACTGTAAAAGCTTTCTTATCGAAAGCATTTTGCAGATGCAAAGAAGATTTGATTTAGACGCAGACGTACATAGAATTGTGGAATGTCTCTTACCGGCCAATGCGGCTTCCCGCACGCCTAGTTCCCTAGGAACGATCACCAACTTGTTGCCTTATCTTACAGATATTTTCAACATCAAACAGCTTGACATGGAATGGAGACAACACGCTCTTGAAGAGGGAATCAATCCTGATCTGCATTGGGATGAATACTGGTTGATTGTCCGTGATTCCAAAACTCCAACTGGTGAAGCAAGATACCCGTGCCTTATGAGATTTGTGGGTATACTTTCGTCCTTACCGTTTGCAAATGTGGCGGTCGAAAGAATCTTTAGCCAGCTGAAATTAGTTAAAACTGATAATAGAAATTCGTTAAAGTCATCAACTTTGGTCTCGTTGCTCCAAAGCAAGATAAGCATGAAGAATGGTCATTGGTGTGCCGCCAGCTACAGCCAAACAAGAGAATTCTGCAACTTGCTTCCAAATGTAAGTCAAGTGCGACAGACGAGGAAGTTAAAGAACTGAGAAAGGATTTCCTCCAAAAACTATGTTAACAATAACGTTTAACTCAAAAGTGAGAACTTCGTTTGCATTTCGGTTTTTGGAGATAAATGTACTTACATGAAAACTGCAAAAATCTCCAACAACAAATAAACATACGTTCATATTATACATTTGTAGTATCCTTTTAGAGTTTAGACGTTTCACATTCACTGATCTTGTTGCTTTATGTGTTATGTGAAAAACAAAGAATTTGTAAATCCAGGTGGTAAAAGTATGTTAAAGCTGCAAACAATATTCAAAACGTTTTTCTTTTGCAATAGTCTTACACAATTTTGCCAAAATCAACTTAAAAGTGAAGAAATACTTGAAGGAAATTTGAAGGAAATTACAATTATTTTGAAGGAAATTTTAGTCCAAATCAGGAAAAAATAAGGATTTTTCAATTTTTGAAAGTGGAAGCACTGTTGTTTTTGGCGCCCAAAAGGACAGGTTTGTTATGAGTTTAGAAGGTGACAGGTGAGCTAAAATGTTTCACCTACTGGATAGTTGAGTTGAAATATTAAAGCGTTTACAAAATCAGATTGAAGTGGAGTCAAGCCCGAAAACCAACACAGTGAAACATTTTACCAATTTAAGTTGTCAGTCAACAGTGGATCACCTCTAGTTGCCAGTCAATAGGTGAGTGAACGTTACATTGTCTTAGCAGTTCTCGTTCAAGCCGCCAGTCGACAAGAGTTTATTACATCGTCAACCAAAATTATACAGTTCGTCAACTTTGGAACAGTTCCCGTTGCCAGTCAACTTTATACTGTTTGATCGGTTATTTACTCGAAGTTGTCAGACAACATTAAAACCGATCTTGTTGCCAGCCAATATTACATTGCCTTATTCATTACGGTATAACTTGCCAGTCAATAAAACAATTTTGTTCGATTGTCCTCAGTTACTGATAGCGTCGCTTTCCAGTGAACGCAGGATACTTGAATTTCTAGTCATTTGTATATGAATACAAGCATGAGTGTAGAAGAGAAGAAGAGAGAGAGAAGTAAAGCTAAACTGCAGGTCACAACTGCCTCCCGAAAACTCACTAGTGCGGTGTCCAGAGAGGAGAGTTTTGAAACCTTAAAGGCCTTAATGATAGAACTGGACAACAACTATGACACTTTTTGTGAAATAAATGAAGAATATGAAACTATAGTGTTAGATAATAAGAAAGAGAAGCATCGTGTAGTCAATGGAGAAGATATTCCTACGTACAGGGCAAATGTTATGAAGAGTTATGAAGAAGCTAGAAATATATTTGTGCAAGCAAGAACAAGTTTTCATCAAGTCACTGAGGCACAAACATCCTTAGCTGAAAGAAGCATGATGCAAACTTGGGCTAGTTCTGTTCTGCCAGTGTCAAAGGCAATTTCATCTGTTATGTCACCTGTTCAGTCCACAAGTGTATCTTCCTCAGATGCAAGTGTTTCCCACTCAACAAATTTACCAGTTACAGTGACTACCTCACTAGCTGGTTCAGTCACATCATTGCCCCAATGGTCACCAAATGAAGTCTTGCATGGTGGAATGTTGTCCATTCACTCACCAACCAGTAACCCTATCTATTCACAGTCAACTATGCCTATGTTTACACAACCTATGACTGCTCCAACTGCTCAAGTTTCTAATGTGACCACTAGCCTAGGATTTAGCACTTACCTCAGTGGTTATGGTACCTTAGTTCCAGAAGTGAACTTCCCCTATCCTCACCTTCCACATAGCACTTGGTCTTCAGGGCAAAATTATCTACCCAGATTCACACCCTCCACAAATTCTTATGTACAATTGAAGAAATTATCCCTGCCTACGTTCTCTGGCCTTAGGAAGGATTGGCCCGAATTTAAGACTGTTTGGAAGCAATTGGCTGAGAGTGCTTACACAAATAAAACAGCCTTAGCTCATGAGCTGAAGAGATCAGTGAAGGGTGAAGCAAGTCAACGAATAAGATCTGTGTATGTTACAAGACCAGAGATTTATGATACAATGTGGAAGAAGTTGAAAGCCTACTATGATGACACAAGTGCAACAGTACAAGCAGCACTGGAAGATCTGCAAAAGCTTAAACCTGTCGCAGAAGGGGATTACAGGGCACTGATTGAGTTTGTGGATGCGGTGGAGTCATCTTACAGTCAGCTTGAAGAGCTAAACCAGTTGAACACTCTCACAATGAGGGACGTCGATTTTGTAAATGGACTCTTGCCAAGCCATTTGAAAGTTGAGTGGATTCGCAAGTATCATGGTATGAGCGAGTTGGAGAAAATTCAGCCATTCAAATCTTTTATGAGATTTCTGGAACGTGAGAGAGAAGCAGTGTCAAGATTAGCTGAGAACCAAAAAAAAAAGAAGAGAACACCTGACCCACCCAGAGGAAGTGATCATCGTAGTAAGAGTTTAACAAATCACGGATCCAGTCAGAACACCAGGCAGTTTTATCAGTGTGCCGTTCATACAAAAGACTCGATAAAACACTCTGCATCCGAATGTAAGGAATTCGAGAAACTACCCATAACTGGCACCGGTGGCAAATACGAAGTCCTGAAGCAAGTGAAGGCCTGTTTCATTTGTTTTGGAGATCACATGAAACAAAGATGTCCCAATAAGAAACCGTGTTCATCATGCGGAAGACGGGGGACACCATCTCCTCTTGTGTCAGTCCACAAAAGAAAAAAAGAGACTCGAAATCGGCCAATCATTGCCAGGTTGAAACCTCATCACATGCCTCACAGGGAGCGGGCCTTGCACTTTATCCTATTCAGCAAGCGAAGGTGTATGGTAGTGGAAAGAATGTGACAATATTCTTCGATGGAGGTTCAAACACTACCTATATAACCCACAAGACAGCAGACAGAATTAAGGCCAAAAAGCTGAACAAGTTTGTGCTTGATGTGACAACCATGGGAAATGTAGAGAGAACTTACAACACTTGTCAATATCAATTCTCGCTGAGAACGACCGCTGGCAAGAAAGTCACAATCACGGCCTTTGGTATGAGTAAAATCACTGGTCCCGTCAGTATGTTGGATACTAAGGCTTTATCAGAACTGTTCCCAGACTATGTTCCAGATTCTTTGCAGAGAAAAACTAATCATGTAGACATTCTACTTGGTTGCAATTACTTTGGATTACACCCCAAGCATGAAGAAGCAAAGTGTGGTGAGAATCTGAGTGTGATGAGAGGAGAGTTTGGAGTCTGTCTTCAAGGGACTCATCCTGTTCTTGTAGAGGAAACTGTATGCGACTCGAATCTCATCAAGACGATTCACGAAGTGAGAAGCAAGCAGGAAGTCTATCACATTCGTCTCGACACTCACCCGGAATTTGAACCGACACGCGTCGATTCCACGGAGTTGTTTGACGTCAGCAAGAAGTCTGACGAGTGCAAGTCCCTAACGAACGTTTCACAGACATTCATCAGTAGAAGTATGGAAAGCCAAGTTGACAAGTTTATACGCGGAGAAGAGCTTGGGACTGAAATCACTCCTCGCTGTGGTGGTTGCCGTTGCAACAAATGTCCGACTGTTGGTCACAGCTACTCATTCAAAGAAGAGCAAGAGCTGAAGATGATTCGGGAGAATTTGGAATATGATGATACAAATCAATGCTGGATAACCAGTTACCCCTGGCTGGTAGACCCATCGACTTTGCCCAACAACTATGACACGGCCTTAGCGACTAAGGTAAAGGTAAAGGTAAAGTGTCTTTATTTATACTGGATAACCCTATCAGCTATCTGAGCTGGTCTCCCTAGAGGTCCAGTAAGGGCCTACCCTCATGGGTCCAGTGTTATGACAAGAGGAAACCGGAGTACCCGGAGAAAACCTGCGATGCTTGGTAGAGTCAAACTGGGCAACATTCTTCTCACATGTGACCAAGGTAACTTTTAATCAGATTACTGCACGTGGCCGGAATCGAACCCTAGTCATAGTGGTGAGAGACACGTGCACTACCACTGTGCCACCAGCGACTCTCAGGAACACTGAACGAACTCTCGGCAAGGATAAACGGTGGGCTGAGACATATCAGAAACAGATGGAGGATATGGTAGGCCGGCGTGTAGCTCGTAAATTGTCTCAAGAGGAGTTACAGGAATGGAGAGGCCCCGTATATTATATTTCTCACTTGGCAGTTGTAAATCCGCGATCTCATTCCACACCAGTGCGAATCGTGTTCAACTCCAGTCAATTATGTCAAGGAACATCTCTTAATTTATGTTTGGCAAAGGGACCAGACTGTTATATGAACAACCTCATAGGAGTATTATTGCGCTGGAGAGAGGAACAAGTAGCTCTCGTTGGAGACATACGGAAGATGTTTAACTCCATTCACTTGAAGCCCTTGGAGCAGCATTGTCATCGGTTCTTGTGGCGGGATTTACAGACGGAACGTGACCCAAGTGTGTACGTCATGACCCGCGTTAACATGGGGGATTCGCCGGCACCAGCTATCAGTATTGAAGCCATATATAAGACTGCGGATTTGTTTAAGGGCGACAGTCCAGAAGCTGCCAACCTCTTGAAAAGATCAAGTTACGTAGACGATTTGATCGACTCAAAATCAAGCATGCACTTAGCATTGAAAATTGCTCTCGAAACTGAGAGTATGTTAGAAAAAGGAGGCTTCGCTGTCAAATGTTGGCAGTTCAGTGGAGAATCAAATCCTCGTACAGGCAACGAATTGTGTGAGAACACGAATCAATCCTACTCTGTTTGTCCCAAACAAACACATGCCAGTATGCAGAAAGGAACTGACGAGAACATGAGAGTTTTAGGTCTCGGATGGAATCCCAAGAGAGACGCCATGGTATTCGAAGTAACTCTTAACTTCAGCAAGAAGAAGAAAGGAATACACACCGAACCAAATCTTGAAAAAGCTGACCTGCCTCGAGCGCTACCCCAAGTGTTGACGAAGAGAATGGTCTTGAGACAGGTGATGATGTTATACGACCCCCTTGGATTTGTGTGCCCTTACACATTGCTGGGAAAGATGTATCTGCGAGAAACCTGGTTGCGAAAGCTTGACTGGGACGAACAGCTCCCCTGTGAACTTCGCGGTAAATGGGTCCAGTTTTTCTGCGCTTTATTCCAACTCCAGCCGCTCAATTTGGATCGCTGTTTACGACCACCTCAATCTGTTGGCCGACCATGGCTCATTGTCCTCAGTGACGGGAGTAACCTCGCTTACGGATTTGCAGCTTACATTAGGTGGCAGTTAAAGGGTGGAGATTATTGGTGTCGACTCATCATGGCAAAGTGTCGTATTGCCCCGTTGAACAAGCTCTCGACCCCACAGATGGAACTCAACGCTGCTGTGCTGTCCAAGCGGGGAAGAAAGGTCATTGAGAAGGAAATGAGATTCGAATTTGAGAGAGTGCTGCAGATCGTCGACTCTGAGACTGTACTGAACATGATTAACAAGACTAGCACTCGTTTCAGGGTTTACGAGGGAGTACGAATAGGAGAAATTCAGGCTGCAACAAATGGCGACGTCACATGTTGGGTTTGGATGTCAGGTCAGCACAACACAGCAGATTGGCTCACCCGTGGACGCACTCCCAAGGAGCTGAATGAGCGATCCCGTTGGTGGAATGGCCCCCCTATCCTGTATAAGCCTGTGGAAGAGTGGAGTCTCAATTTTGGTCTTCAGAAGGAAGAGCCACTTCCTGGTGAAAAGAAGATTTGCAACACAACCACAGCCTCAATAGGTGCCTCTCTCGTAGATTACAAGAGATTCAGCGATATCAATAGAGTTATTTGGGTCGTGGCAAGACTACAAAATATTGCCAGAAAAAAGATCATTCGTGGAGGGAAAACTGAACTCATTTCTCCTCAATACTTGAAAGAGGCCGAGACCTTTGTCGTGAAGGATGCTCAGAAGTCAATTGAGACTGAATTAAAGAAGAATGACGGTAGGAATGGCAAAGGTGGTAGGTTTGCCAAGCTGAAGCCAGTTCAAGATGCTAATGGATTGTGGGTTGTCGGAGAACGTCTTACCAGATATAATGCTATGACGGCAGACTCAACATTGCAGATGCTGTTACCTACCTGCCATCCAGCCACTCGCCTTTTTATGGAACGCTCTCACCGAGCACGACATCGAGGACGCGATGCAACCCTGGCTCGATTCAGAATGCTTTATTGGGTTCCATACGGCAGCAAACTAGCCAGATCAGTCCAACGGAACTGTCAGCTTTGTAAGCGGCGTGAAGCGAAATTTCTGGAGCAAGAGATGGGATTACTGCCAAAAGAAAGATTGAAACCGTCCCCTGCATTCAACAATGTGATGATTGATCTGTTTGGCCCTTACACAGTTCGAGGAGAAGTCCAGAAGCGCACTAGTGGGAAAGCATATGGAGTAATGTTCACCGACTTGGTGATGAGAGCTGTACATATTGAAGCCGTGTTTGGATATGACACAAGCAATTTCCTGATGGCCCTCAGCAGATTTGCAAGCATTCGTGGATGGCCGGAGAAAATTTACAGTGATCCTGGTTCCCAACTTGTGGGTGCTGAAAGGGAACTCAAAGAAACTTGGCAGAAGATTGAGTGTGAGTCGTTGCGGAGAAATACTGCACAAAATGGGACAGACTGGATCTTCGGACCTGCGGATAGCCCTTGGCATCAAGGAGCAGTGGAGTCACTGATCAAGGCAGCTAAGCGAGCCATCCATTTCGCAGTGAGTAACCGGCGTCTGTCCGCACCTGAGTTTTTAACAGTGTGCTCGGAAGTATCTAATCTCCTGAATGAGCGACCAATCGGCACGCAGCCAAGTCAGGATTCGACCCTCAGCATCCTCACACCTAGCAGCTTACTACTGAGTCGAGCCACTGCTTCTAACCCTCTTGGATGGCAACCTTATGGAGGCAGTATTGCTACACGTTATCACCTTGTTCAGTCGATTGTCGATGAATTTTGGAAACGGTGGACAGAGCTTTATGCTCCTACCCTATTAGTGCAACGAAAGTGGCATACCGCTTGTCGCAACTTGCGCCCTGGAGACGTGGTGATTGTTGCAGACAGGAATGTTTTACGCGGAAATTACCGGTTGGCAATGGTAAAAGAGGTGTTTCCTGGGCAAGATGGCAAAGTGCGAAGGGCTACAGTGCAGTACAAGTCGTATCGAACTGGTGAGAACATTCGCGAGTATAGGGGTGCTGAGGACGTTGTAGTATCACGAGCAGCACAACGTTTGTCGTTACTTGTCCCCGTGGACTTCAAGCCACGGGAAACAGAGGAGTTAAGTGCTCAGGAACATAAGTGATTCGATGAAAGGAATGGACGAATATTGTTGATGAACATAGACTGTTTACTCTAGAATTCCACATGAACAATTTTTAGCATTCGTCGTTGACATTAGATATGTTTCGTAGTTCTAAGTTATATCGCAGCGACCTCCTACCCTCCCGGTGTACTGGAATGATTATAGCGTTGCGATTCGCTGCGGCCTGGGGGGTGGTGGTGCCCGCGGCCAACTGCGCCAGCAGATTGGTGAGGGATTGTTGTTTTTGGCGCCCAAAAGGACGGGTTTGTTATGAGTTTAGAAGGTGACAGGTGAGCTAAAATGTCTCACCTACTGGATAGCTGAGTTGAAATATTAAAGCGTTTACAAAATCAGATTGAAGTGGAGTCAAGCCCGAAAACCAACGCATATGGAACATGCTGGAAAAAGCTTCAAGATAGAACCTCTTTACAAACCGAGGATGGAAAAATAGAATATTGTAATTTAGAAATCATAGCACACTTTAACACATTTGTAACTAGCAATGAGTACTGTACTATTTTAATCTAGTTAATCCTTTAACCCTCCAGGTGGCAGCATCCTGTACACAGGACATCAAGAACAAAAGAACAAGTGAATGAATAAAGTAAAAACAACGAAAGAACTATGAACAAAAGAAATTGAACACAACCTTTAAAGGGCTAATACCAGATGATTTTACTCATGAAGAGAGACCTCCAGTTACAAAAGTGTTAACAAACAATTCAATTCCTGTTCATATGGACAGTGATAAATCCTCCTGTTTCAGTCACCGTAGTGTGCTCACCGTAATCAAGTGTAACCACCATGAATAATTCCTACACATTGCTCATATTGCTAATGTAGACTATTGTAATGCGCCTTTAAATCTCATACTCTAAAGTCAAACATGTTTAGAAACTGTAATGTGATGAAAAATGTTGCTGGTAAAGTTTTTCTACTGGTACGATCGATTTTGAGGAGCACTGAGCCATGACTGAATGACTGATATATGACATGAAGGAAAAGATAGCATCTTTTCGCCGAAAATGTGAGCCTACGCTATGAATTCAACGGCCAGGGTTGCCACTCCTGGTGATTTTTCACCAAACCTGGTGAAATCGGACTGAGTCTGGTGATCTGGTGAAGGAAATGTGAAATTCTCTAAATTTGGTGAAATTTCACTACTTTATCTTTTATTATTCAAAAGTTCATTAACTTCTACATACATCTTACTGAAAAAATGAAAATGCTGACTTGTAAGATGGCCCACAACTGTCACGGAGTATGACGAAAAATCATGGAGAAAACCAGTCTCGCGGAGGAAAAACAATCAAATTAGTGGTCAGCGGTTTGGTCAGGGGTTTCAATCAATACGTCATGGTAGGTCTACCATAATACCATCGTTCGTGGGGAAAAGACCGCCCATTGAACTCTAAAGACTGGAACGATACCTGCAAGCTGTATTTTGAAGCTGTCATGGAGGCTGACATGTAGATCAATTTGCAGGTCATCCCAGTCCCCTACTCGATGAACCACGCAACCTCTTGCGAAAACTTAGCCTAAGTTTCGCATTTGTTGACAGTTTTCTTTTTTTATCCTTAGTAAACAGAGGACAATGTCGGTAGGACTGCATATTTGTCAGAATTAGTTGTCAATGAAAAGTAAGGGTTCAATAAAACTTTTCCCCACGCATGTTTTTGACCTACATGGCTGCCCCCACGTCGGCTTCGTTCATTCGCGAGACCTAGTATGAGGTATCGTTCCAGTCTTTTTAGAGTTCAATGAGGCCGCCATTTTAAAAATTTTTACATTTTCCATTACATTCTGTTTAAATTGTGGAAAATCCCCAAATTCGACTTGAAAAAGTTCGTTTGAGTTCATTTATCAATAAAATTATCGAATTTGCTTCGTAAGCGCTATCTACGGGTTTGTTATCATTTAGCAGTTGATATATAATAAAAACGCAACCTCGTACCCAGGCTCTATAATGAAAACAGGTGTTTGGTGAAATTTAGGCAACGATTTGGTGAAATGCAAAAAACCCGAGTGGCAACCCTGTCAACGGCATTTAAAATAGCTTCTTACCACTGGTTTCGAACCGTTGCCGTTTGGGCAAACGTCCATATAGTGTTGCCAATTACCCAAAAATAAATTATAAAATTTTAAATTAAAAGGATGAATAGCCGCGTGAAAAAGTGTAGCGGTCAAAATCGCAACAGCCGCTGCAGACCTTGCTGCAGACCTCACTGCAGACCTCACTGCAGACCTCACTGCAGCCCCGAACATAAAATAAGTGAATGAATATCTAACTCGAATAAGTGTTCACCATTTACCGACTGAAGGCCTTTTTTTACTCTTTTTACGTATGCTTAATACATTTTGACTTAAACTATGCTGCTGTCTGTCAGCCAGCTTTACTTCACAGCAAAACGTTCTTATTTCATTGTTTGAGAAGTTAGATGACAAACTAGAGAAAAGGAATTACAAACATCAATGCAGCAAAAGCCCGCAGGAAAAGAATGCTAGCTCAAGTTCGCAAAGTTGCTCACCTTTGGCTGCTGCAAGTCTTTTTATAATTTCAATCCCAAACAGCTGTTTGCAATTTTCATATATCTCTTCCAATAAAAGCAAAGGGAAGGAAGACGAGGCCATCTTTACTTCTAATATAACCGCTATGGTGATTAATTTGTACTTTTGCTCTACAGGTGTCCTACACCCAGGACACCAGTTGTTAAAGAGTTAATGTAGCTTCATCAGTGTTTAGAACTATTTGCTTTGAATGTTATATCACATGAACATAATATTCATTTTCCATATATAGACAACAGAATCCACAGATAATAAGTGGATTACATGGTCAAAGTACAGCATACATTTTACATGTGAACTAGTATTTTGACTCGTTCTGTTATTTTCAGGCTCATGAGTGTATGTCATGACTCATTAAAACACCTGATCATGTTATATATAATATACAATTTACTTACATATATATATATATATATATTAACTTATTAAATAAGTTTATTAACAGCACTAACGTTTCGTTGCGTCTTGCAGCATCATCAGAGTATAAATAAATTAAACGGGTATTGTATTTACAAGGTTAGAGATATAAAGTAGTTGTTATATTACAAGATGTATGGGAAACGGAAATGGATAGAGCGGTTAAAAGAGAGAGAGAGGAACAGAGCTTAGATTGGCATTCAAGGAAGGTTTAAGTTTAGAAATAATAAGACTTTCTCTTATCAAAAGTTCTGAGGCAGAAGAACAGGAGGATAGGATTTTAAAGTCGTTGAGTGATGCAATGTGGCCAGTCTCAGTGAGATGAGTTAAAACTAAAACGCTGGAAGGTGATGGGTTAAGAAGCTTTTTACCTGTCAAGGCAAAGACTCCCAGATGATCAGAGGCTCGTGTATGTAAGTGGCGGGCCGTTTGGCCCACATACAATGCGGAGCAGCATTGACACGTGTAAGAATAAACGACACTAGACCTCAGAACATTAGGAGTCCTGTCCTTAAAGTTGAAAAGATGAGCAAGTCGCTTGCCTGTTTGAAAAACAAAACGAATCCTAATGTGAGGGTAAGCTGAGGAGCACAGTTTTAAAATTTGAGTTCGGATTTGAAGAGAGTGACAACCAGTGAAGGGAAGAGAAAAGTATAAGACCTTTTTGCGGACTGTGTGAAAGACTGGTTTGGATGTGAAAGTTTTGTCCAAGAAAAGAGAAACGCATTTGTCAAATAAATGGGTAGGAAAGCCATTGGTTTTAAAGATATTTTTTAACATTTCAAGTTCTTTGTGGAAATTTTCATAACTAGAGCAGATGTTGAAACAGCGATGGAGTAGTGAAAGAATTAGGCCTTGTTTGTAAGTGAAAGGTATGAAGCTGCGAAAATTTGTGAAGAGACCAGTGAATGTGGGTTTACGATAAACGGAAGTGGTGAAGGTGCCGTTATGACGGGTGATGTCAATGTCAAGAAAAGGTAAAGAGCGGTTGGATTCAGTTTCAAAAGTAAAGTTTATATTTGGATGTTGACGGTTAAGGAAATTCAGAAACAAGGGAATGTGATCAGGAGAACGGAAAAGTAGAAAACAATCATCAACATATCTACGATAGTTACTGAGCTTGAAGTTGGAAGGACAATTATCAAGCCAAGATTTTTCATGAGAGGATAAGAAGATGTCTGCAAAAAGAGGTCCAAATGGGGAACCCATGGCGACTCCATCAATTTGTTCGTACAGAGAGCCATTAAAAATAAAGTGGCAGTCCTTAACAGAAAAATGTAGAAGTTTTTTAAATTCCTCCCGGGAAAAACCATAATAATGGGTGTCAGTGTGAAATAAACGGTCAAGAATTAAGTTAATGGTTTCGTCAAGTGGTACGTTGGTAAAAAGTGAAGTGATATCGAAACTGGCCATGACTAAATGATCGGTATCAATTTGATCAAAATGATCAAAGTGATCGGTACATGTTTACAGTATACATGTAGTAGAACCTCGGTTGTGGTTATGATTTGCGATTAATATCTATAAATATTTTTTAACAAGAATCACTATAGAATGATATTAAAACCCAAGTATCATACGGCTTGGCTTCCATCATCAGAGTGCAGGGTCTTGACAAACCTATCCACCACGAATAAGCTACAGACGAATTATGCCGCCAAACACATAGAGGAACGTAAAGAAATAACTCAACTTGAGGAATTTGCCAGATTTATGTGACCTGAAATGCTTAAAAAGTGGGAAGCTTTATCACAAAATTTGATCGGTCATTTTCGTGAGTTTCTAATTTTCCCGTCAAGAGTACGAGATGGCGCTATAAACATCGTTTAATGAAACATTTTGCTTACCGGATCAACGTAGTCTTCTTTTAGTCCGTAACACAGTTTCCGGATCCTGTCTCCGATCTTGTCCAAGTTAAATCCTTCCTTTCGTCCGTCTACAGGATAAATATAAGACCTGGTTCACATGTGAACATTAGCATAAGCATAGGGACAAAACAAGAAGCAAAACAAAGGAATCGAGTCAAGCCTGCGACATGAGAATCGTCATAAACGTAAGCATAAGATCATAGTCCAAGCATAAGCCAAGAACCAAACAAAGGATAAAACGAAGAAAAATTCTTGTTGTTTTGTCTTCAAAAGTCCCAGAGGAGATATCATGCTTTGTTTTCGTGCTTATGCTTATGTTCTCTTTACACTTGGTACAAAACGTCGCGTGCAGGACTTTGTCCTTTTGCCTTAGGAGCTTTCATTTGCAACCAAGTAGAAAACTATTCAATTTTAGCAATACAACGGTCGCGCGAGCGACATTTTGCAGCAAGTGGAAATCCGCCTTTGTGATTCATTGGGAGAGGGAGGTTTGAGTCAGTGTCTTGAGACAAAGAGGGCTTGTGGTGTACGTCAAATTGTGTACTCATGCAGGTAGCACTTCATACAGTATCATACTTACCTTGTTTTATCACAAATATCTTGCAGGTAGTTTCAAGTGACATTGGAATAGCAGCAGTGAAGGTTAGTATCTTCAAGCCGCGTACCTCAACCTTCTCTTGGGAAATCAGAAACACCAACTGACCAGAAACCACTTGCCTGAAACTGATTAGCCGAGTTTAAATTTGTATGGCGCCAATTTCGTTTTCTAACCAATCGCAATTGACCAATATACTTGAATAATAATTAGTTTTCATCCAATGCCAACAACCGGAATCGTTGGTTAATCAACTACAGTGCGACCTCTATTAAGCGGCCACCTATTAAGCGGCCACCCTCCATTAAACGGCCACTTTCTAAAGTCCCGAATTATTTGTCACTAAAATGCTGTATTTGATATCTCTATTCAACGGCCACCTCCATTAAGTGGCCGCGGCCACCTTTTCGTTGTTGCAAGGTCATTATTTATTGCTTTTTTACCTCTATTAAGCGGCCAGCAAATTATCTTTTCAAGCGAAATAGTGACAGGAAGACGGCAATAAGAATAGGTGATAACTGATAACGACAAGAACTGCAATTTAATCTCCATTGAAATGACAAGTCACAAGCCGCAAAATGTATACACGTGGAAATCATTCACATCCGGTGCTAAAAGCACCCACTGTTCTGTGGCACGAAAAACTACTGTATTGCAAGTCTATAAAAATCATTGCTGCTCAAGTTTTGTTTTAAGCCATCGAATAGAGAACTCGTCTCCTGTGAAACAATACTCGCATGGGAGTTCTAAACCGTAGCCGGCCCCTCTGTTAACGCACTTGCCTTTCACAACGTCAAACAGCATTGACAGATTATTTTAAGTAAATCGTCCGTCAAAGGCTTTAAACTAAAATAGATTTTACAATGATTGTTGGTGTGAAAAAAAGGTCTATATATTGTTTCATGGATTTTGTTGAATGTATCTTCACGTGTTTAACTCTTTTCAAAAAGCATTTTGCTATATAGAGTCAATAAATCACGTTGACCGCCATTTCTGTCCGATTTATATTCTACCTCTATTAAGCGGCCACTTTTCAAAGTCCCGAGGGTGGCCGCTTAATAGAGGTCGCACTGTACATCGGCGTCAGTCCATGACTTCTGCGTGAAATACCACCAGGGTTCCACGTGTTTGTTAATTAGAAAATTCGGACAAACATTGCAATACAATAGCCTATTCAACAGCCTTGCTAATGATGGTTACTTCTAAAAGTTGTTCGTGGAGAATGTGCAAGGCTCCAGCGTTAGTTGAAGAGAATATACATGAATAATTCCAACTTGCATTTTGGACATTTAGTTTAATAAATAGAAACCAGAGCGATGAATACGAGCTTACCACCGCTGCCAAGATCGGTTTGTGTGTTGCACAGACAGCTGCATATAAGCCACCATTTTACTGGGAAAAATAGCTTTACCATCACAGAAATTACCGAGATTCTTTCTTCCTTCTAACAAGCACAAAAAACGTAAATCATATCAAACGTAGTATAACTAAAAACGTCCAGTCATTGAAGACGAAAGTGACGTAAAATAATTTTTTTAAACCTCGATGGATTATTCACTTAATTCGAACCTGTTCGTAATCCAACTATCGACCCTTCATACTGGCTAACATGCCTAAAATCAGAAACTTGGACCTGACTATACTTGGACTCGGCCACTAACCTTAGTTATTATAAGCATCGGACTCAAGCTGCGTGCTTGTCAGCTGGCAAGGTATCATATTTCCCTGAAATGCAGCACAATTTTCATCCAAGTCTTGTGAATGAGAGATCGAATACGACTTTATTTTTGCATCTTCTTTGGTTTCTTTTGTGATACAACGTAACATCTAACGACATACTCAGATCACGCGCACTTGAATAAGACGCGATATGCTAGAGATGTTGCGCATTAACGAGACTTTTGTTTACGCACCGTTTGTCATCCTCACGGAAGCGTTTAGGTACAGAATGTTTGATAAGACATACATTTTCACCGTTTACCACAGTTGCGAAACAATCTTGGCTCTCTACCATGTTGTAAAACGGTGGCTTCGTTTAAGTGCATATGCGAAAATTCTGATATTTTTTTTTCTTTCTAAAAATTAGCCAAGTTGCCAGGATTTTAATGATATGTAACTTGCTGTTAACGGATGCATAGTCTTACAGATATTTTACTCCAAACACAGAGAAAAATAGCATTTTTGTAAATATGGAAGTCGGAATTGAAAATGACATAAATGAAGCGAAAACAGAAGAGCGCATTGTGTCTATTCGACGTCACTGTCGCAGCCGCGTACCTCGCAAATTTTGAAACTTCACAGGCACTTCTTCGAATTGTTGCATGAAGGTTGGTTTGTGAAAGACGGATGTAAAAAATAGTACATATAAGTCGCCGGTTCTGGCACATTTTCTATTTCTGCAATTTTTTCTCTATTTTAGAGAAAAAATTTCAACACCACCATTTTGTTAAAGATTTTGTTAAAGATTTTGTTAAAGATTCTTATCACGTAACAACCACGCAACAACCACTCAACAACCACGTGACCAGTTCACACCAGTTCTAACCGGTTCCATTCAAAAATAATTTCATATGGAAAAAACCTTAAGAAATTTTTAATAATAAAGATATGAGTCTATTTTATGGTTATCATGATGACAACAACAACAATGAAGAGTATCTAACTAAAAAAGGAGGAGAAATCACTGGAAAGCTCATTTTGAAAGAAGTAATTATAAAAAATAATGCAGTCAACAAATATGATATCACAAATGTGAATTACATAAACAGTTTATTTTTGCAAACAATAGTTTCAAACCAGCTCAAAGAATCATTAGGATTTTACAAGATAGATAGAGCAAACAACAACGAACTTTCTTTTAGTAAATCCACCAGAAAAATCTTTATGATCAGTCACTATCTTAAAATGATGCTACTCAATGTAATAACAACATGAAACCAAAAATTTGTACAAAAACAGAGTGAATAACAGATATTTCATAGAATTCAATGGAAGTGAAGTTTCTAATTCAGACATAGATTTGAGTCCATCATCTGGTACACCAAAAATAACATTTTTTCGTGGTTTACAGATTGAGAGGTTATGATGGAAGCATAAATTGGTTAAGGAATTGTTTTATTAGGCAAGGCAATTATTTTGTAGGGTTCTCAACACTTAGAGATCTTATTTCATATGTGGCAGGTAGATTTATTAGAATAGGTGCTGCTAATGATGCTGTTGCACCATACAAAAACAAAGCCGACGCAGGTTTAGAAAACAAATGGTGTAGTTTATCCGTACATTGGTGTGATAGTTCACCACGAACTAATAAAAGTTCTGTTTACTGTAATGGTGTGAAATTAACAAATTTTACTTCACTAGGTTTACAAATAAATAATAAAATGGAAATTGGAGCTTTTAATTCTAATAATAAAAGATTTTCTGATTTAGATAGGAATTTAGCTGGAACTGGAATGTTTAAAGGAGATATTGCATTGATTGTGTTTCGAAAAGGAATTATGGAGGAAAAAAACGTTTTGATGTATCATAAACTTTTTTGTGAAAAATGGTATAACATTGATCACAATCCTATTGAGTAATAAATTTTTCATATTCTTTTTTCAGATTATGAAAATTTACAACGCTTTCGCGGTGCTCACTTCAGCGTTCACCATTATTATCATTATTATCAAAACTTTTGTGTTTGATCACATGTTTACCAACTGTTCACCAATTATGATTCCTTGGAATGGTAGGAATGGTGTGAATTTTTCAACGATAGATTTTACGTCTC
Organism: Heliopora coerulea; assembly: GCA_030142905.1. Lineage (NCBI taxonomy): Eukaryota > Metazoa > Cnidaria > Anthozoa > Scleralcyonacea > Helioporidae > Heliopora > Heliopora coerulea. Next base: position 97,769 of record JASJOG010000557.1, read on the forward strand.
TTCTTAAGAGTTTGTCAGCCCTGAGTTCCTTCCCCAATTCCTCACTGCTTTCGATGGCATTTAATCCTCCCAAGAGATCAGAGAATCTACTGATTAGCATGTCTGTTAGGAAAGAGTTTGCTTTGTCAGCTTGTTTTGCTTCGTACTCTGCATAGATTTTGTTGATTGTTTTTTCCGAAGATTTTCTGATGACTTTTACAGATTGTTCTATTTCTCCATCTTCAGATAGTTTGATCAGTTCTGCTCTTTTTCTTTCACTGTCTTCTTTGCGTTCACTTCGTTCACTGTCTCCGCTGGCTTCTCTGTGTTCTCTGCATTCGTTGTCATTAGGTGTACTAGTGGAATGAACTTTAGGTTCGTGGTCCATTACTATTTTATACTATGAAGAAAAAAGCGAACGCAGCGTTCACAGCGCGTTCGCGATGGCTCACTTCGTCCACTCCTTCAAATTATGTATTCGTAAGGATATCTTAGATTAATTTCCAATCTGGAATATTTTTTGGTTTTTAGAATATTTTTTATTTCATCAATCTCTTTTTTATTCGAGACATCTAAATATTCTTCTATTATTTCATACACGTCTTTTTTGTTTGGATTGTAAAAAGTCACTAGTTTTGAAATATTTTCCCTGTAAGATTTTGTGATAGATTTAGCTATTGGGTGATGACTATAGTCCTCAGATTGAAGTATCGTGCTGAGAATGCGAGTTTTACAAGTTCGCTAGTTCTGTTCTTCACGCACTTTCCACTAGCACAATCATCGAGAATGATTAAACTATTTGTTCCAGAAGCGTAATCAACCACAAATTTTAGATAGAACTCGACATCGTCTAGATCACAAGGTATTGCAATGTAGTCTTCGTCTTTATCATACTTCCACTTCTCATAGGTTTTATTCCACTCAAAGGTTGGACAGATTAGGAATATATAGTCAAAGTGTCCATTATATTCTTTTCCTAGCATTTCTAAAAGATAATTAGTTTTACCACACGCTGTCATTCCAAAAATGATCGTATTGAACGGAGCGCTCGCGACGGTCACTTCGTTAGCTGTCATTTTTTAATTTTATCTAATATTGTATAGACGACAGATCTTTGTTCACAATGTTTACTAGCCCATCCGACAAAACATATATTTTACACATGACGTTTGCAGTCGTTGCTTTTTTCTTAATCTCCAGTAAAAGCCCAGATTGGGTGTTGACTAGTTTTTTACCATTTCCAGATGCGAAGCTGTCGTTCACTGTTCTAAGATCTATAACCAGAGCAAATTTATCTTTGACGAAATTTCTCATTGTCATGAATTGTTCTTTATCATTGAGTTTAAACGCTCGCATAGCTTCCTCAAAGAATCTTGACTTAGGGATTCCCTGACTATAAACAGAATTTGGGATTCCCTCTGGTTACTTTTACACTCTCGATATTAGGGTATACGTACTCCTCGCTGTCTGTGATTGTTTTATTTCTGAACAGAAGAACCACAGCTTTCATATTTTTTCTTGGAAGATTTATTGTTTCGTTCATGGTTGTGCTGTCTTTGCTCCACTCCACCGTTTTCATCAAAGTTGCATGCTCATAAGATAGTGATCTTCCAGTTTCATATCCACTCATCATATCGCTAGCGAGGTCTTGCTTTTCCACGGTTTCGTATTCAAGTTCAAGGTTTTCAAGAGTATATCCCCCAATGCTTTCACCAGACTGTGCAACCATAATGTCTGATGCTTTAGGAAGAGTCATTATGTACTGGCGATTGTAAATCATGTTGTGAGGTGCATAAAAACCATGATCTTCAAGGATTTTCCATAGTTTAATTCTTTGTTTTGTTCCATGTACATTAAACATTAGTTTGTCGGACAATATGGATGCGTTACCAGAATTTACGCCACTGTCATCTTTGGATATTAGTTTTCAAAGATTTTCACCTGCGACTCCAAATTCTATCATATCATCTCGTTCATTGCTTGTTTTCCAGAAGTCTCTGTAAACACCAAGAATGCTCTCACCCGTGTTATCATAAACAACTTCTCCCGCAAATTTCACCACAAATCTTTCACAAAGGAGTTTGCTGAGATTATTGAGGAACCATGATTTTGCATTTGCATTTTTGAAATCAAACTGAAGAAAAAGTGAATCTGGGACCAAACAAGCGTCTGATTTAAGTTTTGGTATGTCGATATAAATTTCTTCACCAGGACTTGCTTTGTTTGGATTAAAAGTCATAACATGTCGTGTTCTTGTTCCCCTAATTTCAGACATTTTTGATCGTCTAAAACCAGATTCGAGTTCTTTTGATCTTGTAGTAATTATTTACTTTATATAGTAAAAAAAAGATGTTTATAACACGTTCACAGCGTGCTCACTAAGTTCGCTTTTTTTTTTCCTTGTATTGATCGTATACGAAATAAGCTAGTGCGATAGCTAGTGACCATAGATTTTTAGCAAGGAATTGAATACCTTTTGCTCCCCACGTTAACATTTGTGCGATTAGATTTAGTATAGGCGCTATCAGTGGTCCTAGTTTCTTTGCAACGTTTGCAATAGCTTTCGCAAGACTACTCATTGCCTTTTCTCCTTGCTTTACTACTTTTCTTGCTCTGACAACTATTGTTGTGATAATACCAGCGATAGGAATAGCAACTGCTGATATACCCACGAGATTTTCTTTTTCCCATTTCTTAACTCTTTCGAGTCTTCCAACGTCACTTTCTTTGACTTCTTCATCAGTGATAGATTTTGTTTCAACATGGATAGGTCTTTCATTATTTTCTAGTCTTATATTATCTGCTTTTAGTTTTGCAACTCTCTCTAATGATTTGTACAATTGTTCCTTGTTAACTTCCGTTTCTCTAAGAGCTTCTAGTCTCCAGTGATCTGCTTGTATTTCGAGAGACTCTATCTTTTCTTGTGGTGTTTTTCCCTTTGGATCTAAAACTCCTGTGAATTCTCTTAGATCTTGTTTTTTAATTGTTACAATGTTGTCTTCGATGTTGTCTACGGTGTCTGCTACTTTTTCAATAGAGTTTTTAATATCGCTCACGACATCTGGTTCATAGGATTCACCGAGTTGTTCAACTAGAGCAGCAGGAGTTTTTTCATATTCTTTGATTGCTTTTTTTCATATTATCATTAAACTCATCAACGTATTTCTTATTTTTTCTGCTGAATAATTCGGGTTCTGAGTCCTTGTTGACATTACCAATCTTTTTACTTTTGAACACGATGGAAATATTTTCTGACGGGTCTCTAACAAATACAGTGTTGTCTAACAATATGCTACTATTTGGACCGTTTTTCTTTTCAAGGTTAATGTGGAATATTTTTTTGAAAGATTTTTTTTCCATCATTAGTTAATGATTTCCTTATCAATCCAACGTCTTTATTTACATCAGGTATGCACTCTCTGTAGTCAACCCTACTATATTTACTTTTTAGATTAGACGTGTTGATCATGTTAAAGCTTTTGTTATGATAGTTGTAGTCGTTGCCGTTGAAACTGGTTTCTTCGTTCCTTCTTTCGTCTTCTTCTTCAGTCCTCCGGTCTTCATTTATGTTTTTCATTTCGAAGTCATCAAATCCACCTTCAGCCATTTATTTTATGTCCTGAATATTTTCTTCTGGTATCCAAGAATTGTGTTTACTAACCACTTTACTAATACATATTTTTATCTTTCACCTTTTTCTTTTTTAATAGTTTTTCCACTTTTTACATGTCATCCTTTTTATTCACAGCAGATAGTTCCTCTTCGTAGAACTTTTCAATGATTGGCTCACTTTCCAAGTCGTCTATCTCATACATGTTTGGATCACCTCTGAATACTTTCATAACTTTGAAAATCTCCTCTGTAAAATTTGCCTCATAACCTTTCGTAAAGATATTCTTGTATTTAGATATCCTCACCGTATCACCGATTCTGAATTTAGGCAGAGAAAACTCTCCTAATCCATAACCATATAGTGTAAGCCACACTTGGTCTTTGTTAGATTTGTTCACATCAGGAGGTTTCATTAATATGCTGCTGTGTTTAGTTATATTATAGTTATTTGTAAGTTCATCTAAGATATCAACCCACTTGTAAGTTCCCTTGCGGTAGAAATACTTCCACATGGCTGTTATTAGAGGTCTGTTGAATCTTTCGACTATAGCTGCTTTCCTGTCTGAGTTAGTAGAGAAGTATTCAATGCTGTGTTCTTTCAAAAGTTCTTTGACACCTACGTTGTAAAACTCTTTTCCTTCATTAAACTGAGTGACTTTTGGGTATTTCCGAACCTTTCTTTGAATTGTTTTAATAACTCACCCACAGCCTTTGTCATGTTTTTAGTATCCTTCCTGTATACAGGAATGGTGAATGCATAGCGACTTAGAATTTCTACAGCTGTCAGTATCCAGTAATATCCTTTGTTCTGGTTTTTATATTTTCTCGTATCAACCAAGTCCATTTGTATTTGATCACCTAAATCCTTGACGAATGTTCTTTGGAATTTATGCCTCCTGACGATTAGTTTGTATCTTGTAAAAGTATCTTGTCTTTTTAACCAATCTTTTACTATTTTTCTACTAACGTTTATCCCTTTTCTTTTGCTTTTTGATAAAGTCTCTCTACAGATTGGTAACCTGTATCTCGGTTGTAGTAAATGTCTCTTAACTCTTGTTCAATAACAAATTCTTCGTCTTTCATTTATATTTTGTGTAATATATAATTCTAGGAGTATGCTTCCTATTTGCTCAACGTTGTTATTAACATGAACATTGAATTCAAGAGCATTATATTGTCCTTTATTAATACTGACTCTGCTATCTATACTCTTGAAATGTGTTACTGATCCTTTCACAGTTTGATTCGTGGCTATTGGAAGCGAAGTAATCATACAACTCCTTTTTCCTTCATTATCAAAATTCTTCATTCTGTCTACAGCATCACAGCATATTGATATATAATATAATCCACGGTTGATGTCAACCATGGAATCACTCTTAGCACTTGTATTTTTTCGTATAACTTTATTTTTTGTGAATCCCAGCAAAAGACCTAGATTTTTCAGATTCATGTCTTTATCAGATTCAATAACACATTTTCCATTTTCTGGAGTCATTGTCAAAGTTACTTCTCCAATAGTTTTAAACTTCTTTGCTAGCATATTGAATGTCCAATATCCAGGATTGATTGAAATATTTCTTTCGCCATATGTGAACGCGGCGTTCGCTTTGCTCGCTTCATTTTGTGAACTGAAAACATCATTGTAATTCCAATACACTGTTGCTGACTTTAGAAGTATCTCAGGATTATCTTTGTCGATGGTGAGAGTTTAATCCAAGTCCAGCCTTTTCTCTTTTCCTTCAATGAATACAGTTATTCTTTTCATGATTTATTAATAAAAAATAAAAGAGTGTTGAAGATTTTGAGAAAGCTTATTATGGAAAAAACTATGACAAGGTTATAAACGAGACTAAGAAAAATCGTGAAAAGCTCAAAGCTGATTTTCTGAAAAAATATCCTCACGCTGATACTTCAAAGTTTGAATTCAACGTGTATTACAATCAGGATGGTACACTTGAGTCAACTGATATATACTTCAAGAATTCAGATGTTATAAGCACAGATATAAAAAGCAATACATTCCTTAATGATAGATCAATGACTAAATACCTTTATTCTAACAAAGGTCATAATTTTCCACTTAAACACTCTGATTCTAAAGTCAAACATAGTGCTTTCCCAAAAATATGGAAACCAGATGGAACAGTTCAGGTATTACCAAAAGGCAGAAGACATGAGGGTTTTTATGGAAAAGAGTATTATTGGGTAATTTCCCTGTTGAATACGTGTTACCTTACCCAATAAACCAGTTCAGAGTATATGTAAATAACACAGACTATTTTATAAGTAATCTTCCTCCACTAAATATAACAACTAAAAACAATGCCAAGTAAAATCTCAAAGAGTCTTATTTTCAATCTTTAGTAGGAATATGGATAGCAACTTATGCTTCAGGTGTATCTATAGAACACTTAACTTTCAAACCAGATGTTCCTAAACAAATTACATCATTCATGAGATTTCATTTATACTTTACAGTCAGAAGAATAATGCAAGAATTTGAAACAATGTCAGAAAATGGAATTCAGTACATAATGAATAAATATAAGGCTAATTTTCTAAAAGATCACACACCTAAGTGGACATGGCAAGAAGTTTCAGGATATAAGAATGAACATTTAGGACAGGATGTTGTGAATACGAGTAAATTTACAAATCTTCATGGACCTGGTGTTGGCTTCATCCGTGATTTGAAAAATGACTACAAGAAATTCATTCCAAAGAAATCAGATGGGTTGACAATTCAAGGAACCGAACTACTTAATCAATCAATCGAGTCATACATTTATAGTGTACTTGGTGCTCAAGCCAGAACAAAACAGAGTATTTACGGATCTAGAACATCTGCTTTAGAGACACAAAACGTTTTTAGACAGATTGCAGAATATTCTATTATAAACTATGATACATCAACATGGATAAGCAATATGAATCAGGCGGTTACATCAACCAATGTGATTCTTAATATAGCTATTAGTCCGACTCTATGGTTGATACCTAGAAGTCTAATTATATTAGGAAAAACCAATAGTAGGATATAACAACAAGCTAAAAGTATCAGGTGAAACCATGAAATTTGGAATAAATAAGAATGTAAATTATTATGGTAGCAGTGAGCGCAGCGAGCGCCGTGTTAACGGTGTTCCACCAAAAAAGATGCATCAGGATTCAGCAATAACATCTCATTTAGATAGTTTGGACAGCAAGCGCAGCGAGCGCCGTGAACGAACCGAAGGAACCGAACGTCGTGAACAAAGTGAACACACAGAGTCACAAAGCAGTCCAGTTACACCTAGTCCAGCTCAACCGTCTTCGGACAAAGTGGTTCCAGATCTACAGGGCGTTCCTTTGGGTGTTTTGGTTGGATCACTGATTGGTGGAATTTTGTTATCAAAGTATTTGTTGTAACGCTGAGCACCGCGAGCGCAGCGAGAGCTGTACGCCGCTAAATTTAAAGAATTTTTTATTATTAAAATATTAATAATAAAAAAATGCAAAATAAAGGCAGGCTAAAGCGAGCCGACACCAGACTGCGCAACGCTCGCTGCGCTCGCTCGTGTATTAAATTCAATCATATTTCAAAAGATCTATCAACAGATGAGAAACAAAAACTTTTCGATCTCTACTTCTACTACCACAAGCTAGCTGTGTGTTACAAGTGGAAATACAAAAGAATAGTCTTACTTGCAAATATGTCAAGTATTGGATTAACTTCAATAGGAGCAATAGTGGGTGGTGTTACCTTGAATCCTATCGTATTTGGTGTTTTAACAGGCACTGGTGTTATGATCAAAGGGTATACGTCACCCTCTAATGTAACCAACAAAGCGGAGAGATGTAAGTTTGCCTACACAAATTATGAGAAGGTACTTACTCAGATTAGAAGTTCGCTGAGAGGGATTCCTTCAGATGAAAAGATATTCATGTCTGAAGTAAGATTTATGGATGACGTAGTGACTGACTCCTGTCCTTCGATTGATAGTCTCTCAGCAAAGTATGAATCAAAGTATACAGCAGCGTTCGCTGCGCTCACTTAAAATAATTCCAACCTAATTTCCTAAAAATCTCTTGACAAATATTTTTATGTTTCTTCGTTCGTTACGCTCATTCGCGAGATGTTGTTCCAAACACTCGAACGTGAAATGCATATAATCTCACAACTGGGTAATATCGTAAACACAGGGCTAGAAATAACGGCCGGTCAAAGGACAATGAATTGAATTGAACGGACAAATCCTTAGACTGTCGGCCATGTTGCGCGGTCCGATGTAATCTCAATTATAACACGTAATTTAGAGCGACTTTAATTGAATTTAATTGAATTTAATTGAATTTATTAATTAAAATAGACTTTGCAACCCATAAGGGTTGAAATACGTCCATTGTTTACAATGAGATAGTAAAATACAATTACAAATGTTAGTTAAATATGATTTACAAATGGTAAAAATAGTAAGAAATTTATGCCTATATGAAATAGTAAAATGAGATAGTAAAATACAATTACAAATGTTAGTTAAATATGATTTACAAATGGTAAAAATAGTAAGAAATTTATACCTATAATTACAAAAGAGAATATATAAAAATGTTAAGAGTACGTACGTGGTCAATGTTCATTGTAATTCTTTAAACATGACGGAATAAAAGATCTTCTAAAACGTTCAGTCCTACATTTAATTGTTGCAAGTTTATTACAAGTCCGTAAATCGTAGGTAAGAGAATTTTCAGTTTGAATTAAATCAGATAAAGGCGAAGACTGCAAGAGAACATTTTTATTGAAAAAACTTGAACATAAGTATTCGCGTCTTGTAGCCAAAGATGGAATATCAAACACTGCTAAAGCATCGCTATATGACAGTGTTGGATTAATTATTTTCAGGGCTCTTGACTGGATTCTTTCGATATCTTTCGATAGATATTCGGGAATGTTGAAGTGCCAAACTTGGGCGCAACTTGGGGCAGAATTGGTCTAACACATGTCACATATACAGATAATAATATTTTAGGGTCAGCACGAGCTCGTTTAAGGAGTCTTAACAAATAAAGTCGTTTTGAAGACTTCTTCACCATATAAGTAACGTGCTCGTTCCACTTTAGGTCATCGCTAAAAATTACACCAAGTAATTTCGTGAGCCTATTGACTTTACCAAGTCAATAGGCTGCCCATCAACAGTCATCGGTGGAAAATTGGGTTTAATTTTCCAAAAACAAACAAGGATCTCCTTGCACTTACGAGGATTTAGGGACATATTATTGCGCATACACCAGTGATTGATATCATTCAAAGTAGTCTGCAATAATGATTCATGGTTTCTGGTAATGGTTTCTGAAAGTGACGAATCGTCGACATATTTCCATCTGTCTTCCCACTCCTCCAGCAGGTCGTTAATCATTATTAGAAATAGAATTGGACCAAGGACCGTCCCTTGGGGAACGCCCCATTTACTGCTTCAAAACTCGAAATGACATTTCCAATCTTCACTCGCTGTTTCCTTCCACAAAGAAAGTTTTTTACCCACTCAATTAGTATGTGGTCGATACCCATTTGATTCATTTTGTTTAAAAGAATGTTATGATCTATCTTATGAAAAGCCTTACTAAAATCTAAAAGGAGAATTCGTGCACACTGGTTAGGTTGATCGGTAACGTTGTATAGATGGTGACTTCATAAGGTTATCACGTTGGACATTATTCGCTTTCCTAAAAAGCAAATAGGACAATCTTGTCATAAACGAAATTTAGAGAACAGTGATCTCACCACAGCCGCGACCACTAATTGTTGAATCAACATTATCGGAGAGGGAATACAAGTATTAAAACTGCTAAACTGTAATTTTCATACCTAACTGCCACCTCGATTAAGTTTTCTATATCCAAGGACGTTTACTGGAGTATGTAACGTGCATGCCTGCCAACTCCTCAGACCTCCTTTCCCGATTTGGAGACTTACTAATTTCCCGACCTCCAGATATCAAAATTTTCATTTGAAAAAACCGTGCTAATTTTCGGCTTCTTTAGCCTTTGTATCACGGAAATACGTGAGCAAAATAAAGCTATATTGCATTCTCGGAAGTTCTCGTGTGAGCGTCGTTGAGAAATCGTAACTACTCATTCATTTACCTTAACCATAAATGGAGTAACGCGGTGGATTGTGTGTGAATACATTTTCAAAATGGCTTCTCGAGGGACTAAGTATCACTACTGCGGAAAACGTGGAGAAACCGGAGAAAAAAGACCAAGTACATGTGCAGATTTAAGGATGAGTGGCTAAAGGACTTTCTTTTCATTTCAATTCTTAGTAAACTAGTGATAATAGCTGAAAGAAAAAAAAATACCCCCAAAAAACCCTATTTTAAATGATAAGCAAAATAGTCCTGTCTCGAAATCCGCTAAATTAATTCTTTATTCAAAATCTTTCAGGGGACATTTCCCCTGAACACCATTGAAAGTATGCCCCTCGCCTATAGGGAAGTCTCCTTCCTTGGCACTTTCCAAAGTTGGCAGATATGAACTTGGCTCATAAAAGCATCATCCAATGTGAGGTCACAATTTCGATATTGAAAATTGTTTAAGTATTTGACCGGCCAAACACAGGCCTTGCCCGAGTTAAGATACATTTGACCGGACGTGACCGGTGACTGACAGTTATTTCACGCCTTGTCTACATATAACCGCAGAGTAGCTCTTATCTTCAACAAAGATAAATGAAATGTAGTGATTTTATGCTTTCTATCTAGCTTCACTCTCGATCTGTCATTTTACGAGAAGGTGTCAGTATGTCTTAACCCAGGAATGGCAGTAGACAAGGTGCAGTCGTTACGGGACATTGTAACTGTCAAAGTTAAACTGTAATGTTAAGAATTGATTCGTGCATAAGAGGTTCACATCAGTACTGCGGACTATCCTCGCATTTCTAATATCTTACAGTTATTATACGTACTGCGTTAGCTGCTGCTAACGGAGCAATAACGTTGTCAATCAATGGGGTTGACGTTCCTGTACTAGTTGACGTGATCTATAATGAAAAAAGAAAGTGTTTAAATAACCGTTGTATTTAGATCTAGCTGACGTTCCAAGCAATAATCTCTTACAGAGCTGGCTTCCAAGATTTACAAATACCGAAGTATAAGTACATTACAGTTCGTTTATAAAAGTACAATAAATGATGTTTAACTGGTAGAAACGAGAAGCAAAACGAACAGGTTACGAGGTAAGATAAACACCAATATCCGATGTTAAACACCAAAAACCCTGTTGGTTGCTCTCATTGAACAAGATGTAAACGATTCATATTACCAATGGCATTTGTAAGAATAATGCGTTGTGGGATGCATTTGAGCCGGTTGGTTGTTGTGAAGTGTTTCGACACAACCGCTCACGATCGCTGGCGATCGTTATGGATCGCTCTCAATCGTTGATATAGAACAAGTTCTATTCTAGCGATCGTGAACGATTGCGATCTCTCACGGTCACTGGATCGCTAAGAATTGTCTTAATATGATCGTTCAGGATCGCCTTCTCCTCTTCAAGCGATCCAGTGGTCGCGAACGATCATCAACAATCATGTGGAAACCAGCCTTTAGTCATTTCAGTCCTGGCTGATGTAAAATCTACTTCATTATAATGCTGAAGAAAAATTAAGATACTCACTCCAGTAAGAGCAGCGACAGAAGAGGGGACTGAAATAAAGACAAACGATCTCTGTAGAAAGGTCTCAGGATAACTGAATTGTTTAGCCGAAACTGTATACTACCTTCTCAAACTCATTAATAATACACGAGCTAAGTAGCAAATTGAAGCCAAGAATTTTGTCACGTACGTGATACTAAATATCAAGTAAAGCCCTGAAGAAGCGCGTTTAAGCATGGGGGTCAAACCTTGATCACCAGTAGAACGAGAGATGAATACTGATGTTCGATAACGAGGTGTATCAGTCAGATGTGGTATCAAAATCTTTAGGGATCTTGATACATCTTCTCATTTATCATCTGTTTTGGTGTGTTAAGACACACCGACAAATGACGAGACACGCAATTCATTATTTATAAAACTATGGTATTTTGGATCTCGTTTTCTCCTAAGAACCATCAAAATTACTGATCGAGTGACGTCTCAAATATCGAAAAACATTTAATTTTTATTAATTTTAAATACGATAAAATCTAGCAAGGCTTTGGCTACATGCATCATCATCCGAACTCGTCATCATGTTTGGTCGTGGTAACAAAACACTGGAAAGTGAATAAACCTTTTGAATTATTGTTCTCCTGGATTTACTAACTGTTTGGTATTTTATTACCGCAAACAATCAAACGACTTTTCGATTCATTACTTGAAGAACAGCTTACACTGTTCAGCCATTCATATCAATGCACTTCACAGCAGATGCTGTACTGCTATAGATTCACATTATATTATCATTCTGTACAATACAATTAGTATAATAGCGGGTTTAAGTTTCAATGCATTCCCTGTTTTAACACAATAAAACAAACAAAATCAGTTATGAATGTTCATCTACCTGCTTCGGCTATGTCTTTTCCTTGTACTAATGACTCATACCTATGTCTGCGAGAATAAAGAAGTTATCGTTAACATGAACCACAGATAAACTGGAAGTATCGAGAGTTGAGTAATGAAATCATGTAATACTGTTAAACCTACCTTAGGCTTTGTACCTCAAATTCGCATTTCAACTTTATAAGCTATTTGGAATATTCATTTTAATTTTGTTGACGGAGGTCACAGTATCTTGACCGGAATAGTGTACATTGTTTAAAACTATTTTAGACCGAGACAACTTTATGTGCTTAAGTTAAAGAACTTTTACTCTTTCGCAATGGCGCAACCAGAAATTTGAAAAGGTGGGTCATTTTTTGGTGCAGAACACCCCTGTGCCAACAATAACCACACACATAGTAAGCTATTTTAAGTATGCGCTTAGTTTATAGTGACAACATCCGACGTCAAAGGCGGTAAAAAGAGTAGAAGTAACTTCTGAGCAGCTCAGGATATTAAAGCTGACGGTTGATATCCAAAAAATCCCTCACACTCCCCAAAAATGGGGGACGAACGCTATCCCCGACTCCCCCTCGTTGCGCCCATTTGCTTTCGGACTGTCAGGTACTATTTTAAATTGTATTGACCAGTTATTAAAAAATATACTCCTGTGTATTGTACAACACCCTTTCGGTTAGAATTGTTGGTCCAACCATGGTGCATCAAGCATCATTCATCTTGCTCGTTCTTTAGTTTGCTGCTTAGTCTATCCGCTTTGTCTTGTAAACATGAATTTTGGCCCGAGGAACATTAAACTTACAAAGGAACGAACAAAAGACCCCAAAACAGATCACTTATGCTTTATTCAAAACATCCAAATCATTGTGGTCGACATTTATTTTCTATGCTCTTACCTGTTCATTTTGTTGTTCTATGAGTTCACCACCTTGACAACAGGAAACAGTCATCTTTATTTTGCGATGCATGCACCACGAAACAAATCCTTGAAGACTTGAATGAAGCACCTGAACCATGAAACAAAAGATATCTGCATGTGACCAAATTACGAGGGTAGTGATTGACTTACATCCCATCCCTAAGGGCAAAATGGCTGATATTGATCTGCAAAATATCCTGGTGGTTATGTGCAATAAACGCAATTGAAAATAACCAAGTGATTATTTTAGACTGTAGTATAAATGTTGTAATAAATAAGATAACGAAAAGTTCAAACATGTATTATTAATGGGTATTTCAAAAAGTGGATGGTGTTCGGAATATCCACTAATAAATGAACATGTTTATAAAATTATATGCCCACTCCAACATACTTCTGTAAGTGTTGTATCCTTAAGTCTTTAACTCTGAAGAAAGGATTTTGCTATTACACCAGCCTGATATACGTCCACACGTCTTCAAGTTGATTTCAATGTACGTTGATTTAATTCGCAACATAGCGTCATTTTTTTAACCTCAGTTATAAAGCCGGTTCGATTGTATATATCTTTAATTAAGAAAAGCATTTAGTATTTTGATCAAATGAACAACAAGGGTTAGCAGTCACCAGGTCATATGTTTGATTTAAAAACTACAAGGAGTTTGTCACCGTTTACATCACAAAGCCTGAGGGAAAAAACAAAATTATACAGTAACGCTTTGTGTCAATAGATACATTCACATGACAAGTTTGAAGCGATTTTGTTAAATAATCGTAAGGATATGCTTGATTTTTCTATAAGCATTCATGTCATGAAGTCAGCCACAGTGAGATAATGGATTATTGCCATAAATATCATAGCGGAATAAATATCGCCAATGGTAGAGTTATAAATGTCATGTATTCTCACTTTACAGTTCAGTCATATAAACTGAACTCAAGTTTTGCTGCAGCAATAGTTTAAAATATGACCTTAATCATTATTGTCAATACTGGGGGAAAACTAGTCCTTTAGGTAACAGTGAAATCCCAGAATTGATAAAAAACAGGAAGCAATTTTTCAGGGAAAAATGTTTTGTGCAAACGTCTTTCAAGAGCTAAGGGTAAAAGATGAGACATAAGAATCCAGGTGCCACCAATAATGGTCAATGATCTCTTTTGTATCCGTTCTGCTCCTTTTAGCTCTAAGTTCATGTTTACGAAATCCTGGTCACCTAGGTTTGTTTAATTTTTGGAACCTTTGACATAATTTTAATGTTCATTTTGCGTATTTTTACAGGTGTTAGACAAGAAAGGATCGTCGTAGCACCTTCAACCGTGGTACCACCAACCAACATGGTGAACACTTACAAACTTTGCTCTCCACAGCTTTGTAAATCTTCTTGTTACATTTGTTACGCGATCGCCAAATGCCGTGAGCCGCTTGATCTCCTAACTCCAATCAATTTCTCCGTGCAAAGTGAATATCTGGGAGCGAAAGTCTTGAGGTATATCATAGAATGGGCAAAATGTGTCCCACTCTTCATGGATCTGTCAGAGAATGACCGCGAAAAACTCCTCGAATCGAGCTGGTTTGAACTCTTCGTCCTTGTAGTCATGCAGTATCACCTTCTCCCTAAAGTGTCTAGGTCAGTTTTGTATTCTGAAAGTGATGGCAACGACAAACGCAAGGTGTTACGACATTTTGAAGACGAAGTGGAAAAGTGTCGTTCCATGGATTGTGATCATGTTGAAATGGAATGCTTGAAGGCAATTGTGCTTTATAATTCAGGTAACTTCAAGTGATTGCTGGGTAGGAGACTATAGTTTATACGATGTAGACACTGAAAGGACGGTTGGTATAGTGTCCGTAGACCTACCGTAAGTCAATAAGGAAGGCAGGCCATACCTATCTTAGTTGATAGATAGGTAAGTAGATTGGTCGATTGCTAAATAGTTAGGTGAGCAATTGTGTAGATAGGGCTGTAGGTGGGTAAGTAGGTCTGCAGGTGGATGCGTGGGTTCTTATGTGGGTAAATAGGAAGGTAGGTCGTTCGGTAGGGATGGAGGGTGGTGCGTGTTTGAAAGCTAGGTCGGTAGGAAGGTACGACATGTTGGGAGCCAGGTAGGCAGGCAGGCAGGCAGGCAGGCAGGCAGGCAAGTAGGTGGGTATGCAGGCATGTGGGTATGCAGGCATGTGGGTATGCAGGCATGTGGGTATGCAGGCATGTGGATATGCAGGCAGGTGGGTTGATTCTCAGACTGTTTTTCTATCAACAGTTTTATTCTTCTTGCGAGATATTTATGTCCATATTTTCCGGTCTCAAATTTACATTTTCCACCTTTCAAGAAACTGTGTGAGGCCACCTCCTAATCGGTCAGAAATCTCGACCATCCATCATAAACTGTACAAAAAAACTACTTCATAAGGAAAGATAGAGTTTTTCAAAAAAATTTTTATTGAGCTAGTTAATGCAAGTATAATTCCTAACCAACTAAAACTGTCAAAACTGAAGAACCTTTGCTCCCTGCCTTAAGAACTGAATTTTCTCCTCTGCACATGTTAACATTTGTTGATCTGTTAATTGGTTTTTGAGACGTAAGGTTCGTTAAGTTTTTCCCTGCTGTGTTTTAACTTTATTCCCTTTGATTCAGATTGCCAAGGTTTAACAAGTTCCACAACCATCGAGGGCCTTCAAAGATACACCTTGGAATCCCTGGATGGCCATATAAGATCCCGATACCGTGACCACTTTTCACGCTTGGGTCGTTTGTTGTTGCGACTTACTGGTTTGCGACTCCTCAAATCAAAACTGCCCGAAGGCTTCATTTTTCCAGAGTTGTCAAAGAACCCAGATTTCATAGCAAGCTTCATAAGAGATGGGCGATCACTTTCTTTGCCCAGTCGGACATCTCCTCATTTCGTTAGCTACGGCATTATGCCTTTTTAGTCAACCTAAGAAGACACGTGATATAACTAAATCTAAACAATTTCTTCGGGTTTTTAGGAGCGGTTTAAAACGGTTTTACTTTGACAGGCTAGCAAATGTTTTTGACAGCGAAGATGTTCGTTCGTATAAGTTGGTTTGTCGTAAAGGTCGCCAAGTTCACACTGTGAAAGTTTGTAATTGTTTGGTTTTAGTATTAGTTTATATTTGATTTTGATTCTGAGCGTTGTTACTATATCTCGGAGGGGACTTCATGTTCTACTATGATACATACCTGCTTTTAGATGGGGATAATTTCGAAATAAATAAATAAATAAATAAACAAACAAACAAATAGATAGATAAGTAAATAATAAATAAATTATTTCCTTATTTATAAAGTAATAAGTAAATAAAGTAATAAATAAATAAAGGAATGAATGAACGAACGAACGAACAAACAAAAGAATGAATCAAACTGTGGCAAGAATAATCCAATCGTAGACCCTCTCAAAGTAATTCCAAGTACAGGAAAAGAATAACATAGTTTACTTATGCATGGTGTACACGTTATTAAAGCGGGATCTGTGTTCAGGAGTGACCCGATCGCTGCCGCTGCCGAAAACTGTCAGCTGAATAGACAGTTTGCACGTGACATCATAGCGACCATGTTCGTGCAACTTTAACAAAAGAATCTCATTAACTTTTACTGCAGTATGTGACGTCAGAGGGATTTATTGGAAACCATCGATGACATAAACTCTGTTCAGCTGTAACCCGATCATTAACCGAATGCCTCGGCTTAAGTAGCTGTCAAATTGCATGAATAAATATAGAATTAAAATAGTAAAATTAGCAATGATGAAAAACTAGAATGCCACATTGTTTAGTGGCTCAAGGGGGTTTAACCCCCCTGAACTCTCCATTTGGATCCGCCGCTGCCCTGAAAACTTTCCATGGTGTTATGCTGTTTTCCCACTTTTCACTTTTTAAATGCTGAGGCAGAGACTCAGAGGGACTTGGGACAAGTGGTGTGGTCACCGAGAACAAACTGGTGACCTGGATTGAAGTTAATTTTGGCGCGCTTTCCCCGCCCCAATCCCCAACGCGCTGCAGTTTAAAAAATCCAGGTCAAATTTGACGAGAAGGACGTTGAGAGTTTGAATTTGTATAGAACAGTGTCGAAAAGAAAAGCTGATGAACCTGAAAGCAGCAGTGAAGATTCAGATGCTGAGGTTGGTTAACTG